>CM070026.1:4071026-4467416 GCA_036247105.1 Cirrhinus mrigala
ACATACACATTGCACAATCTGAAGTCATTATGAAATATAACATTTTGGAATGACACATGACCAGAGTCATTTGTGTAGACACTAAGTACTGTTTGTTATTGTTATTATGTGTTAGGAGCTGTTTAAAAGGAACAGTTCACCCAAAAATGAAATTTGCTGAAAATGTATATACCCTCAGGCCATACAAGATGAGTAGACGAGTTTATTTCTGCATCAGAATAGATTTGGATACATTTAGCATCACAACACTTGATCACCAATGGATCCTCTGCATTGAATGGGTACCATCAGAGAGTCCAAATAGCTGATAAAAACATCACAGTAATTCACAAGTAATCCACACCACTCCAGTCCAGCCCATTCAAGTTTTGCGAAGTGAAAAGCTTTACTAAACAAATTCATCGTAAAGACATCTTTATCTTCAAACTATTGTTTCTGAGTTCTCTACCATAGTATTGCTTTCTGAAAGAGTTGCCTTATCTAAATCAAAAAATACGTTGGTGGATTTTGATGTAAAGTGTAAAGGGATGGACTTTTTCACTGGAGGAAGCTTTATTATGGATTTCAAGCTCATGGCCAGAATCAACAGTTTAAAATTAAAAGACTTAATGACGGATTTGTTTCATACTAATGTGCAGCTTTTCACTTCATAAGACATTATTTGATGGACTGTAGTCATGTGGATTACATGTGGATTATTGTGATGTTTTTATCAGCTGTTTGGACTCTCATTCTGACGGCACCCATTCACTGCTGAGAATCCATTAATGAGCAAGTGATGTTAATTTCTCAAAATCTGTTTAAAACCAACTCATCTACATCTTGGACAGCCAGTGGACAGACAGTGAGTACATTTTTTCAGAAATTTTTTTTTTGGGTAAACTTACACAGCATTAATGCTGTACTTTCTTTATGAATATGAGCCATCAATACTTGCCAGACAGCAGGAAAAAACATCTAAATCCATGTTCAAGGTGCAGACAGCTCAACAAGAAATTTAGCTACACTCTTAAAAATAACAGTGATGCCATAGAAGAACCATTTTTGGTTCCACAAAGAACAATTCAGTCAAAGGTTCTTCAAAGAAGCATCTCTTTCTTTCCTTCTTATAATCTGAAGAACCTTCTTTTGCCACAAAGAACCATTTGTGAAACAGCAAGGTTCTTCAGATGTAAAAGGTTCTTTATGGAACCATTTAAACAAAAAAGGTTCTTCTATGGCATCGTGAAGCACCTTTACTTTTAGGATTGTGTGGTATTCAGTGAAGGTAAATATAAATGATAACATCACACAATCACAGTCATTGCAATCGGAATGGGATTAGATCAATTACTGTTTCTCAGCTCTGGTAGTGTAACCCTCTTAGTCTTTTTTGGAAAGGGTTTTGGTGAGTGTGGGTTGTATTTGTTACCTGCTAATGTATGCATAACTGATGCACCCGGTGAAATTCTGTATGGAACTCGTAGGAGAACCTCCATAGTAGAAACTCTTTGGAACATTATCTGACTGAGATGTGGAAGATGGCTTATTCTCCTCCTGCTTGTCTTGGTCATCAATGATAAGCTCATAACTAGAGATCATGGATAAAGTTTCAATGTAACGAGTGTATACATATAAGGACAATACAAAAGATTCAGAACTACATTTGATATGAGTATTCATCAGGAAAGAATGGATGGATGGATATGAGATAAACAAAATAACCATTTCTCCCCATAAACAATAATGAAATTGAGATGCATCATAAAAATAAATTATTTAAATAAAAATTACAGTTTACAAAAATATGATGAGAAATAACACTTGCAAGGTATTAAAACTGTACTAGCAATTTTTTAAAAGAAGAAAAAACATAGAAGGACCATTAATATAATTCACATGAAAGTATGTTGGAGATTGCCCTGCTGAGGCCTGTTGCAGCTTATGTTAAAATGTAAAAAAGTTTACTCCATACTCCAAACCACAGGTTTGTGATAGCTTTGTAAATCTTTGCAAAAACAAAAACAAAAAAAAAGTAAATATACGTCAAATGTCATAGCAGCAAAAAAGATTTAATTGCCGGAACAAGCCATTTCAAAAAGGACACAAAGGTTGCTTCACCAAAAAACTGTGCAGTGTCTTGTGTATGCAGAATACATCACAAGAAAGAACAGAAGGAGCTACATTGAAAATTCATTACAAGTGTAGTTAAAATTCAACACAAATGTAATTTAAAAATTAACACAAATATAGTTTTCAAGTTGGAAAAGACGTCCCTTTCCCAGAACATCCAGAAGATGGATGAAAATGCTGATGCTGTGAAAAGTGTGCAGATGTGCAGTATACAAGACAGAATGAGTGAAAGTAAGTGTTTTTTTTTTGTTTTGTTTTGTTTTTTTCATTCTTTTGTGGCACTTAAAAAAATGTATTTGGTGTTTTTTTTTTCTTTTTTCTTGTTATAGGAGCCAAATGCTTCTTAACTGATATTTCTGTCTAGAGCCCTGACTTGTTTTTAACATTCTGCATATTATTGTTTTTCAACTAAAATTATATGGCATATGAGTCAAGAGTAAAATGGACTATAATTAAATGAAATAAATGAATATAGCATTGTTTAAAAAAGTCATATGTCATAATATGTCAGTATTGCTAAAATGTGGAAATTGTTGAAAAAGTCAGCAACTTACTTCTGATTGGTGACTGAGGCAACTAATAAATGAGATTGTCCATCATTGTAATTGTTCTTTTGTGATCTGACTGTGGTCCCATTGGACTGCAGCACCACAGCACCATTCTCCAATGAGAGAGAAAACTCATCCAACTAGAACAGAGAGAAACACTGGCTTTATCTCCTCTCCTTGGACCTCCTTCATTTGTTGGTTGGTTTACGGTTGGCTTCACTTTCTTTTAGGTCAAAGACAGAACAAGACTTGACTGGGTAAAACATGGTAACCAAGAAGAAGACTGTACCCCATCTCTGTGGTAGAACAGGAGTCCATTGGGCTGTAGTGTTCTGAAGTTTAATTCTCCCTCAAAAGACTGGAATGGTGAAATTTTAGCTGTAGAGCCCAGATAGCCATCACCCGTGAAATACACCTTATGGGACATCTGCAGGTAGAAGACAACATATATTTATATTTATTTGTTGTAATTTAGAACATAGCTACATTACATTGTTACAATGTTAAGTTGTCGGGTGTGATAATTGACAATACGTCGTCCTGGTCCAAACATGTAGATTATATAGTAAGCACTATGGGAAAACGTATAGCTGTGGTGTAACGCCACGCCAGCAGAGGGAGCCCTTGCTCATGGACTGCCTGTTACCGCTCCCTCTACTGCTTCATTGGTTACTTCCTGTTTGGTGGCCATATAAGGAGGCCTAAACCAAACAGGCCCTTGCGAAGTATTGTTTTGCCTGTGCAGACTCTACTAAGTGTTTTTCCTGTTTCATTGCCTTGTTCTGTTTTTGCCACGGTTTTGTTTCA
Organism: Cirrhinus mrigala; assembly: GCA_036247105.1. Taxonomy (NCBI): domain Eukaryota; kingdom Metazoa; phylum Chordata; class Actinopteri; order Cypriniformes; family Cyprinidae; genus Cirrhinus; species Cirrhinus mrigala. The sequence continues at coordinate 4,074,494 of CM070026.1, forward strand.
TTGTCATAGTTTTGCCTGTTTTTTTGCCATAGTTGTGCCTTGTTTCATTGCCTTCTTTTATTTGTTACTTTTGGACTGCTCTCTTGGTATTTTGATCTTCTGCCTGTTTTCTGGATTTCACTATTGTCTTTGCCCTGGATATTACTGTTTGTTTGGAGATTGACCCTGCTTGTCTTGACTACGATCTGTGTAATAAAGCTCGCACTTGGATCTATCACACTTCCCTGGAGTCCCATTACAGGTGGCTAGGAAATGTTCTGCATTTATCCCATCTTTAGTTTTAAAAGAAGTGGTACAGTCATTAGTTTTATCACATCTTGAGTACTGTCCTATGGTATGGTCAAGTGCATCTGAGAAACACCTGAAAAAACTTCAAGTGGTTCAGAACAGAGCAGTCAGGCTAGTGCTTCATTATCCATTTTGGGCCAATGTTAGTGACATGCATAAAAAGTTATCATGGCTGCCAGTGAAGGTTAAATTACATTTACGATTGTTGGTATATTTTCACAAGGTAATCAAGTATCATACTCCTTGTTTTTTCTTTAAAAAGCTTGTTTATGTGTGACTTGGCATGATTATAAAACACGTCAAGTGAGTAAAGCTCAACTTCTTTTACCGAGTCCACAAACCAATTTAATGAAAAAGACTGTACTTTATCAAGGCTCTGTTGTTTGGAATATGATTCCCTTACATATACGAAAGAGCAACTGTACATATGTATTTCAAAGAAAATGCGAAGATATGTTTATAAATATGTAGATGTATATTTTAAGTGCTGCTACTGCTGAGATGTATAGTGTTTTTTGTTGTTTTTCTTATGTCTTTTTATCTATTTGTACGACTGTTGTTTTTTTTTTTGTTTTTTTTTTGGATTGAGTTGTGGACCCCAGGAAGGCTAGCAACCACTTTGTGGCAGCTAATGGGGATCCCAATAAACAATAAACAATAAACACAGACATAATGATATTCATAATAGTAAATGTTAAATAAGTTAATGCAGCTCTGACAGAAATGGCATTTGTGTACATTTGTGAGCCTGTGATCATTTAACTGTGTTCATTTATCACTTATTCATTTTTTTTTTTTTTAAATCCATGGTTGGAGTAACAAAATTAAAGTATTAAAATGATGTGGTCTCATTCACAGCATCAGACAAAACAGCATAGAGCCAGCAATTTAACTGCGACTGTTGCTGGTAGGTCACATGACAAAGACGACAGTAGTACATCTGGATTACTTTCATACTGCTATTATACATACTATATAGAGCATGCTTTTTTTTAGGGATCATAAAGTAATGACTTATTCAAAAAAGGATGCAATTTCAGATAGTCTATGACTATAGGAAAAAGTGCTACAGTACATACAAATGATTCCTCAGGACAGCCACTGCTGATGCCAATGGTTCCTTGCTCCTCCAGGAGATTAAAGTCCTTTTTCTGGAACTGGAAACCCTTTACACAACCCTTCAGTCCCACCAGGGATGACAGCTCTGGCCTGTGGGACATACGGCTCATTCGTATGGCTCGACTGAATGTTAGAAATGAGTATGGCTGATATAAGGATTAATATGCAACAGTGGTTCTCACCTAGAAAGCAGAATGCTAGAAGGAGCTCCTCCAATATAGATATCAGAGAACGGTAAGGGTTTCTTTTCATTTTCCATGGACTTAACATGACTTCTGTCCACTAGCAGAATGATCTTCTTAGAGTGATGATAGATTACAGACACCTGGGAAAGAAAAATAGCAACAATAAGGTGTAAAGATACGACTTGATGAATACCCTGGAAGTGGTGTCAAGACAGCATTACCTCATGATATCGAGCATCATTGATGTGGAGTTTGGCTAAGTTACTTTCCATGATGACAGGACCATTAGCAAAACCAAAGTCGTACATCAGACGGAGAAACCCATTTTTCAGCTCCAGCACGAAAAAATTTGCCTGTGGCAAAAATCCAACAATATAATATATGCACAGAAAAAAAAAAATATTCACTTTACATAATGTAGCAGCAGAGCAGGGTAAGATGTTTCAGTGAGTAAGCTGAATTGCCTCATAAATGTAGTAAAGATTTTTCTTAAGATTGAAAATAAAGAGGAAAAACAGCAAAAACTCGTTCTGACAGAACATTCTGGTCATATTTACCATGGGTGCCAATATTAGTGCAGAGTATGGTATAAACACAGCATTATACATGTTTTTTTTTTTTATTGTCAAGTGTTACATTTCACAACATTTACATTTAAGAACAACATTTATAATGAAACCATATTTACCTCATTAACCATTAGGAAGAGAATGCCATTGTTGGCAACAGTTCGAACTTCGATATCAAAGCGAGTGACAACGCTAATTTTGCCTCTTCTCTCAATGTTGTTGATTAAAGCATAGCCACTGCCATCAAACAAATAACTTGTCACATGACTCTGAGAGAAAGCCAACTTATGCCTGGAAAACACAGAGATTGCAATGTAAAAACAGACCATATACAGCACAAAGTACCTTACAATATGAACTTTGATGTCATTCAAGCAAACTGTATTCCTGCAATTTTCTGCTTGCAATTCAAGTAGGTATTAAGAGACCACAACCATCACTATCCTACTTTGAAGTAACAATATTAAAATATAAAAAGACTATCAATAAATACCAAAATCCATAAAGGGAATAAGTGAATATTGATCGAGCTAGATAAACTACTAACACTTATATAGCATTTACGGTTTAAAGCATGAACGGATGTAAGGAAGCGCGTTTTTTTGTTGTTGTTGTTTTTTTACCTGGGACAAGGCATAGATTCCACAACATCCATTTTGTGAAGTTCCTTAAAGTTGTACAAACTGATGATATCGCTATTCAAAGTTTACTGTATCATCTGTAGTTTTACCTGTTGTAAACGTACTGTTTGCTATGGCTACTGCTAGAAACCATAGTATTGCCCCCGCTTGAACACAAGCAGAAAATTGTCAGCGCACAGACTCAGTAGCTTAAAATATAATACAGTCAGCTTTAAAAACAAATGTTGAACAGATTTAATTTGAATGATCTTAAATTGCATGCTAAATTAATAAGAATACATAGGTTTTATTCTGCTTTATGAGGACTGGTTGTAATTTTGGGTTAAGCCTCAAAAGATCCTTGTTATGCCCTTGGTAAAGAATGAATATGGCTTCATTTAGATACTCATCACATGTCGCTTCTGATTAAGCAGGATTGTTATGAGTAATGGTGGGTTATTAGTAATGACAATAGCTTTTGCATTGGTTTACTGGAAAAATGTACCTACTTCTACATTTTTACCTACTTCTTACATTTTCTACTCCAAAAAACTTTCTTATACATAAAACACCAACGACTTTTAGAATTATTTTTGCATGGTTCTTTGCACAATACTACACTATGACATCAAAACTCTTTCATCATAGTGTGTGATTTGTGAACTAATATATTTTGTCATTTGCATCACATAACCAGCTCTATACTTATGGATCTTCTGCCATAACAAAATCGCTCGATAGCTCACCTAGTACAGCATTGCACTTGTTGTGCGGAGCACTCAGGTATGAGTCCCATAAAACGAGCTCAAACACTTCAGCAAATGCGTTTTTAGCCCCATGTTTGTATTTGTTTACATTATCGTTTAGGTTTAGGTAAGTTGTAGTACATTATTTTTCAAATGCGATAGAGCATTAACCTTGTAGCGCCTCCTACCGAGACGTGACAAAACATTGCCTGATTCATGTTCTGTGAATCTGTTTCAGATAAAACTGAATACATTTTTGAGCCATTCAGAGGATATTCTACAAGTGTCATGAAATATCAAGCAATAAATGTCACCGATGAGCCTGTGTTGGAAATACCGCACACAAAGTGGCACAAAATTTGGTGAATTTATCTCATAATATGTTTAGTATTCCACTTTATTCATCCTTCATCAATACTCACTCATCTCTGATAACACGGCCAATGCCTGTGTACTCATGCCGACTGTGGGCAAAACCGCCATAGTGGTGGGCGTGGCGGGTCACTCGTGGGCGAGCGGACAGGTAACACGAAGCAGCCTCTGTCTCTGGAACATCCAAAGGATGGCTCCTCGAGCCATGTGTCAGGCTAGACTCATCCCTGCCCACCTGAGAAAAAACAACATGTTTAGGTGTATAACAGTGTAATTACACAGTGTAAAGATGCATCTGTGTGTGCTGATATGTTGCACCTTGCAGGAGTGTCTCTGACTTCTTCTAGATGATTGTCTGCTCTCTTTATTATGCAGAGCAGCAGGGGGTCTCTCTAGTGGGCAGTCCTGCAGCGACACCTGCACGTTCTCACTGTAACGTTGGAAGTCTTCTGGCTCTATATCTCTATCCTGCCTGCATCACATACACATTGCACAATCTGAAGTCATTATGAAATATAACATTTTGGAATGACACATGACCAGAGTCATTTGTGTAGACACTAAGTACTGTTTGTTATTGTTATTATGTGTTAGGAGCTGTTTAAAAGGAACAGTTCACCCAAAAATGAAATTTGCTGAAAATGTATATACCCTCAGGCCATACAAGATGAGTAGACGAGTTTATTTCTGCATCAGAATAGATTTGGATACATTTAGCATCACAACACTTGATCACCAATGGATCCTCTGCATTGAATGGGTACCATCAGAGAGTCCAAATAGCTGTTAAAAACATCACAGTAATTCACAAGTAATCCACACCACTCCAGTCCAGCCCATTCAAGTTTTGCAAAGTGAAAAGCTTTACTAAACAAATTCATCGTAAAGACATCTTTAGCTTCAAACTATTGCTTCTGAGTTCTCTACCATAGTATTGCTTTCTGAAAGAGTTGCCTTATCTAAATCAGAAAATACGTTGGTGGATTTTGATGTAAAGTGTAAAGGGATGGACTTTTTCACTGGAGGAAGCTTTATTATGGATTTCGAGCTCATGGCCAGAATCAACAGTTTAAAATTAAAAGACTTAATGACGGATTTGTTTCATACTAATGTGCAGCTTTTCACTTCATAAGACATTATTTGATGGACTGTAGTCATGTGGATTACATGTGGATTATTGTGATGTTTTTATCAGCTGTTTGGACTCTCATTCTGACGGCACCCATTCACTGCTGAGAATCCATTAATGAGCAAGTGATGTTAATTTCTCAAAATCTGTTTAAAACCAACTCATCTACATCTTGGACAGCCTGAGGATGAGTATATTTTCAGAAAATTATCATTTTTTGGGTAAACTTAGACAGCATTAATGCTGTCATTTTTTTATGAATATGAGCCATCAATACTTGCTAGACAGCAGGAAAAAAAACCATCTAAATCCATGTTCAAGGTGCAGACAGCTCAACAAGAAATTTAGCTACACTCTTAAAAGTAACAGCGATGCCATAGAAGAACCATTTTTGGTTCCACAAAGAACAATTCAGTCAAAGGTTCTTCAAAGAAGCATCTCTTTCTTTCCTTCTTATAATCTGAAGAACCTTCTTTTGCCACAAAGAACCATTTGTGAAACAGCAAGGTTCTTCAGATGTAAAAGGCTCTTTATGGAACCATTTAAACAAAAAAGGTTCTTCTATGGCATCGTGAAGCACCTTTACTTTTGGGAGTATATGGTATTCAGTGAAGGTAAATATAAATGATAACATCACACAATCACAGTCATTGCAATCGGAATGGGATTAGATTAATTACTGTTTCTCAGCTCTGGTAGTATAACTGTTACGGATCTGGTCGGTGAGCCATGGACCGCTCACCACCAGATGTCGCTCTCAACTTGCACCTCACTGACTGTTTCACCACACCCTGGACTACATCCCCCATCAGCCATTGCACTTCATCCGCGTCCAATCAGAGACACTATTTATACCCCGATCTTCCTGTTATTCACGGCGGAGTATTGGATTGCGTTTAACACTGTTTGTGTTAGCATCTGTGCGGAGCCCTAAGTCAGTCGTGTTTTCTAGTCTAGTCTTGTCCCTTGCCATCCTAGCCTTGTACCTTAGGCTAGTTATATCGTTGTCGCTGTCTTGCTGCCTGCCCTCTGGAAACTCTCGCCTGTCTGACCATTCTCCTGCCTCGCCCTACGGATTACGTTCACCGCTGGACTGACCCTCGCCTGTTTTTAGGATTACTCTTGGTTTGCGAACGCTCGAGGGCTACACTCAAGAGTACTTGGACATTGCTAATTTTTCTGATCTCCCGGACTGTGTGTTAATAGACTTTTTCATAGAAGGAATTAACCAGCCACTAAAATCAAAACTCCGTCGCGAGGGTCCGCGTTCATCGCTTTGTTTATTTATGGACTTTGCTCTTTTGTGTGTGGGCTCGCTGTTTACTGTGGGTGTCGCAGAGGAGGAACGCGTCGACGCGGTAATGGCGGCCGCGCATCCCGCTCGCAAAATGGCGGCGACAGCGGAGCCTGTTCTTAAAATGGCGGCGAAAACGGAGCTCCGTCATGTCACAGATGCCATACCAGAGTCAAGTCAAGTTGCAGCCGCGTTTCCTGTGTCAAGTCAAGTTGCAGCTGCATTTCTCGAGTCAGATCAAGTTGCAGCTGTGTCTCCTGAGTCAAGTCAAGTTTCTAAGACAAGTCAAGTTACAGCTGTTGTTCCAGTGTCAAGCAAGGTCAAAGCTGCCGTTCCTCCAAGGTCACCCCGAGCTGCTGCACAAGATGACCGCCAGCCCAGAGCCGCTGCACAAGATGGCTGCCACGCCAGAGCCACTGCACAAGATGGCCGCCACGTCAGAGCCTGCTCACGCCACGTCAGCCAAACCACAGCCTGCTAAAGCCCCGTCAGCCAAGCCAGTGCCAGTTAACGCCACGTCAGCCAAGCCACAGCCTGCCCAGGCCATCTCAGTCAAGCCACAGCCTGTTCACGTCATGTTTTCTGCTCCTGAGTCTACACCCATCATGGCCGCCCTTCCTGAAGCGGTTTCTGAGTCAAGCAAAGTCACAGCCGTGGATCCTGAGTCAAGCAAAGTCACAGCCGCGGTTCCTGAGTCAAGCAAAGTCACAGCCGATCTCCTCGAGCCAAGTCAAGTCACTGCTGGTCTTCATGAGTCAAGTCAAGTCACTGCCTATCTCTATGAATCAGGTCAAGTCACCGTTGATCTTCATAGGCCAAGTCAAATCACCACTGGACTTCACGCGTCAGGTCAAGTCACAGCAGCACTTATTGAGCCAAGTCAAGTTATTGCTGTTGTTTCTGAGTCAAGTCATGTCCCGGCTGGTCGCCCAGAGTCGAGTCACGTCCCGCCTGACGGCCCAGAGCCTCGCCATGTCTCATCAGACCTCCCAGTGCCTCGTCATGTCTCGTCTATTTGTCCAGAGCCAAGTCACGTCTTGTCTGACCTTCCAGAGCCCCGTCATGTCTCGTCAGACCGCCCAGTGCCTCGTCACGTCTCGTCAGACCACGCAGTGCCTCGTCACGTCTCGTCTGTCTGTCCTGAGCCTCGCCATGTCTTGTCTGACATCCCAGGGGCACGGCCTGTCATGATGGCCAGTGTACTGGACCCTCCACTGTCAGTACGGGCAGCCAGCCTCCCAGTGGCATCAACACCTTCTAAACCCTCCAGTAAAGAGACCCTGTCACCCACTGCTGCTCTTCCCTTGAAGGCGGTTGCCATTTGGTGTGTGTGGGCTGCACACTGTGCTCCTGAGGTCACGTCTGATCTCAAGTCAGCTCCCGTGTGGTCTCCAGTCTGCTCCAGAGGTCCCGTCTGGTCTCCAGTCTGCTCCAGAGGTCCCGCCTGATCTCAAGTCTGCTCCAGAAGTCCCGTCTGATCTCAAGTCTGCTCCGGAGGTCCCGTCTGGTCTCAAGTCTGCTCCAGAGGTCCCGTCTGGTCTCAAGTCTGCTCCAGAGGTCCCGTCTGACCACGGGTCAGCTCCAGAGGCCTCTTTTGTCGGAGAAGCCGCGCCAATGCCTCCTGAGGTGTCAGCTTCGGCTGTAGATCCTCCTATGGAGGCGGCGTTCCCCTACGAACTCTCTGCTTCTCTCCTCATTCTGTTTGCCTCCTCTATCCCTGCTCTCCCCAGGTCCCAGTCCCTGACGCGAGTTCCTGCTCTGCCTCCTGTTCCGCCCTGGAGGGCTTCTGCGCCTCCTGTTCCGCCCTGGAGGGCTTCTGCGCCCCCTGTTCCGCCCTGGAGGGCTTCTGCGCCCCCTGCTCCGCCCTGGAGGGCTTCTGCGCCTCCTGCTCCGCCCTGGAGGGCTTCTGCGCCTCCTGCTCCGCCCTGGTGGGCTTCTGCGCCTCCTGCTCCGCCCTGGTGGGCTTCTGCGCCTCCTGCTCTGCCTCCGGCTCCGCCCTGGAGGGCTCCTGCTCTGCCTCCGGCTCCGCCCTGGAGGGCTCCCGCGCCTCCTGCTGCGCCTCCTGCTCTGCCCTGGAGGGCTCCCGCGCCTCCTGCTCCACCTCCGGCTCCGTCCTGGAGGGCTCCCGCACCTCCTGCTCCGCCCCGGAGGGCTCCTGTGCTTCCTGCTCCGCCTCCAGCTCCGCCCTGGAGGGCTTCTGCCCTGCCGGTTCTGCCTCAGTCTCCTGGCCCTCCCACCGCTCCCCAGGACTGTTTTTCGATTAGAGCGTCTGGAAGCCGCTCTTTGGGGGGGGGCTATGTTACGGATCTGGTCGGTGAGCCACGGACCGCTCACCACCATATGTCGCTCTCAACTTGCACCTCACTGACTGTTTCACCACACCCTGGACTACATCCCCCATCAGCCATTGCACTTCATCCGCGTCCAATCAGAGACACTATTTATACCCCGATCTTCCTGTTATTCACGGCGGAGTATTGGATTGCGTTTAGCACTGTTTGTGTTAGCATCTGTGCGGAGCCCTAAGTCAGTCGTGTTTTCTAGTCTAGTCTTGTCCCTTGCCATCCTAGCCTTGTACCTTAGGCTAGTTATATCGTTGTCGCTGTCTTGCTGCCTGCCCTCTGGAAACTCTCGCCTGTCTGACCATTCTCCTGCCTCGCCCTACGGATTACGTTCACCGCTGGACTGACCCTCGCCTGTTTTTAGGATTACTCTTGGTTTGCTGTCTATGTACCTGTCTGCCGTTGTCTGACCCTGCCTGCCTTTAGACCATGTTTCTGTCTCATCCTCTTAATAAAAGTATGCATATGGATCCGCTCGCCTCTCGCCCCTCTGTTACAATAACCCTCTTAGTCTTTTTTGGAAAGGGTTTTGGTGAGTGTGGGTTGTGTTTGTTACCTGCTAATGTATGCATAACTGATGCACCCGGTGAAATTTTGTATGGAACTCGTAGGAGAACCTCCATAGTAGAAACTCTTTGGAACATTATCTGACTGAGATGTGGAAGATGGCTTCTTCTTCTCCTGCTTGTCTTTGTCATCAATGATAAGCTCATACCTAGAGATCATGGATAAAGTGTCAATGTAACGAGTGTATACATATAAGGACAATACAAAAGATTCAGAACTTCATTTGATACGAGTATTCATCAGGGAAGAGTAGATGGATGGATATGAGATAAACAAAATAACCATTTCTCCCCATAAACAATAATGAAATTGAGATGCATCATAAAAATAATTTATTTTAATTAAAACTACAGTTCACAAAAATATGATGAGAAATAACACTTGCAAGGTATTAAAACTGTACTAGCAAGAAGAAAAACATAGAAAGACCATTAATAAAATTCACATTAAAGTATGCTGGAGATTGCCCTGCTGAGGCTGAACAAAGATATGAACACTGGTAAACTGAACGCCTGTTGCAGCTTATGTTAAAATGGTTTACTCCATACTCCAAACCACAGGTTTGTGATAGCTTTGTAAATCTTTGCAAAAACAAAAACAAAAAAAAAGTAAATATACGTCAAATGTCATAGCAGCAAAAAAGATTACCAGAACAAGCCATTTCAAAAAGGACACTGTGAAAAAAACATAACGATAGTCAAAACCATAAAAATGCTTGTGTCCGTGCAGCCTCAAAGAGTGCTTCGCAAAAAAACTGTGCAGTGTCTCGTGTATGCAAACTACATGACTAGAAAGAACAGAAGGAGCTACATTGAAAATTAATTACAAGTGTAGTTAAAATTCAACACAAATGTAATTTAAAAATCAACACAAATCTAGTTTTCAAGTTGGAAAAGACATCCCTTTCCCAGAACATCCAGAAGATGGATGAAAATGCTGATGCTGTGAAAAGTGTACAGTATACAAGACAGAATAACTTAAAGTAAGTGTTTTTTGTTTTGTTTTGTTTTGTTTTGTTTTGTTTTTTTAAGTCATTCTTATGTGGCACTTTAAAAAAAAATTATTTGGTGTTTTTTTTTAGTGTTTTCTTGTTATAGGAGCCAAATGCTTCTTAACTGATATTTCTGTCTAGAGCCCTGACTTTTTTCTGCATATTATTGTTTTTCAACTAAAATTATATGGCATGTGAGTCAAGAGTAAAATGGACTATAATTGACTGAAATTAATTAATATAGCATTGTTGAAGAAAGTCATATGTCATACTATGTCAGTATTGTTGATATGTGGAAAGTGTTGAAAAAGTTACCAACTTACTTCTGATTGGTGACTGAGGCAACTAAGAAATGAGATCGTCCATCATTATAATTCTTCTTTTGTGATCTGACTCTGGTTCCTTTGGAATGGAGCACCACAGCACCATTCTCCAATGAGAGAGAAAACTCATCCAACTAGAACAGAGAGAAAGACTGGCTTTATCTTCTCTCCTTGGACCTCCTTCATTTGTTGGTTGGTTTACGGTTGGCTTCACTTTCTTTTAGGTCAAAGACAGAACAAGACTTGACTGGGTAAAACATGGTAACTAAGTAGAAGGCTGTACCCCATCTCTGTGGTAGAACAGGAGTCCATTGGGCTGTAGTGTTCTGAAGTTTAGTCCTCCCTCAAAAGACTGGAATGGTGAGATTTTAGCTGTAGAGCCCAGATAGCCATCACCTGTGAAATACACCTTACGGGACATCTGCAGGTAAAAGACAACATATATTTATGTTTATTACTTGTAATTTAGAACATACACTGTAAAATCTAATTAGTTGGGCTTACTTAAAAAAAGCATGCAAACCGATTGCCTTAAAAAAACTAAAGTGAAATAGATATAGTATGTTTTACTGACAAATGCTTAGTTAGTATAGTTTACTTATACGAGAGTTCTAGTAACTAAAAAAGAACTGTAGGGGGTACTTGATCTTTTACTTTAGGTTTACTTTAGACTTAGTATAGCTACTCACTCACTCCCAGAGTGCATTGCGGCATGAATAAATTATGCAATTGCTTTGTTTTACTGTTGTTGTTTTTATTTGCTAAATTTATTTACTGTCTTGTGTCAATAGCACAACATAAAGAGAAAATAAAATAATAAAATAGGTATTGTCACAATTAATAAAAATACATAAAATTGAATTGTTACCATGGTTGTGATTTGCGTGCAGAATGTTGAAGTCTGTCTGTGACTTCAGCACATTGCCACAAATATCAACAAATTGTCTTATTCTAATTAAGTTTCTCAAGGTGTTTATGATGAACACTGAAATTGTTAAAGATCATTTATAAACATAGAAAGAAACATAAGCTAATTAATCAGAAGAATGAGAAGGTTACCTTCTAAAAGTAATCTACTTATTACTTTTCTTCCCTTGAAATCAAAAATTATGATTTCATGTTGCATTGCTGCATCAATAGCAAAAAAATATATGATAAGATAAACAAAGTTCCAAGTGCCTAACCATCAGCTCATGTGATGTTCTCTCAAATATTTCAGTTGTATTGAAACAACATTCAAGATGACTTTGGGAAATGAGTGAATGTAACTAGTGAAAAATAAATGAAGTTCCAAACGTAGGTTCGGGAGGAGCCTAATCATTCAGTCCTGTCAATCATCATTACGAGCCTATATAATCAGCTCTCATTGCACCGTCCCAGCCTTAGTTCTTCCGGCATCCCTCCACCTCCCCTTCTCCTCCTCTATTTCTGTTATTCTCCCTCTAGGTATTATCGCAGTGGGGGGTTGAACTCGGTGCCCAAGCCGAGCCTCGAGTTCGAGCCTCCATTAGGGACAGTAAGCCAAGTTTGTTTACCATTGCCCATCAGGACTGGATGGGCAGGCGAACTCGTGAATTGCATACTAAGAATTGCTCCACCTCAAAAACGTTTCTTTTCTACTTCTTCTGTTTTTATTTTGCAAATTAGCAACATATTAGTGCACTGCTGCCTCTCACTGGTTTATTAATGTCATTGGTTCCTTTGTGGCTTCTTGAATATTTTAAGTAAGCGTCACTCAAAGTAGTAAGTAAATTGTTTTACTTGCCTTAAAAGAAGCTGTAACTTGCTAAAACCTAGTAAGTATAGCATCTAAGTAAAGATAACTAATTATATCTAAGTAAGGTAAACTATTGGATTTTACAGTGTAGCTATATTACATTGTTACAGTGTTAAGTTGTTGGGTGTGATACTTGACAATACGTCGTCCTGGTCTAAACATGTAGATCATATAGTAAGCACTATGGGAAAAGGTATAGTGGTGGCTAGGAAATGTTCTGCATTTATCCCATCTTTAGTTTTAGTTTAGTTTTATCACATCTTGAGTACTGTCCTATGGTATGGTCAAGTGCATCTGAGAAACACCTGAAAAAACTTCAAGTGGTTCAGAACAGAGCAGTCAGGCTAGTGCTTCATTATCCATTTTGGGCCAATGTTAGTGACATGCATAAAAAGTTATCATGGCTGCCAGTGAAGGTTAAATTACATTTACGATTGTTGGTATATTTTCACAAGGTAATCAAGTATCATACTCCTTGTTTTTTCTTTAAAAAGCTTGTTTATGTGTGACTTGGCATGATTATAAAACACGTCAAGTGAGTAAAGCTCAACTTCTTTTACCGAGTCCACAAACCAATTTAATGAAAAAGACTGTACTTTATCAAGGCTCTGTTGTTTGGAATATGATTCCCTTACATATACGAAAGAGCAACTGTACATATGTATTTCAAAGAAAATGCGAAGATATGTTTATAAATATGTAGATGTATATTTTAAGTGCTGCTACTGCTGAGATGTATAGTGTTTTTTGTTGTTTTTCTTATGTCTTTTTATCTATTTGTACGACTTTTTTTTTTTTTTTTTTTGGATTGAGTTGTGGACCCCAGGAAGGCTAGCAACCACTTTGTGGCAGCTAATGGGGATCCCAATAAACAATAAACAATAAACACAGACATAATGATATTCATAATAGTAAATGTTAAATAAGTTAATGCAGCTCTGACAGAAATGGCATTTGTGTACATTTGTGAGCCTGTGATCATTTAACTGTGTTCATTTATCACTTATTCATTTTTTTTTTTTTAAATCCATGGTTGGAGTAACAAAATTAAAGTATTAAAATGATGTGGTCTCATTCACAGCATCAGACAAAACAGCATAGAGCCAGCAATTTAACTGCAACTGTTGCTGGTAGGTCACATGACAAAGACGACAGTAGTACATCTGGATTACTTTCATACTGCTATTATACATACTATATAGAGCATGCTTTTTTTTAGGGATCATAAAGTAATGACTTATTCAAAAAAGGATGCAATTTCAGATAGTCTATGACTATAGGAAAAAGTGCTACAGTACATACAAATGATTCCTCAGGACAGCCACTGCTGATGCCAATGGTTCCTTGCTCCTCCAGGAGATTAAAGTCCTTTTTCTGGAACTGGAAACCCTTTACACAACCCTTCAGTCCCACCAGGGATGACAGCTCTGGCCTGTGGGACATACGGCTCATTCGTATGGCTCGACTGAATGTTAGAAATGAGTATGGCTGATATAAGGATTAATATGCAACAGTGGTTCTCACCTAGAAAGCAGAATGCTAGAAGGAGCTCCTCCAATATAGATATCAGAGAACGGTAAGGGTTTCTTTTCATTTTCCATGGACTTAACATGACTTCTGTCCACTAGCAGAATGATCTTCTTAGAGTGATGATAGATTACAGACACCTGGGAAAGAAAAATAGCAACAATAAGGTGTAAAGAAACGACTTGATGAATACCCTGGAAGTGGTGTCAAGACAGCATTACCTCATGATATCGAGCATCGTTGATGTGGAGTTTGGCTAAGTTACTTTCCATGATGACAGGACCATTAGCAAAACCAAAGTCATACATCAGACGGAGAAACCCATTTTTCAGCTCCAGCACGAAAAAATTTGCCTGTGGCAAAAATCCAACAATATAATATATGCACAGAAAAAAAATTATTCACTTTACATAATGTAGCAGCAGAGCAGGGTAAGATGTTTCAGTGAGTAAGCTGAATTGCCTCATGAATGTAGTAAAGATTTTTCTTAAGATTGAAAATAAAGAGGAAAAACAGCAAAAACTCGTTCTGACAGAACATTCTGGTCATATTTACCATGGGTGCCAATATTAGTGCAGAGTATGGTATAAACACAGCATTATACATGTTTTTTTTTATTGTCAAGTGTTACATTTCACAACATTTACATTTAAGAACAACATTTATAATGAAACCATATTTACCTCATTAACCATTAGGAAGAGAATGCCATTGTTGGCAACAGTTCGAACTTCGATATCAAAGCGAGTGACAACGCTAATTTTGCCTCTTCTCTCAATGTTGTTGATTAAAGCATAGCCACTGCCATCAAACAAATAACTTGTCACACGACTCTGAGAGAAAGCCAACTTATGCCTGGAAAACACAGAGATTGCAATGTAAAAACAGACCATATACAGCACAAAGTACCTTACAATATGAACTTTGATGTCATTCAAGCAAACTGTATTCCTGCAATTTTCTGCTTGCAATTCAAGTAGGTATTAAGAGACCACAACCATCACTATCCTACTTTGAAGTAACAATATTAAAATATAAAAAGACTATCAATAAATACCAAAATCCATAAAGGGAATAAGTGAATATTGATCGAGCTAGATAAATTACTAACACTTATATAGTGTTTAAGGTTTAAAGCATGAACGGATGTAAGGAAGCACTTTTTTTTTATTTTTTTTTTTTTACCTGGGACAAGGCATAGATTCCACAACATCCATTTTGTGAAGTTCCTTAAAGTTGTACAAACTGATGATATCACTATTCAAAGTCTCTAACTCAATGCAACCAACAAAAGGAGCCAAGCTCAAAGCTGGAGGAAGCTGGAAGAATATGACAGACATTTATTATGAATATGTTACAGTGCAAAAAAAAAAAAAAAAAAATAGAATCATTTACCGTTAACTGGGTTAACCTTTATTTCAATAATCCACGCTCATTAGAGTATTAGTAGACTTTAATGTTGGGTTAGGGTTAGAGTTATTAGAATAAGTTAAAAATGTACTTGCAAAGTTACTTAAAGTCAGTAGTCTTTTGGGGGACCTTCAAAATAAAGTGTTAGCAGATATTAAGTCTACTAAAACTCTAATGACTTGACATAGTTCCAAGGCCCTGATATACTTCAAGTGAAATCTGAGCTGGTGTGATGTCATTTTGAACAAAATCAGGCCAAAACAAAGTTTTTTGGAGTTCATTTTGGGAGTTTGAAACAGCTAGCTTTCAAAAAAAAAAAAAAAAAAAAAAAACTAAAAACTAAAGAGCTGCTTTATATTACAAATTAAAGTATTTAATACTATAAAGTCACTTGCCTTAAAGGAGTAGTTCACTTCCAGAACAAAAATTTACAGATAATGTATTGTTCCATTGTCATTAAAGATGTTCATGTTTTTCTTTCTTCAGTTGTAAAGAAATTATGTTTTTTGAGGAAGACATTTCAGTAATGTTCTCCATATAATGGACTTCAGTGGTGCCCCTGAGTTTGAACTTCCAAAATGCAGTTTAAATGCAGCTTCAAAGCGCTCTTAACGATCCCAGCCAAGGAAGAAGTGTCTTATCTAGTGAAACAATGTGTTATTTTCTAAAAAACTTTACAATTTATATACTTTTTAACTTCAAATGCTCATCTAGGTCTGCGTGAACTGTTTTTCTGGTTCAAGTTCTCATTTCCTTCCCCAACTTCAAAATCGTCCTACATCGCTGCAGAAGCGTCGACCCAGTGTTTAAAAAGTGAACACGCATAGAAGGTCAAATACCCTTTACAAAAAAAGGTAAAACAGCGATTTTTTTTGTAAAGGGTATTTGACCTTCTGTGGGACGATTTTGAAGGTGGAGGAGAAAATGAGATGGAAGTTTTTCGACATACTCTAACTGTATTGAACTGGGAAAAAACAAAGTTCACGCAGAGCTAGACAAGATGAGCATTTGAAGTTAAAAAGTATGTAAAAAAATGTTTTTGTTTGGGAAAATGACCCTGTTTAGAGCCCTTTGAAGCTGCATTTAAACTGCATTTTGGAAGTTCAAACTCGCGGGCACCATAGAAGTCCACTATATGGAGAACATTCCTGAAACGTTCTCCTCAAAAAAACATAATTTCTTCACGACTGAAGAAAGAAAGACATCTTGGATGGCAATAGGGTGAGTACATTATATATAAATTTGTGTTCTGGAAGTGAACTACTCGTTTAAAGCAAACCACTGCATAAAGTGCTATGTAAGTACAGTAAACATTATGTGACTTTACTTGATTGTGCCAAACTGCAGAGCTTGCGCGACCATCATTATGATCAGATGCTTTTTTATCTGCTATTGTCTCAGCACGGCCATTTTTTTGTCACTGCCCATGTTTACATATTCATCTAAACACCGAATCTGAGGAGTGAGGGCGGTGTCAGGATGTTCAATAACAGTATACAAACAGCATGCAAAGGTATTTTGAACTTCTTTTTACCCCTAAACAAAGAATGAAAAAAACCTTCACTGTGAGTTTATCAGAGCCTTTATCCCTATGTGAGACATTATCCTAATAGAAAAGAGATTTTTTGTACCTTCACATCAGGAGGCACTCCTCCCACGATAAAAACATTGTCTTTCGGATCAAGGTCAAACAAGGAGTCTGTGCCATCTGCCTCTCCTTTCTGGATAAACTTCTGCTCTGCTGTGGTGTCTTGACTTGGAACCGTTAGGAACACTTTACCATGACGACCCAACCTAGCAGAAAGAAGGAAAGGAGGTTAAGTCCAGTGTTTATAGACTAAGACTAAGTACTATATACAAATATCTGCATGCATGATCTACCCTTGGCAAAATATTTGACATGCATTTGATGTAAAAGTAGCATACACAAATTTACTTTCCTTAGGCTACACATTCACACAGAGTTTTAGAACTGAGCACTTCATTAACTAACAATATAACTCTTGAATTGTCCTGTTCAGAAAAAGTAACATTTTGTTGCACTTTTTTTTCCCCTAATTTCTATTCTTCTTTTTCAGTGCATGCAAACAAAATAATTTAATAAACAGTATTATTTATGGAACATTATTGTTTCATAATAATGTTCATTAGTGAAATCTTGAATTACAGTCGGGATGTTTTAATTTGAAATAAAATTAAATTCTGGTGCAGCACAAAAGGTAATGCATCTCATACAAAAAAAAAAAAAAAAAGCACCAACTGGCTTTAAAAAGTTAAGATGAAACTGTGCTGAAAATGTGAACTGTAACTGTTCTTTGTGAACAATTTCTTAAGAAAAATTATGCATGATCATATGGTGAAAGTAGCTGTTTACCTCTCCACTTTAACAAGATTGAAGACAGGAGGCCAGGAGCTGACCGGCTTTGAACTGAGAGGAATCTCTACATCCTCTCCTCCCAGATTGTACACATACACCAGATTATCATTCTTTATGGCCAGCCCCATGTAGTCCTTACGTCCCTACACACACAAAAGTAGAATCGATATTAAACAAGACAAAACATTACATATGAAATGAAATAAATGAATAAATAAAAATTAAAAATGGTAGTCTTTTTTTTTTATAAATTCACCACATCTGTGACCCTGGACCACAAAACCAGTCATAAGTGTAAATTCATCATCTGAAAGCTGAATAAATAAGCTTTCCATTGACGTATGGTTTGTTAGGAAAGGACAATCTTTGGCCGAAATACAACTATTCAAAAATCTGGAATCTAATGGTGCTAAAAAAATCTAAATATTGAGAAAATCGCCTTTAAAGTTGCCCAAATGAAGTTCATAGCAATGCGTAGTACTAATCAAAAATTAAGTTTTGATATATTTACGGTAGGAAATTTACAAAATATCTTCATGGAACATGAATTCCATGAATATCCTTGATATATATTTGATATCCTAGTGATTTTTGGCATTTAAAAAAATCTATAAATTTGACCCATCCAATGTATTTTTGGCTAATGCTACAAATATAACCGTGCAACATAAGACTGGTTTTGTGGTCCAGGGTCACATTTATGATGCAGATAAACCTGTGATTTACACATCAAAGGGGGAGGGGGTGGAACAGAACTTGAGTTTGGGCCACCAACTGAATGAAATGTGAAAATACCCTGATTAAGGAAGGAGTTCACTAAATGTCATTTGTTCCAGCTGCTAGTGTCATTTACTTGCACATGCTGTCTACATTGTTTTGGCAAGAGTCACTAAAGGGATTATACAAATCAGGTAAAAGTGAAAATTTCTCATTTTGCTGCCAGTTTTTGAGTGCTAGGTTGTGGAAAAGACTACAGACTACAACAATCTGGCTTTGCACATGCATTAACTCAGCAGTAAATTAAACAAGAAATTATGTAAGTAATATTTTAAACATGGTTTTGCATGCTACTATAGTTTATTTTTGCTCTGCCAATGAAAATATGATCAATTGTTGTTGTCTCCAGCAAAACACAATAATGGTGTTTCATTCCTAAACCAGCATTTGAATG
Source organism: Cirrhinus mrigala (assembly GCA_036247105.1). NCBI lineage: Eukaryota > Metazoa > Chordata > Actinopteri > Cypriniformes > Cyprinidae > Cirrhinus > Cirrhinus mrigala. The sequence continues at coordinate 4,093,301 of CM070026.1, forward strand.
AAGGATATATTTACGTCCCCACTTTCGGGCCCACTTCTCCTTCACTAGTGCTTACTTGTTTGTCTCCTAAGTAGAGTAGGAAGCGATCTTCTATGGGGTCTTTGTCTGGGTCCACTCTGATGTAGAAACTGATTGATGTGACTGTCTTCAGCTCGTCTAAGTTGGAGTGTGGATGAACCTCTACAGCAGACTGGCCATTAAATTTCATAGACACTTGCACCTGCAATTATAAAAAGAATGTTAACTTTTACACTTTTTTTACATTCTTGCTGTGGTATAGTATGGAACTGGCAAAAAAAACCATGGAGGTTCTTCTATTCTTCAAGCTTGAATTGCTCCAACTCAAAAGGAATTTCTTTTTTTAAAGTGAACTAAACTCAACAATATAGTGCAAACAGTAAAATCAGTAAATAACCAGTCATCAGGATGCTGTTGTACGGCCTAGGAAATACCCAGTTCTGTCTTACTATTGGTGTTTTGTGCGTGTGATCCGCATAAGATCCCCATGGTCCTGCAAATATAGCCCTTATATTTCCACCATTTCTTGTGTAACCCACTGTTGGTGAGTTTTGTCAAGCCTATTTATGTTCAAGTCAAGTCAAGTCTGTTCTAGTTCATGTCGCTGTTTTGCTTTGGTTGTTTTGTATCTGACTCACACTTATCAATGAAACTGCACTTTGAGTCACATTTTTCTTGCCTTCCATAGATTTACATTACAATGAGTTACATTGTGTGACACACTGGACCGTGTGCAGTTTGCCCTTGTGAAAAAGAAGTACACTGACACATACTTTAAAAAGAGTACTTATAACAGAAATAATATACTTTAAAAGAAGTGCAAACTGAATGTAATGTTTTTTGACACTTAACTGCATCTTCTTTACATCTAAATGAAAATTATAGGTTAAATGTATCTAAATGTTTTGGTTACACTTTATTTTAAGGTTCAGTTCTAACTAACTATTAATTACGACTTTTGCCTCATAGTCCTAATTTGCTGCCTTATTAATAGTTAGTAATGTAGTTGTTATGTTTAGTCATGGGGATTAAGGAATCTAAAATGTGATCATGCAGAATAATGCATTAATATGTGCTTCATAAGTGCTAAAAAAACATCCATGCTAGAAATATGTATGCTAGGTAATAGCAAGAAATATTACAAAATGTGTTACTTTAATCATATGGTTCATATGGTTAAACTGTACTGTGGAATCTACTGATAAGCATTTATGGTAACCTAAAACATACAAGTTTCAGTTCAATAGAAACATTAAAGTATATCGCATATTTAAATAAATTGTATTTATACATTTCTAATAATGATGCTAAAATTTAGTACATTTAAAATATATTAAATGTAATAAATAACACTCTACTGTTAAAATTATAATCAAGTACTTTACATGTGCTTTAGTATAATAGTCAACAAAACTTTAAGAATAAGCGTACTTCTTTACAGCATGACAAAGTATTATTAAAACAATGATTTAAAATGTACTTTAAGGTAAAACTTTTAATTTGAACAAATACTCTCTTTATTTCATGAATAATATATTATCTGAAATTATAGTTTTTAAAACATATACAGTGAGATTTGATGTACTCTGAGAATGCCCATTTACGGCAATTAAGCACACTTTTTTTCCTCAAGGGTAGTTGGATATATTACAGTTCATCTTTCTTTTGAAGCATTTGGCTCCCCATACTGTTCATAGTAACTGAAAAACACACTGTGTAAAAATTAAGGATTAATAATTTAAATTGAAGATGATATCATTTAACAAATGTAAGGGAAATGTAAAGGACTTCAACTTTCCAAAATAAAATTTTTCTCTCAGTATTTTCACTTTACGTCCCAATGATTATACTTTTTGGTCTCGGGTTTTAAAGACTTGCTAAATATGTAACATGCAATTTTAGAGATTTTAAATAGAGAGATTAAAATCATTCAGTACAATGTTTTAAGCCTTTCCAAAACAAGACAAAGCTACATGCACTTTTTTGTGCAATTCTTCACAGAGATTTCATTTGAGTTTTTGGTAGGTCTGTGTTGAAAGGCTTATATAATATAATAATAACATTTCAGTGGAAATTCTGGATATGACTATGACTGAATGTGTTGTGTTCTGCATGTGGATCAGTCAAGATGATGTTTATTTGCATTGCCTGATGTACCTTCTTTGCGACGCTCCGGGCCTGAGCGATGAGTTCTCTGATTTTCAGGATGTTTGTGGAGACATTATTTACAGGTTTTTTCTCTTCAACCACACGCAGCTTACTGAGTAGCTCTGGCACGATCTCTGACAGATCTTCAACTAAACACATACAAATACACACACAAAAACCAAATAAGAAAACACTTGCAACATTCTTCCTCATCCGGCACAAATTCAGCAACGAAAAAGGCCAGCACGCACAATATATCTGTTCCAAATTGCTGCTTTGTTATTCATTGTCTTCTAAGGCAGAACCTCATGTGACCAGTTTGGAATGCTCTACCCACCTTTTTTTTAATGCAGAAGTAATCTGTTTCCTCTGAATGTGCAAGGCTTTTAATTCACATTTTAATTCAATAGCGCTCCTCGCATAAAATGTTTGAGAGACTCAGCTGAGTTCATTATACAGTAGGTGACATTATAATGACAATGTTATACTGGAGTGAGCAAAAATATACATGGCGAGCTCAAATTGTGATTAAAATACATTGTAAAATCCATTGCTGGGTGTTAAATCGTACAGTTAAATAGCATAGTTGTAACAAACACTGTAAATGTGTCTATAGTTTCTGTACACAGAACATTTAAAAGCTACTGTTGCTGCCTAAACAATATTTAAATTGTACTGCTACTCATTTGAGTGGAGGTGATCGGGGCTACCATACCCGCCTCGCCGGCGGACAGAACGGTACGGTCAAATGCTGCAGTGGAGTAAGCCTCCTTTTTCATGTTGCTATCCCACTCCTCTACTGTCTTTAAGATGGGTGTCACCATCTGCAACACTTCAGCAGAGCGGTTCAGAGTGCCCTCAGCCACTTCCTGAGTGAACTGCAGACGTTTCGGAGTTCGATCTGTGATTAAAACATGTGAAAAAAGATAAATATGTTATGACAAACATTTGAACATTCACATGCAATAGTAGCATAGAAATACACCTGGTCTGCTAGGTAAGTAATTTGGACATGAGCAGTCTCTGTACTAGGTCTAAACTTGACTGGAACTCTTCATGAACTTAAACCTGTTTTATTCAGACTAAAGGCAAAGAACACTCCTCACAGAAAACAAAATAAAAACAAGCAATTTTGTGTAAATAGTATGTTTAGTTGACAACAGAGTGTTCATGAGCAAAATATGTACTAGCTCACTTTACTAGCGGTTTATTTATTTATGAATGAATGAATTCATTCATGTATATTTTTAGTTTTATATTGACATATAACAAACAGAAATGACAAGTTAAAGAATTCAAATGTCAAATTCAGAGCCAAAGTTGTCAGGAAAGGCAAAGATGGCAGTACGACATAAGTAGGGAACCATTTATTCTTACCTTTATGGATTGCATTGATGTCACTGATGATCTTAGCTATTTTTTTAGAGGAGCTTTCCATCATTTCATTGGTCTCTTCAATATATTTCTTATTGTCGATGACTATGGATTCAACATCTGCAAAATAAAATAAAACACACGTTTGACATTAAAACTCTGGTTTACAGCTACTGTTTATATTTTAAACTTGGCAATGTGTACTGTGAATGTGTCCCTGGACCATAAAACAAGTCATAAGTAGCACGGGTATATTTGTAGCAATAGCCAACAATACATTGTATGGGTCAAAATTATTTTTCTTTTATGCCAAAAATCATTAGGATATTAAGTAAAGATCATGTTCCATGATAATATTTTGTAAATTTCCTACCATAAATATATCAAGAATTTTTGATTAGCAATATGCATCGCTAAGAACTTCATTTGGACAACTTTAAAGGTGATTTTCTCAATATTTAGATTTTTTGGCACCCTCAGATTTCAGATTGTCAAAAAGTTGTATCTCGACCAAATATTGTCCTATCCTAACAAGCGATGCCTCAATGAAAAGCTTCTATATTCATCTTTCAGATGATGTATAAATGTCAATTTCAAAAAATTTACCCTTAAGACTGGTTTTGTGGTCCAGGGTCACGAATATTGTTGGCTCTTATGACAAATTGTTTGTGATGTTCCTCATTTGCAAGTTATTTTGGATAAACACGAGTGCTAAATAAATAACTGTAAATGTACTATTGCCAATGCTATAAAAATGTGCTATAAAAGTATGAAGAAGCACTTTCTCTGCCTTACCTCTCTGCTTGAAGAGCAAGGATGAGGCCTCTGTGAGGACATCACTCTGAGAGAGTGTGAGGTTCAGTTGAGTGTTTATTCCATCAATAGCCTTAGAGAAATACCAGGATACATGTGAAGTAACCACATTAACCACCTTGCACAGAGATACATTACAATGCAGAAGTTTGGAATCAATAAGACATTTTTGAACGAAATTCATTCTTCTTTTCACCATTTCTGTAGATCTACAATAATTCATTTCTCTTATTTTAAGTGCCTCGGAGACTCATGCAAATACCATGAAAAATTTATGTTAATCATTCAGAAATAGTATTGACGTGCTTACGTCTTGAGTACTGCCAGAGATGTTAAGAGTGGTCAGAGCGGTGATGTTAGCATCATCTATGTTTTTGACAATGTTGTCATACACATTCAAGGCGTTCAGGGCTTTCTGTACATGTCCATTTGCATCACTTCCTTTCAGATTACTAAATGAGAGAGATAAGACCATATCAACTGTCATCTGATTGCTGGAAAGCTGAAACAGTGATTCAAAAGCCATTTTGTGACACCCATGAATGACAGTGCATCTCAAACATCATACAGTTGGAGAAATAACATTAGTCATTTCTGGTTTGAAACCCACTACTGAAGTTCTTCAGCATGTCTCCGCAGATCATCAGCATGATCCTCAGCTCTCAGAACAAGATCTCTGTCTGACTGAGACAAGTTCTCTGTCTTTCTCTCCAGTAACACACGGGCCCCATCAATTTCTGCATGCTGTTCTCGCACGTCCTATACAATCAGATTAAATAACAGAACAGTAACTATAAATGCATTCATTGACGTTCAAAGGGGTAATTGGCAACACGTTTATGTTCTTCAGCTTATATTTCAATTTTGGTATGCCATTTCTTTGTACAGGTTCAAGAATAAATGTCATTGTGTCTAGAGCTTACAACAGAGAAATCCACTTCGAAAACATTAAAAAACATAATATTAAAACATAAAGTTTTAAAAAAGTTTAGGATTTTTTTTTTTTTCCATCATTGGTGCACTTGATTGCAAAAAAAAAGACAAAAAAGAACTAAATATCTTTGGTGAACAATATTTTTTATTATGAATTATTATTTGATGGAAACCGTAAAAGCAGTAAAAACTTAAAATATAAATCCTTATAATAGTTTTAATTTGCATGAATACAGTAGTTTACAGTATAGGCTATGCAGAAAGTTAATGAAAAGAAGATTTACCGTGATCATATCTTCCACCTCAAGGACAGTCTGGTTTGCCTCAGAGATGGTTTCCTCAGCAGTAGCTATAGTTTGATTGACACTGTTATAGACGTCTTTCAGACGCTGCTGTTGTGCCTGGAAACAAAAAAAAGAAGAAGAAGGAAACGTTTCTGTCACATCTAATCACAATTAAAAAACATGACAAAAGTGTTTGTGTCTAACAAAAGTATTTCAGATAAATATTTTTCGTCAGATGAGACATTACTCAAACACCTCTTGCACGTTTGCAATTTTTTAACACTTTTTATTTGTGTTCGTAGTTCTGAAACGAATCCTCCTCCAAAGGAAAAGGGCTGGGAGCAATTTTAGAGTGTGCTTTTGAATACAAATTTCAATATTTTACAATTTAGGACACACTTATTCTTATTTTGAATGCTGTTTAGAAAAAATAGGACCCAGCATGCCTGTTTCTGTGGGAGCCAGAGCTTAAAGGCAGCAGCAGTAATGCAATGGCCAATTGTCGATCGGCAATAGGCTTTTATTTCTTTTACAAATTATTCCACGCTCCAAAAAAAAGATGTTTCTGTAAAAAATCCTTACATGTAGTAATAGTACTATTTAGAACCATATCCGCCCGAAGAACCCTTTTTTGCTGAAATATGTTATAGTTTAGGGTTCTTCTTCCTAGCCAGTCAGAAGAAAAACAAAAAAACTATCCCTAGTAAAAAAAGTAATAGTTTAAAATGCATTTATTTTATACATTTTAAGTATAGTTCAAGTCTAACATATTTACTGACATATCGCTTAAGACTGATATAAAAATGACAAAAAAGTTGTAATTAAACTTTGTGAAGTTGTGAACATTGTGAAGGTCTCACATACTGTCCATTTAGCTAGTTTTGGTCTTCATAAACATAATTGCTTTTGCTTAAACAATTGGAAGAGATATGCTTCCATTTGTTTATGTAAAAGCAATTATGTTTATGAAGGCCAAAACTAGCAAAATAGACAGTATGTGAGACCTTCACAAAGTTAAAAGAAAAAAGTGTTAAAAGTCATGGCATCCCTAGTGAAAAATAAATATATTACATACATTTATTTCATGCTAAGCATACTTCAAATACATTTACACATTACTTGCACATTACTAAATAATAAGTACCCATCAACTGTGCTTTAAGTATACTAAACTGGTATATTTAAAATCTGCTACTCCTTCTACTTTTTACTGCAGAAGTAGCGTTGAGGTCCAACTAAAGATATACTTAAGTATATTTGATTGTATTTAAAGATCACACAATTCTCATCAAACTGCCACTCAATTATACCAAAATTGCTGCCACACACACAAAGCTACACAAAAACAAAATTACAACATAAACTACTAGAGATGGCAACAACAATTGATGCCCACTTTGACTAGCAATAGTGCAAGGAGTGGAAGAGACTCAAAACTCTAGTTTTAAAAAAGTACAGTGACATATAATTGGTCATAACTCCTCTAGAAAATGGCCCAGACAGATGTACTCAAGCATTTGAAGCAAATCCAAAGTATACTTATAAGATTATAATATTATGTGGTTTATGGATTTCAAGTGGTTAAATTTTAGTGGTTCATAATAAACGGAAAAAAAGATACCTCTCTCCTCTGTAGTTTGAGCTGGTTGGTCTTGTATTTGTTGAGTGTCTGTTGCAGTGTGTCTTCAGCTTTGTTGAGGAGATCCTGAGCTTGAAATAGTCTAGAAGTGAATCGACCCAGCACTTCCCGCATAGGTGACAGACGCCCCTGCGTAGTCTGCAGAGTTTTCTCAAATTGGCGCACACGTCGGAGCACTGCAATCAGGCATATAAAGGCAGAGGGTGAATGAGAGCACATGCACACGCACGAATACACACAAGTAGAATTCAGTTAGAAATAAAAACAAAAACCTTACGTTCATGGGCCTCGGAGGACTCATCAGTAGCAAGCGGCTCTTTGGAAGAGAGGTCCAGATTTCTCATCCAGCCCAAGATCCGTTCAGCTTCTGCTATTTTCTGCAGCTTTACCTGAGGATCTAACTCCTGATGGACACCATATAATTCCCAATCCCTGATCATATCTGAAACAGACACACAAATGTATTATGAATAAAATATGAGGCTTTTTTAATTTCATATTTGAAATCTCCTTATTCCTGCCTGTTGTTGGTTATATCTCTTCACAGCTCAGAATAGTCAGGGCCTGGGATTGTGCTGTAATCTGTGTTGTCAAGATTTTAGGCTGTCCTGTAGCTCACATAATTAGTCACATTTTTTACAACTAAGAAATTAACTGGCTTACATTTAAATGGACAAAAGTCATCCAAAACAATTGCCCAACAAACTGCCCTTTTTCAGTTCACAATTGAATTCAAGCATTTTACAGAATTGTTTGCATTATTTCCTAGCATTGCTCTCTTGTGCATTTCAGTGGAAGCATGCAATGACATATTCTCTTTTAATTGCTTTTTACAGACATACTCTTTTTTTGACTGACCTTTGCATATTGCCATTTGCGCTACTTATATTTATTTTACTGTAAGAGGTATGTTAGTAAAAAAATTTACATTTGTCAGTGTGCATGCATAAGAGAGTGTACAGTTTTATGCTAAAGTTTGGGAACGCCATCACCGAATCTGTGAAAATGTGAATAATTTTAACTAAATAAGAGAGATCGTGCAAAATGCATCTTTTATTTAGTACGGTCTTGAGTAAGATATTTTACATAAAAGATGTTTACATATAGTTCACAAGACCAAAAAAAGCTGAAATTCTTAAAATAACCCTGTTCAAAAGTTTGGGAACCCTTGGTTCTTAATTCTGTGTGGTTACTTGGATGATCTACAACTTTTTTTTCACTGATGCTCCAGAAGGAAACACGATGCATTAAGAGCAGGGGGTGAAAGCTTTTGAATAGTCCAACTTTTGAAACTTTTGAATGTCCAATTTTTTCTTATTTTGTTGAAATATCTTTTTTTTCCATTCAGTACTGCCCTTCAGAAGCAACAGAAGATACTTACATGTTTCCTGGATGACAAATTAAGTACAATTTACACTGATCTTCAAATTCAAAAAGTTTTAACCCCCGGCTCTTAATGCATCATGTTTCCTTCTGGAGCATCAGTGAATATTTGAACCTTTTTTAATAGTTGTGCTTGAGTCCTTCAATTGTCCCTAGTAAAAAGATGGAATCTCAAAATTATACAGTCACTGCTGGAAAGGGTTCAAATATGCAAAAGTTGATGGAAAACTGAAGAATCTGCAGGACCTGGAGGATTTTTCTGAAAATCAGTGCTCAGTGAACCAGGGTTCTCAAACTTTTGAAGGGGGTTATTTTATTCATTTCAGCTATTTTTTGGTCTTGTGGACTATATGTAAATATCTTTTATGTAAAATATCTCAAGACAGATTCTGCAAGGGGTTCCCAAACTGTATTTTGTGTGATAATGTACTTATACTAGTGGTTGTTTGGTTTGAGATATGCATTGGTTAAACAGTGGTTGAACAGATCATTTACCAGCACATTATATATAGCGCATGCAGATTCTACTTTGATAATCTAACTTGTACTAAAAACAGGGTGACTTAATCTGGGCCAAAATAATATGCAACAGTTTGGCAACTCTCTGAGGGAAATCTGCTCCAGCCAACCAAATACTACTAAACTTTCTCAAAGAATTATCAGCCACCACAAAAAACAAAAACAAAGAAATACCAAGTTCACAAGGTCTTGTTACCTTCAATGAGATCATTGAGTGATGAGAGGTTAGCAATAAGTGTCTTTGCTAACACAGAGCTGTCAAGTGTGTCTTGATCCACCCGTTCTCCCAATAACTGCACTGCTTCCTCCTGATAAAATAAAACAAACATTGCCTCACTTTACATGGAAGAATATAAGAAAGCACTTGTTCACCCTAATGCAAACAGTGCAGCATGAAGGAGAGGGGAAGCTGGACAGATGGACAAGGAGAATATAATCATGTTAGAATTTCCATACCATTATTTTTATTATTCAAAAACCTAGAGATTAGGTTGCGTTGGCAATAGAAATCTATTTAGACATTTTTGTTGTCTTTCCTCATGCTTTATATGACATTGTCATAGAAACAAATATTCATATATCAATATAACAGCTCAGCAAGTCATTTTGTAATTACAGTAATTCTGAAATGAAAAGAACACAGAATGAGAAGAATATGAATATTTGGAAAAAAGACAAAGAGCATGCAAGGTCGATGAAATCATGCGATTAGCGAAACACTCAGAGAAATATTATTTTCATGAGAAATTTGGTCACAATGTAAAGGGTGTCATTAAGCAACTTTCCACCACTGGGCTGTACTGATTTGTTGGTAAATCATGCTGTTCTGTACAGATTGACATGATTATTTTTTTTCTATTGTGATGCTGCAAAATTAGGATTAGATTGACAACCCTGATAGCACATATACATCACGGAGACGTCTATTTGACGTCTGCATTTACATCTGGAGGACTATGATATGTAAAACTGACATCTTGCAGACATCTGTCAGACATTCATACGCAGCAGATGCTATCCAGATCTTTAAAAGACATCTTGCAGACGTACGTGCGCTATCTGGGAAGTGATCAAACTGGGCGTCACCTTGTTACTAAAGCCATTCTACCACCAGCATAGTTTAGCTGTCCTGATCATTATACTGAAATAAATACTGAGTACTGTTCAACTGAAATGTGTTATAATGGACATGGGCTCAGAACCACTGATAAACAATTATCTAAAAAGTAAGTAATAAGTAGATAAGTAATTTTCCTAAAAATTACTGGCTTTGTGATTAAAACTGTCACATTCAAAAGCAAAATTGCTCTGTTCATTTGAACATCTCTACTAGAATCCTAGAAGCCTAGATTTTGGTACAACAAGCAGGTAACAGTGCACATAGACTGCATGGCTAACCTGTCCTCTAGATCTGTAAAGCAGTTCCTGTCCTTGTCCCTTTGTCTTGTATGTAGACTTTTAGTTTGTAGTTTTGTTCCTGTTTCCTGTTCCCTTAATTAGATTGTCTGTATCCGTGTTTTATTAAACATGTTTCCATCCCTTGTGTATTTATAGCTGTTGCATTTCCATTGTTCCTTCTCTGGTGTCTCTTTTCACATGTATTAGTTTTACCAAATGTTACACAATCATTTGTGCGCACAGTTTAAAGCAAGTTTATGTGTTGTTTTATAAGTATAAATATAGTTGTAAGATGTGGCTTTTGGTCCAATTTCCATACTAAGAATTATGTATTTACACTTATTGAGTCTTTAAAATGTCATGATTATGCGCTGAATTCATGAGAGAGTATTAGGAATTGTTGGGTTTTGTCAAACCAAAATCAATTCTGTAACCCCAAGTTTGTTCAACTAGAGGCCTCATCATTGACATAACAATGTTAGTTTAAAGTGTTTGGTGACAGAAATTACACACTTCACCTTTAAGGAATTTCTGAATAAATTAATAAATGAAATCAAGAAGTGCTGGAATGAGTGGCACCTCTTCTGCGACCAGTTCCATGTCAGCGAGCAGTTTTTGCGTTTCTTCTTCCAGGTGCCCCGTATCTGCTCTCATCACTGCATGCTTATTTCTCCAGCCTAAAAACTGATCCTGTTACAACAGTGACAACAAAACACACTTATTTAAACACCACATCCTCTGGGTGTACATTTCTGTAAACTGTGTGTGGTTTGAGTGCTGTTACCTGTAGTCTGTGTGCAGTGTAGTTGTAGTACTTTAGTCTGTCGTTGGCAGCAGCTCCTGTAGAAATGTTCAGCACGCTGTTCCTCACTTGGTCCAAAGTTTTGTTGGACTGACGAATATCTCCGATCAGACTCCAGATACACGCATCACAGTCTGGGAGGTGGTAAGGTTTATATTAATTTATATTGGGTTATCATATTTTTAATGTTTTTAAGAGTTTCTGAAAATTTGTTTTTAATTTATATTTGTTTTTAATTTGGATCTAGGAAAATTAAAAAAAAATAAATGAATAAAAATCTGAATGGGGCTTATTCATGCAGGCTCTGCCCCAAACTGGACTCAAATGATATTCTGGTCCCTCTGAAAATATAATCTGTTGTACTGTAAAGTACAAAAGTACAAAAGCTTTACTAGCATTATAAACTGAACCTTAAGGAACAAATTAACAAATAAAAAAGCATGTTAAGAGCCCTACAAATGAAAATAAAATCACAGAATTTCAAAGTGGTCTTGGTCTTTTGGATCCCTATCTATATCATTTGATCTAGTTGTTTTGCTTTGTGTCATTAAACTTACCGATATTACACTCGCTGATTTTCGAGGCCTCTGGTAGACACTCTCCTGTGTGCACGTCACAGTTTTCCTCTGGACAATCACATTCTGTGAAACAGAAACACACAGTGTACATATTTTGTCTATTATACATTAACACTAAATAGAACACTCTAATCAACTACACTGCCTTGATCACAAACAAAAGGGATTTTCACACTTGGAACAGTTAAAATCGTTATAAAACAGAAGTAACGACAGATTGTTTTGAGATTTTTTGCTGGCAAACAATTAATCACGATTAATCGCATACAAAATAAAAGTTTGAGTTTGCCTAACATATGTGTGTGTACTGTGAATAATTATGATGTATACATAAATACAAGAACATTCATGAATATATTTAAGAAATATTTACAAGTATATGTATTTATTATAATTTTTATATAATTTATATTATATATAAATAAAAATATTTTGTACATGAATAACAAATTTCTCTTAAATATATACATTAATTTGTGTGCATTTATATATACACAATAATTACACACAGTACACACACATATATTAGGCAAACTCAAACTTTTATTTTGTATGCGATTAATCGCAATTAATCGTTTGCCAGCCCTATGAAACAGAAAAAAAAGATGGAGGCACTTAACAGTGAAGGGTTATTTTCATATGAAGATTCATTAATTCCAAATTCAAAAAAAAAAAAAAAAAACAGATGAATTGTTCACAGGGCAACATGGCTTTAGAAAATAGATTTCATGCCAATCCTGAGTCATTCTAAACCCATGTAAAATCAAAGCGACAGTCATTAATATTTCAAATTAAAAAGGTATTTTTTTACAATGTTATTTAGGGTGTTTATTCCAGAAGTGTGCATATTTGGAGAAATAATCAGGTGTCCTCAATAAGCTTGTGATATGGGGCTAACACTGTTCAGTTTTTGACGGGGTGTAAGTTGTTATCATCTAGACATAATATTGTAACACTGCATTGTTTCACACTTTCACACTGCTGTGCTAACACTGCTCCAGAACAGGGCTTTATAACCCTGGGTAAAAAGCATTGGTAACACTTTAGTATAGGAAAAAATTCTCACTGTTAACTAGTTGCTTATTAGCATGCCTATTATTAACATATTATAACATATTGGCCGTTGATTAATACTTATAAAGCACCTATTCTGCATGACCATATTCTACATCCCTAATCCTACCCAACACCTAAACTTAACAACTACCTTACTAACTACTAATAAGCAGCAAATTAGGAGTTTATTAAGGCAAAAGCTGTAATTAATGGTTTGTTAATAGCGAGACCTGGACCTTAAAATCAAGTGTGACCAAAGCATTGTTAACATTGTTTTTTCGTTTTTGTAACTATATTTATTTGTTTGTTTGTATGTAGACACACCAATGGTCACTGAAACACCCTAAGTAGCTGGAGTTAAACTACTTGAAACATTTTATGAATTATTGCTTAAGACAACTGTTATCTCTATCATTCTCTATTTGACACATTGTTTCAACACACCCAAACTCAAAACTTGCTTGGACCACAAATGGGGCTGGTATGTTAAGAGGGAGATGATGATGTAATAGGAAATACATCATTAATGTAAATCCCCGTTCTTATGTGCAGATGGCCAAGTGGCTGTGTGGGTGTATAGATCCCTTAACGAAGTTATAAAGGATGGGTCATGGGAACAGCTGTTCAACTGTTCTGCTCAGGACAAGGGTGATGAAAAATGACCCTCGGCATTCTCGCACCAAATTCACAAGCCAGATGGAAGTGGTATTGCAGTGAGCCAAAAAAGCGCTGTTTAAATTACATAAAAATATTGCTACAGTAAGTGAAGCTTTCATTGCTGATCTGCTGGGCACTTTCATTATATAGGTTTTGGTGTGGATCTTTGAAAGTCTTGAGGTTGAGTTTGGTTTGACGAGTCTTTTGAAACCATGAATTTTGGCTTTTAGAATTGTTTGTTTTGTTTTGTTTGAAACCCAGTGTAAACACAACCTAATATACATAGTTTCAGAATAACTACAGAATCTTGACATTGCAATCCTGAACCTGAATTCCTGCTCCAGCAGTGAATCATGCCATATACAGTGAGATCGCTCAGACTTACTCTTGCAGCCGGAAGGGCTGTAATCCCAGAATCCTGGCAGGCAACGCTCACAGTACCGGCCTCCAGCCCCCGGGCGGCACTGGCAGCTGTGTGTAAGAGGGTGACAGGTGGCACGGAGGGCAGCAGAGGCACATTCACACCGACGGCAACCCATGCAAGTCCCAAATCCAGAATAACCCTCCTATATATGCAAAATTAGAAGATTCTCAAAAGATATGGCAGAGTATGCACATGTATTGAGCATATAGTACATGCATTCTAAGAAAAAAAGATGGAATTTCTGGGCCTTATATTTCCTTGAGTGTGTCATGAATGTCCATACCTCACATCTGTCACATAGGTGACCTGTGACTCCAGGCTTACAGTGACAAACACCTGTCCTGTCATCACATGATGCAGTACCACACTTATCACACTGACACTCTGAAAAACAAAGAGACTCCTTATAACAAAATCTCTTAAACAAGAAACACTAATTCACTGGAGAAATTATATATAAAACATACATGAAATATACTCAACATGTTTGGAACAATCTAACTAATACAACAATTCTGAATGAACCAATGATGTTAGTTTTGGAAGGGTCTATCTGTGGTTGATGCTGGAGAGTTTGGAGAAATTATTGAAATTATTATTTTTGCGCTTCTGCGTGATATTGCTACAGAGGCATAATTACACACATTTTAAAGTCTTACCACTATGGCTTAAAGGGGTCCTATTATGCTCTTTTACAAAGTCTTGATTTTGTTTTGGGGGTGTACTAGAACTTGCTTTCATGCTTAGTGGTTCGAAAATGCTCATTATTTTACACATAATTTACATTACATGCGATTGGCGAACAGACAGTGTTTCAGTACTGGCACGCCCCTTGTCAAAGCAGTTAGCGCAAGCTAGATTAAAGTGATTTGTACATTTTAAATATGGATATTTTTCTTACAAAAACGCATTGATTCGCTACAGGAGACCCCCCGGAGCCATGTGAGGCACTTTTTATTATGGATGGATGCACTTTATTAGACTTGTTTTGGACTGATGAAGAGAAACACCCGTCTATGCCGTTCTAAAGCTTGGGAGTGCCAGGATAATTTTTAATATAACTCCGATTGCATTCATCTGAAAGAAGGAAGTCATATACACCTAGAATGCATGGAGGGTGAGTAAATAATACGCTTCAATAGTGTTGAGTCCTATTCTAAGCCTGAAAGATCTGAAAGATTATTTAATTATTTTACATACTTAGTTTCATTGCCCGAAACCAGCTCCAGCATAAGGCTAAAAGCAGCCTAACATTAACATTATCAAAGAACATCATCACTGATTAGCCTTGCCTAGTCTAGTGCCCCACTTCGTCTCTACCCACACCCCAACCATTTGAATTCCGGTAGGCGGGATTCATTTTAATGATATTCTAATGTACCACGTTGTGACATCATTATATACGGAAAACAAACACTGTAGTCCAAAGGAGCCGTTCATTGTAGTTCTTGAAAAGGGATTTTTTAAAAACTAAATATCTCCTTTTGAAGTGGACTTTGAGATTTGTAACTTTTTTAAGATATTTTTTATGCCCACACATACAAACCACACACTGACTAAAATTCAAAAAGTGAAAAAGCATAATAGGACCTCTTTAAGAATCACTAGAACTACAGTTTCCATGATACTCCATATTTACATATGCCAGTCTTGGTTTGACAAGCAAATCTTTTAGCAAATCAGCTTGCGATGCATGTCATCTGTTTGGCACTGGTTAGAAATAATATTCGTGAGTAGCTCTCTTTATGTATGTGAGCTGAATGCTGTTACCAGAAACAACTGAGGCATAATAAGTTGAACGCAGAAGTAGTTGTGCATGTAGTTCATCTGAGCCTAGACTACCCAACTGCCTGATATGTTAAAGATTGTTAACGCTAGCTATGCCAGCTGGACTTGACTGCTAATATTATAGTTTCAAAATTAATTTAACATTACCATTAATTTGGCATTCAGTCATTACACATGTGTAAATAGGGACAAAATACAATGTAACTGCTGGGTCATGTTAAGACTAAGCCACAATTGGTCAGAGCCATGGGAATATTAGCATAAAAGGGTTTTCACAGTTTACAACTTAAGAAATTGAGGTATGTAGGCACCTCGGTTGTCTAGATATTATCAGATAACTTTTCACATGGTCAGCAAAGTATTGTACTGTTGTTGGCACCTACCCCGACAGTCTTTAGCACTGATGGCATCCCCATAGAAACCTGGTGCACATCTTTCACAGTTGTCACCAGAGGTGTTACCCCAACAGTTCAGGCACTGGCCCGTCACATTATTGCACTCATTGAAGATAAGATTCGGGTCGGAGTTGCCATTACAATCGCACTTTTTGCAGGAATTGCCCAGCTCCATTGGATTGCCATAGTAACCTGGAGCACATCTTGGTGGTGAGAGAGGGAAAATATAATTAAGGAGTGAAATAGAAAACCCAACCTCAAAACTATACACTGTATAACATGTTATTTGTGGGTGGAGAACCAACCTCTCGCAGTAGTGTCCAGCATACCCATCCTGGCACATACATCTCAGAAAATTACCTCTCTTATCACAGTGAGTTGCAAAGCTGAGAACACACACAGGAAACATCAGAGTCATCCTTCAGGATGCTGTTTCAGGATTTCCACATCATTTTGCCAACTATTTTACTTTCATTTTTCCAATCATCTATAAAGATCACAAAATCAATTTTGGTAAACTTTAGTTTATTTGGTAAACTCTTTAAAATGTTATTCATTTCCTGGCCTGGAAATATGATGACAAAATCACTGTAGGCTGTTTTAATACCACCAAAGACTGGATGATCATTAATTTTCTTTATATTAAATTAAAAATTATATATTATTATTGGACCAAAAATCTATAAACACAAGATCTTTGGATACAATTTCCATCCAGAAAGATGTAGCCTACTATTATTCAGTTGGGTGTTAAATTAGACAGCAACTTGAAAACTCTTTTGAAAATCATATTTTGTATGTTACCAAAACAGCCTTTATCCACATTGAACACAGCATTTATACACATTGTAATTACAATTTAAAAATTACTATAGTAAAATTATATAAATGCAGAAAGTCCTTTGCATGTTTTTGAACCTGAATTGCTTACACTTCACATAATAGACCCGTTGATGGCACAAAACAGATATGAAGTCTCAGCCTTGCCTCTGGAGAACTACCCTGTTGAAAAACCAGCATATGCTGGTCTTAGCTGGTCCTTAGCTGGTTTATGCTGGTCCTTTGCTGGTTTATGCTGGTTCTTTGCTGGTTTATGCTGGTCCTTTGCTGGTTTATACTGGCTCTTTGCTGGTTTAAGCTGGTCCTGGACCAGCACATGACCAGATAAGGACCAGCATAAACCAGCTAAGGACCAGCATAAACCAGCTAAAACCAGCATCCCAGCATCAAAACCTACCTAACCAGCGTATGCTGTTTTTTTTTAACAGGGTACCATCCTGCAGAACACTAATCAAACACACCTGTACCAGCTAATTAAGGTATTCAGGGTTACCTGATATTTACAGGCAGGTGTGTTGAAGCAGGGTTAGAACTGAAGTCTGCTACTTTGTGCTGTTGTCGTGTCTTTCTCTCACTGCATCTATGTAGTTAGTTACTGGGAGTTTTCCACCTACTTGAGGAATAAAAGCCTCCCACTTGGAGGTCTCTGGACTGCAGCCAACATGTTGTTATGAACACAACTGATTTTGTGTTTATGCTTAAAATGTAAACCAGATGCAGTTGCACAAGTAACAACACTAGTAATGAAAATAACTTTTTTGATCCATATAATATTTAAACCTGAATAACAAAAACTAAAGTCATAAGTTTTATTTTATTTTATTTTTATTTTGTTCATGTTGCTGTTATGGTTTGTGTCAGCATGCTTTGTCTAGCCAGAGCTGATGTCTGGACTTACTTGTTAGATTCCAGTGACAGCGGGCAGGCACATGGTCTACAAACAAAGGTGCCATCATGATGAGACACAGGTAAATATCTGTCTTCACATTGCTCACAGAAATCTCCAACGGTGTGGTCTTGACATTCCTGAAACACAGAAAAAGTGAGGTGCATTTCAGCCAAACATTCTAAACACAAAGGCCGGTTATACTGGCAAGGTTACAGGAATGTTAAACTCTATCAGCACCATATGTCAGGGCACTTTGACTCCAGTCCTGGTGAGCCAGTGTCCTGCAGACTTTAGCTCCAACCCAAATTAAACACATCTGCCTTTAATTTGCCAGCAATACTGAACACTTTGTTCCAGGGTGTTTGGTTATGGTTGGAAGAGCTCTGTCATATGTGCATGCTTTCAACTACCACATACAAGAATTTCTGAATTCTGAATCACTATGGTACGCCTATAATACGTTTTTATATTCAGACTATCTTAGACTGGTTCTGGTAGGAACCGCTGCAGAGTAGCCATAGACTCGTCATAGACATAAACAGAGAGAAGTAGCTCTGGCTACAATGTTCTTCCACAAGACGCATGCAGTTCTGTTTATTAACGCCAAAATACAGCTTTAATTAAAAATATTTATAATTTAAAATGTAGAGTTTTCTGACCTTTTAATTATGTATTTGTGGCCTAAGGTGTTCCATTTATTGTTTCATTCAGTTATTCATCCAAATACCATCTTCTTTTTGGTGTACAAAAACAAAAAAAAATTCTTCCATATGGTTTTGTTTACATTTTATGAATAGATGGTCGGTTATTGATGTCACGGAATACTGTTAGAAAAGACAGATGATTTAAAGAGTTTTGAAACTAATACTTACAATGCATATCCCAGTGATGTCCTCACAGCTATCAGCATGGCCTTTACAGTTACAAGGGAGACATGTTTCTTGCTCACTCCGGAAGAAACCTCGTGCACATACCTGCAATACAGATATAGACAAACATGAGCATGAACTAGTCATATGATATCTGCCATATCTCTAATAAATGTGAGTGTTTTTTTTTTTTTTATTAGATATTGATTTTTATTAAAACACACACTTTTTGCTATTAGTATTTTGCTATATGCCCACTGAGCCTAGTTTCTCCCAAGTTTTTTTTTTTTTTTTCTCTCTCTCTATTTCTGTCACTGATGGAGTTTTGGTTCCTTGCTGCTGTCGCCTCTGGCTTCCTTAGTTGGGGACACTTCATTTCCAGCGATATCGTATACTACTTGAACTAAACTGAGCTGGATGATAACATCATTGAATTCAATGATGAACTTCCTTTAAAGGGGTCATCGGATGCCCATTTTCCACAAGTTAATATGATTCTTTAGGGTCTTAATGAAAAGTCTCTAATATACTTTGATTAGAAATTCTTAATGGTTTTGTAAAACAACACCCTTTTTACCTCGCTAAAATCAGCTCTGCAAAAATCATCTCATTCTAAGGGGTTGTCCCTTTAAATGCAAATGAGCTCTGCTCACCCCGCCCCTCTCTACTCTCGCTGGAAAGACGGTCTTGTTTACATTAGCTAAACTAAACTGACGGCACACCGACAGGCATCTGAGAATGGCTCGATTTGAAAAAGGGGATATTATTTTTACAGATTAATTAAAAACCACTGCATGGATTTTTATCATTATAGGATAGATTTGTACATACACTGCCAACACACATTAATGTTCAAACAACATGAAAAAGTGAACTTAGCATCCGATGATCTCCTTAACTGAGAATTGAGTGTTCACTGTTGTCCTTTTGCATTATTGACACACTATTTCCTATTTAATACTGTAAAGCTTCTTTGACACAATCTGACATGATCAGTCTCTGTTAACCTTGTCTAAGAGGTGTCCAAACTTCAGTGCCAGTCATGTTTTTTGGAGGTATGCAAATGTCCCCATAGGCACTTGTGGCACTTTGGACCAAGACCGTGCACAGCGATTTTCATGTTAATCTGACAAATGGTTGTCTAGTCATAGCCATTTTTATGATTTTTCCCTCTTATAGCGCCACCAAGTGACCTCTGATTTTTTTCCTGTGACCTCAGATTGAGCTCTTACATAAATGTGTCAAGTTTGGCGAAGATATCTCATTCCGTTCAGGCGTTATAAGTATTTTACTAAAAGTGGCCCTGCCCCCTTTGAACATTTTAGCGTCCATTTGCCACGGTTAGTCGAACATTTAACTTTTTTTTGATAATTATTGATATTCACTCTCCAGAGAATCTTCCTGCACTGGTTTGGTTCCGATCGGGTGAAAAACCTAGGACTAGTTCGCAAAAGTAGGTTTTGCAAAAAATGCGAAAATACCCAAAATTTTGCATGACAACACACAACATAATACACTTGAGCCTGTGACTGATGGTTTAGGAGTTATGAGCAATTTAGTACTTTTGATCGCTGTAATGCCCCTGTCAGGCCGAGTCAGGTGAGCCTCAGTTAAGTTGTAGGTGGTGTGAGTACTAACATCCCTCCAAGTTTCAAGTCTCTACGACTTATGGTTTGGTCTGCATGATCAGTTTTACGTGGAAATTGCTCATACGTGACCATTCTAACAATTACAATAGTGCTACGTGCTTGAACCCCTAAATATCAATATTTGTTCCGATTGGTGTCGTACTACAACCAACCATTTTGCCATTAATAAAGCTTCAGCTTTCATGAGGATGAATTTATTGTACATGACTCTACCTAGGTCCAAGTCTCAACTTGAGCTCCAAACACACACAGTTCATGCTTAAAAAAACGTACAAATGTTAATGTGCTAAAGCAATTCTATTGTGCTTTTGTTCACAAAGGCACATTCTTAGGTTTTAGTTGAAATCCTGATAATATTTAGTATAAAAATGTACAGAAATATCAAACAAGGGGGAAAAAACTCTTCATAGCATTTTATATCTGTAAAAAAGAATATTAGTAGATTACTATTGTCAAGATAAACCCACCCCAAAATATAGTGCAAAAACAAAAACTGTCCATTGACTTTTCAAATTCAATCAGATGAACTACCCTAATTATATAGTCACTTCCCTCAAAAGAAAATGCATAAGAAAATAATTTCCTGCACAAAAATAAAACAGGCAAACGTTACGAAATATGAGAACAGTTTGTGTTAAAAGGTTTGACGCCTGAAAGCTGAGCATTTGCATTCCTTTGTATGAATGATTTATGGTTTAATTATTCTCCTGGAGCTGTATTACAAAAATATTCAGTCCTAGCCCTAGAACTGTGTCTTATCTGTTTATTAACCAGTGTCATTAAGGATCTATAGGTAAATGTTCAACTGAACTTGCCATAATTTATAACATGGATCAGATGAAGTTTCAATTCACAGCTGTTTTATATTAGCACACATTCTTTACTGGTAGATCAGCAAAAAGTTATAACACCTCCAATATGAAACAAACAAAAACAACAGTTCATCTCACCTGCCTCTCTTTGTCATTTGATCAATGGGGGACATTCATAAATGGAAATGAGACTAAATCACGCCAAAAACACACTGATTAAAAACAGGTGCTAAACATTTAAAACGGTTAACAAACTTTACACCAACCAGTTCCTCTCATCTTGTGTGATGTGATATAGGCTTTTTCTACTGCCCAAATTTAATTCAGTCTGCTATATGTGTCAGAGTAAAAGGATCTCCATGACAACAAAATACATTCTGAATATAGTTTGTTACTGTATTATTGCAGCTATTTTTGCAGAAATGTGAAAGAATACTCTATATTACCATGGTTGTTGGTTGTTGTTTTTTGAAGACATTTATTAATATATTTACTTACTTACCCACCTAGAAACTAATTAAACATCTAATGAATCTGGACCATTAGATGTTTTTCATTGGATTAAACAACTCAGAACATGACCACATGCCACTTCCATGTTATCAACAAGAGTCAATACATTTCAAAAGACACCTACTAAAAAAGGCAGGGTAAGCTCTGTAGTATTGTGACAGTTCTCTAGGGTCAGCTATACAAGACTGTTGTGTGTGTAATGTGATATGACCCAAATGGTTATCCTGCCAATAGACACCCACGGGACTCTCAGAGCAAAGGACCGTGGGAAGTTGAAGCTTCCCGTTTGAGTCATCATTACTGCTTAAAAGAAGAAGCCTGAGAACCAAACATCCACTTTGAGTGTGTGCTTGTATATATTATGAGATCTGAGAGTTATGATTCATGCTTGAATCTGATGGGTTGACGAACGTTCTAATGTGTGTTACTGTTTTCAGGGAAATGCACAGCAAAAGTAGTTTCAGGCAGATCTTAGCCACATTACATTTCAAAAAGTGATGTGACATGTAGCCAAGCATGGTGTCCCATACTCTGAATTATTTCCAATTCATTATTTCCAACTTTCCACATTATTTCCATGTCTTTGCCACAAAATTGTGTTTTATAATGTACAGAAAGCATACTTTATTTCTTTTTCCCTTACAAACGCACACACATACAGTACAGACACACTCAACGCTGCACTGATGATTTTATTAGTAAAGTAGTTCAGCAACTTAAAAGCTACATGTCATTTCTCACTAATAAAGACGCTTTTCTTGAAGATGATTAGTAGAGATGCTGTTGTTGAACACTGTTGAGAGACATGCAGGCATGGGTAACTCATGCTTAAGGAAAGGAAAGGAAAGGACATGACGTGTGGCAACCCATACTTGGAATTTGTGCTCTGTATTTAACCCATACAAGTGCACACACACAGTAGTGAGTAATGAACAAACACGCACACACACACCTGGAGCAGTGGGCAGCCATATTGCTATTGCTGCGGCACCCAGGGAGCAACTGCTCAAGGGACCTCAGTCGTGGTATTGAGGGTGGAGAGAGTGCTGGTTATTCACTCCCTCCACCTTCAATCTCTGCCAGACCTGGGACTCGAACCCGCAACCTTTCAATTACAAGCCTGACTCCCTAACCATTAGGCCACGGCTGCCCCCTCTATATATGTTAGAGAGAAAGCCCCCTGCTATATATATAGAGAGAGAGAAAGTCCATATGGTACAGTATGGTATGGCGTATGGTAAACAGAAGATCAAAAGTACATGCTTGCAGAAGATTAAAAGTTTTAAAGTCATGAAGTCTCAGACTGACATCCAGATCATATTTTGCTTTATTCAAAAATGCAAAACTCCTTTAAACAATTCCGGGTATTTTTTTTATTTTACAAGCAATTTGCATATGAATATTTTTTCTACGCATACTGACTTTTGTTGTCCACCCCACATATCCAAACGCCCACTACAGGAAGGCATCCTTAAATGCTACTGAGTGGCATGAGAGTAGCTTTGTTGTTAGTAGCATGCTGTAGTGTAGTGAGAACTGTTTAATTCAATCAGCTCCCACTGCAAGACAAAAAAAAAAAGCTGACCTTCATACATCACACCCTCCCACTTTTTTGCTTCTTAACTGTCTGGAATGTACTACGACTAAAAGTGGAATAAATCATTTTTTCCAATTTAGCTGTTTTTTTGCTCAGTAGAAAAATGGATGGACTGGCTCATACATTCATAATTTTATAATTGAATAGTTCAGATGTAAAACCAGCTAAAAGGCTTCTCGGTCAAAAATGAGCGAATGCTCCTGACCCATAGTATACGTCCATCAAATATTTTTACTTCAAACTCACTAAATTCCAGCCTCAGCCCAATCAGAAGTACCAGTACTTACATAGAAACCTATACAAAGTAGCCAGAAAGAAATGCTAATTTTAAAGAAAAACGTCAGATGGATTTAGAGGCTTTTGCATCTGAACTCTTCAATTACAGATATGGACACAGGAAAAAAAATGCAATAAATGTGTTTTAAATGATGAATCCGTCTCTTCTACGTAGACCTCAATGACCAGACAAGCTCTTGATCCCAATGAACAGCTAAGTAATAAGGAATATTCCAAAGTATAACAGGTAACCATAAGAGTGACTGCACTAAAATGCTTTAGGGTACTATTCTGTCTTAATTGTCTAATTTTAAATAAAAATTATTATTATTGTTATTATTATTATTATTATTTATTTATTTTTTTTTTAAATCATTTATATGTTTTTTGGCTCAGAATGAACAGCAAAGTAGACCAGACTTTAAGCTGATAGTCAGAAGTCTGGTGAGCTTGATTCTCAAGGAATGCATGAACTCATAAAAAAATATACTTGTAAATGTTAGTTGCTTTGGTTAAAATGTTTGCTTAACAGATAAATGTTAATAAACACAAGCCACATTTCAGGGGTTCCCACTCTGTGCAATGGCAACAGTTATTTCCTCCTTGGCTGTAACCCACCTCTCTCTCCTTCTCTTTCACACTGTTTACATTATTTTAGTGAAACTACACACCAACTAAGCAACACACAACAGTGCATACCAGATCATAACAACACTTGTCTTCACATTCTATTTGGGCAAGAGTATAGGAGTGCAACAATTAGTTTTGGTCCTCACATTTGATTGGCCAAGCAGTGTTCTAAGAGTTCTGATATAGAATATAAAAGTCCTCTGAGACATTTCAATGTTTGTACTCTGCTTGTCAGTGTTTCAGAATATGTATGCAGTGCTGAATGGAAGCAAAATTATGTTATATCCATGATCGCTCAGAGCTTGTTTCTCTGAGGAACTGGACAATCAGGAGTGGAGGTAGAGCAGAGTGATTATAGAATGCCGTGAGTGGGGGAGAGGGAATATCTGTTGCTCTGCTCCATTCATACATGTATATGCTATTCATGTATAGACCAGCTTTCTTTGTGTTACATGGTGAAAACACAAAGCTTCAATATTTGCTTTTTGTCTTAACAAGAAGAAAAGAAGAAATATCTGCAAAAATATACATAAATAAATAAATACACAAACAAACAAACAACTATATTTGGTGGAAAGTCATAGCAGTTTGAAGATGAAAGCCTGTAGCCTCAAGAAAATGAGTGGTATTGATCTTGGTTCGCTCAAAATGTAAATAATCCATTGTTTAAATACTGACACTAAGAACTAAAAAGAGTTTGCAGTTAAAAATACTATAATAAAACATGATTTACATGTTACATATGGAATACATTTAGGGAGCTTTCACAACGGGCATGTTTGCTGAAGTCTGAATCCATGCTTGTTCCCAGCGCCCCCGCAGCATTGTTCTGATTTTAGACTTAATTCTGTCCAACCCTGGTGCATTTGCGTTCATCTTGCATCATTTGTAACAGCTTCTGCCATTTACAAATGGTAACATGTTGCTTAGCTAACAGACTGATAATCTAATACACAGTACACCAATACTGAATAAAGCTGCTGACTGAAATTAAATGGTAATTGAAGCTGCAAGCAGCGTTGAAAGGGCCCTCACACCCGGGCTCACCGCAGTGAGTTGGTGTAAAGCATGACATATCCTGTTGCCAACAGGTGGTGCTATGATTATAACTGAATATCGGTCTTTTTAGATGTGTTCAGGCCAGGACTCTTATTAAGCAGGTGGAGTTTGGGGGAGATCAGATATTGTATGGCTGAGTTATAACAACTTCCTTTTACATGGTGAAACATCGAAGTTTGTGAGGCCACCACTAGTCTCGCGTAGCCAGACCTTCAGACTGACAGCTAAAGGTCTGGGAACTTTGGCTGCTTTGAATGGCCAAGGCAACCAATAATGTTTTGTTTTGCCACATCATGTTTAGGGACGTGGAAATGTCGCCACAATAACAGACCGGTGTGTAAAACTCTCAGACATGTTTTAAAGATTCTATGCCACAAACTACATTTTTCACATAGTTTTGAAAATCCAGGGTTTAGGTGATCCTGATAAGCTCTCGTTCTCACAGTTGTAAAGACAACGGCTTTCTTCTTTCGCGAGGGGGTTTGGCACCACAGCATTTTTGTTTCCAAGCAAAACATTAAAAAACCCGACACACAGGTCTCCCGGAATCCTGTATAATCTAACCAATCCAGTGACGACTTTGAAACTCCTGAAGTGTTTCCATAAGGCTAAGTGTGCCTTATGCATCAGACGTTTAGCCCACATTCCATGGGCGTGAGGCTGAGACCAGGCCACCACGGACACACCCTTTAACGAAAACTCAAGATCTTCGCAATTTAACACAAAGGGTTTTAGATTACACTGACCAAATTTGGTGCTGATCTGTTTAAATCTCTAGGGGGAGTTTGTTTAAATACAACGCCTGAAATGGCAAAAACGACAAAACTTGCAGAGAAATTTCGAAATAACAGACTTCCTGTTGGGTTTTGAACTTGGTTTCGGTGGACTTTTTTGTAGGTATTGGTGTATTACATCTGTCTACCAAATTTCGTACATGTATGTGAAACATAGCTCAAGGGGCACTTCTTGAAAATTTTACAGGTGGAGCTATTGAGCCATTTTTCCACACCCACTTCTGAAAGCCATATCAGATGTAATTTTCACTACTTTTGGTGTGTGTGCAAAGTTTAATAAGTTTTCGAGCATGTTACGAGCTCAGAAATGCAATTCATTTTAGAGAAGAAACTGAGCAATTACAACAGGGTCCTCACACCACCAAGATATTTTAACAATATCTGTGTGTGTTAAGTATAATTATATATCAAATATTTAATATAAACTAAGTGACCTTGTTCTACCAAATTCTCACAAGAGGCAGCATTATTTTGTTACTTGTGAAATAAACTTAAGAACATGTCTAGAAAAGTCTAGCTAGGGAGCTTTCTAGGCTTTGGAACACAACTTGAATCTTTTCCGATCATCAGGGAATGTATCAGTACAGTATTCTCACTCTTCCCATTGGAGCAGTATGTCCCCCCCAACAGATGGCCTCCATTCGCCTCTGTTGCATTTCCGGTGGGGAGTGTCTATTAGACCATCTAGACTCTCAACAGCTGCTGGTTGGGTAGGTGGGGGTGGGGAGGGCAGGGATTTTTGGGGTGGGCAATTTTGCAGACCTTTTTAAACAGCTTTTTTCATAGCATATTTAGCACTGAACCTGCTGCTTAATGGAGCATTAAATTCAATACAAGAAGTTCACACACAAACGGCCATGTAAAACATTTGATCCTGATCAAGAACTCTCAACAAATCTGAATATTTCCAGTAACAACACCCCAGAATAAAAGTGATATCGCTCTAAAGTTGCTCTTGAAGTTCTGATGGGTTTAATTTTAAGATTTGTTTACATACCGTAGCACTTTTCACAATACACTTTGTTTCAAAGCGACTGTCTCTGTCTATTTATATATTTTTCCTATAATTCCTCAGAAGAAATAAAAACACATATGAGGCACTCACTGACATTCAGTATGTACTAGCATAGCCTAGCTCAGATAACAAGAACGCTGATATTTATTAGAGATATTTGAGCATGTTGAAATCTTATTTTGATTGTCGTCTTTCGTTTCTGATAATTCTGTGTACACACAGCGCTAAAAAGAATGGAACACTTGAAAAAAACTGCTCTGGACAGAAGTACACTTGCAGCATCTGCAAACAAGTAGGCTATAGCAAGTAATACAGGAACTAAAATCAACATTTTAGTTGTTTATATAAAACCTTTGGCATATGTTGTTAATTCAAATATTCCTCATTTCTCAGCCATAAAGAGAGGACTTACCCTGTGGACTGTGTTTAAATGTTGCGAGGAAGCTGTGTGCGTGAGTGCTGACAAGATGCAGAGAACACAGATAGATCCAAACAGCAGAGAGGCCATGATTCCCCCCGCAACAGCTCTAAATGCCCAGGCAGTATGTGTTGTTGTGTTCCCTGCTGTAGTCTTTCTCACATCTACTTCTCCCTTGGCTATTTTTTGTCCCTACTCAAGCCTGCGCTGCTGTTCTCTTCTTCTCTCGCTTACGCCCTGCCCTGCCAAGCTGGACTTCCTCCCTCGTTTACCCCTGGCCCCCCTTTTCCTCACCACACATTTTCCTCACAAGATCTTGAATGGAAATCACATGCAGCTGAGAAAAAATCTATTTAAACAATCCAAACCAAGGAAGTACAATTTCTAAAAACTCTTTGTGTTTTCTCGTGTAACTTCTGCTGTTGTTACTCTAAATGTGAGTATAATGTCGGCAGATTGGCAGAGAGTGAGTAAGTGACAGCTCTTTGCTCATTACACTACCCTTTGACCTTGGCTGTGTCCCTCCCCCTCACTGTGGATGTCTCGTAACCTTTCTAACTCACTGGAAACACCATTGCCCACAACACACACACATATTTAGATGAAAGCGTGACAACATATGCTCAGGTACACGTCTCTCTTATCTGACACTCTCCTAATGAGCTGATGTTCTGAATCAAGTAAGAAAAGAGAGAGACATTGGGTCACCAGGGCTGGAATTGAGAACCATTGGTGGTCGCTTATGGAAAGTGTAAATTTTTATTATTTTTTAATTGTATTATTTTGGAAGAAATTCAATAAAACTGAATTATAATGAATGCAAAAATGAAAATTCTGTCAGTATATACTGTCATTAAAATTCCTTACATTTCTGTCTGTATACAGCAGGGCATAAATGTTACGTAATACTTTTATGACACTTTTGGAGTTAGACACTATATGTATATGTATATGAAGAATCTGAAAAACAATATCTTTTTAAATATTTTTTTAAGAGATAAGTCACGCACAATGAAAATTCTGTCATCATTTACTTCCCCTCATGCCGTTCCCAGCCTTTATGATTTTCTTTATTGTTTGGAGCACAAAAGATGTTTTGAAGAATGTTGGCAACCAAACAACATGCCCATTTAAAAAAATATATTTTTGTTTGTATTCCGGTCTTGACATAAGAGTGAGTAAATAGTAACACAATTTTTTGGGGGGAGGGTGAACTATGCCTTTAAGCTCTATCAACAGTATCTATGGTATGTGGCAGAAAATATTTTTAACACTGACCCTTAGCAAGTATGTGTTTGAAGTATTGTAAATACAATAGAAATCTATGGGGCAAGGTACTGCATTTCAGTAAATGTTAAAATACACAACTGCCAGACAGAACTTCTTTTTAATGCATAGCTACTGTATGATTAATATAATACTGTATGATTCATTTGAATTAAAATTAATTTAACACACGCTATGATTAATTTATCACACGCACACACACACACACACACACAAAATGTAATAAATTTAATGGCTTTTAATGTATTTTTTATGTAATTTTAATGTGTTGTCTTAATTATAAAAATTGTTTGTGGACAGCAATTTTATTGTTTATTGTTTATTGCACTGTTATTTTTCTCATGATTTCCTTACCATACTGTGCCTAATGAAGCGGAAGCTTCACACATTCACAGAAAAAAAGTTTACTTTAGCACTGAAAATAAAGGTGGATAAGTTGTTGCCACAGTAGTGGATTTCTACTCTTCCATCTCTCACTGTAGCCAAAAGTATCCACTTGCGCTTGGAGCCGCTGAGTCACGTTATAGCATGAAAACAAAACAGCATAGCTGGGGAGGAACAGCAACGTTTGCATATGAGACGTGAAAAGAGCGGCATATACACAGACATGTCTACTCTTTGTTGAACGTATTAAGCAATGTATTGAGTGTAAAGGATAGAAAATTAGCCTAAAGCATCGATCTCAAAAGGCTAGTATTGATCTGATACCAATACCAACGTTAGTATCAATATTATCGATGTTAGGATCGATTCACTTACCCCTAGTGGACAAAAGCATCCAGCTATTGTTTTGAATCATGAAACATGAAGACAATAACCACTCAGTTATACATCAGTGTATAGCTGTTCTGTGCTCTTCATGCCATCTTGGGTATATTTATAACAATTAAGTATATTTATAATCCATTGTGAGTCAACATATTTGTGGAGTAAAAACATGTTCTCTTATGATGGAGGCAGGTTTAGAAACGTTTCTCATTACAAGGGAATATGTTTGTGAATTAAACCTTGGATGTCGTACCGAATGGTTCAATATTATATTGAGAATTGTGGCATCCCTATATATATATATTTATATACACACCGATGCACCATTATATTATGACCAGCTTCAGCCTGGCAATCAAAAGGTGCCGCAGGTACAGTACACAGAACAGTATATATACCACATGAGGACTGGATTTCAGTCAGCGGAGTGTTCAGTGTCACAATGGTAAAAGCTGCCAATGTATCAAAGTCTGATAAAGGATCAATTGTGATGGAACGGTGCCTTGAAATTTCAGTCTTAGAAACGGCATCCCTTGTGGGATGTTTACGTGTTGCTATAGTGTGAACGTATCAAAAATAATGCACGGATGGCCATTAGACAAACCGTCGGAGCGGAGACTCTCGTGCATTGTTCACAGTGACCGCAGATCCACAGTGTGACAAATCACCAGAAGCTAGTGGTGACCAGGGCAATGTGTCAGCACACAGTTCATTACAGTCTTCTACATATAGGCCTGCGCAGCCGACGACCCAGCCGGGTTCCCATGCTAACTGCATGCCATCACTAACATAGCATGAAATGGGCCCAAGATAATTGAGATTGGACCGTGAATGATTGGAAGAAAGTGGCCTGGTCTGCCAAGATTCCTGGTGCATCACGTCGACGGCCAAGCGCGGATACGCCAATTACCAAAAGAGGCTGTGGCACCTAAATGCACTGTTGGGTGGATGCAGGCCAATGGCGGAAGTGTTATGCTGTGAGTGATGCTTTTTTGGGGCACTTTAGGCCCCATTATCATAATAGCACAATCCCTGACACCTGACAATTTCTGTTAATGCCTTGGCCTCCAAATTCACCTGATAGGAACCCAATTGAAAGATGGCCTTCGCTACGTCACCATCACCCCTCAGTATACAGGAACTGTACAATGTGCAATTGGCATTATGGTACCAGATACCCCAAGGAGACCTATCGCCACCTTGTCAATACAATTCCTCACCACGTGGCCACTGTTTTGTGGGCTAAAGGAGGTCCTACAGGTTATTAGATGGGTGGTCATAATTTAATAGTTCATTAGTGTGAATATGTTCAAACGAGAATCTGATCAGCAGAGCATTTGAGAAGAACTGGCTCACAATCTATATTCCAGTTCATCTCAAAGGTGTACGATGGCATTGAGGACTGTGCAGGGAAGCCAAGTTCTTCCACACCAAACTCATCCAACCATGACTTTATGGATTTGAATGGAACTAAAAAGGGGCTTGCACAAAATGTTCCCACAAAGCTGAAAACATAGCGTTGTCCAAAATGTCTTGGTATGCTGACGCATTAAGATTTCCCTTCACTGGAGCCCAACCCCTAAGAAACATCCCCATACCATTACCCATTCTTCACCAAGCTTTATAGTTGGCACATCCAGTCAGGTAGTTCGCCAAACCCAGACTCACTCATCAGATTGCCAAACAGAGAAGTGTGATTCATCACTCCACAGAACAGGTTTTCACTGTTTCAAAGTCCAGTGTCAGTGTACTTTACTCCACTCCATCCGATGCTTGGCATTGTACTAAATGATGTGAGGCTTGCACGCAGCTGCTTAGCCATGGAAACCTATTCCATGAAACTCCGACTGCACAGTTTTTGTGCTGATACTAATGGAAGTGGAATGTTGGAACAATTGAATTCATTGACCATGTCAGAACCACAGGCGTTTCTAGCCTTTGATAATCAGTGAAGCTGTCCGCACTGTATAATGACTGAATATCTTACTTACATCATACCTACATGCACTTTGTTGTTTATGATGAGAGAATTCACGAGAGTGCAGAATTCAGTCAACAAATATGAGATGGCTAATCTGAACGCCTTTGATTGGACAGTGCATTCATAACTGATTGGTTATAAATTAATGCACAACACCCAGGGCCGCATTAACCATTGGGCTAAGCGGGGATGAAGCCCCGGGGCCCAAGCAAGGAGGGGGCCCGTGATTGGCTGGGGAGATTGACTGCCAATCGGTAGCGCTGTTCGCCAAAGCCCCACCACGCCCCCTACATATTAGCGCTATTAGGAGTTTTTCCATGAATTCTACACATTTCCATTTGAGATTAAAATGTCGCGTTTGAATTTGGTTTACAAATCAAATGCATTTTACTTTTGAACAACCTGTGCATGTATCTCAGGTGATCGCTGCACCTAATGCCAGCATTAACCTCTCTTCACTTCGTTCTGGCATAATCTGGAAATGATAGGCCACGCAATAGAACTTATCTTCGATAAGTAAAAATTTTAACTTTTCTAAAATCAAAGGGGGCTATCTAAAAAAAAATGAAGAGAGGGAAAGCATGAGTTAATCAAATCCCCAGTTGCCAAGTGGACCGGGCACATGGAGCAGATAAAAACACAGCGTCATCGTTTCCACAGATTTTAGGTTAGTTTGATTATAAACTTGCTGGATGTGTTAGCCTATTGCTTTTTGTGTTTGAACAACATATATTCGCTTATGGGTTGAGTGATAGTCCGGTAGAAATATGTAAATCGTTTTGCACATCATGATGTAGGCTAAACTTTTCATTTAAATACATTTTAAGCGTTGTGTTTTAAGCAACGCTAACAAATGTAACTGTTCAAAGACAATGAGCAGCAAGCCAGAATTAATTTTGGCAAATGCGTGTTAAAATGCTTTCAGCCTGCAGCGCGCACCTGCTCGTACAGCGCCTGACTAAACTTTAGTTATTTTAAACGTTCAAATACACACAGTTATGTGTCAAAATGCCTGTCTACTCATCAACACAGTCATTTGTGTCTTAAAAATGAACATAGTTAAAGATAAAGAATGTGTAGTAGGCTATATGAGATCTTGTCATTATAAGATGAGATTTTAAAGGGATAGTTTACCCCAGAATTAAAATATTATCATCATGTACTCACCCTCAAGTTGCTCTAAACCTGTATGAATTTCTTTGTTCTCCTCAACATTTCTGGTCCCCCACTGACTCCAATAGTTTTTTTTTTTTTTTTTTTTTTTTTTTCATACTATGGAAGGGGGTCCAGCAATTGTTTGTTTACCAGTATTGTTCCAACTATTTTTTTTTTTTTTTTGCGTTCAACAGCAGAAGGAAGCCCATACAGGTTTAGAACAACAACAACAGAATTTGTGTGAACTATTCCCATAAAGCAGCCTAGATGCTGTTAAAATTTTTGTCAAACATTAGAAATAAATCACTGTCCTTTAGCTTGTTTTTATTAGGCTAGTTTTTTGGTTTTTTTTTTTTTAAATTGAAATTTTGAAATTTCAGTGCAAAAGTTTTGATAGGATAAAAATGCTATTTATATATATCTGTTACATCCCCATTGAACTCTCATTTGGTTTCTCCCAGTGTCTCCCCCTGTCATCCTGTTTACTTTGGTTTTGCCCTCGTTATTGTCATCCCATTCACCTGTCCTTGTAATTAGTCACCCTTTAAAAGCCTGTTTGTATCCTGAGTTTTCTGTCGGTCTTTAATGTTGTTTGAGGTTTCTACGTGTGTGGATTTTCCTGCCTGTTCCTGCTTGTACTACCAAAGGATTATAGTAAATCATTTCGCTTGTTATCTCGTCTCTCGTCTCGTTCCATCCAGCACGCAGCTACTAACCGTTACAGAAAGACCGACCTACAACAGTTTTTTCCGGCATTATTCCCCTGCGTTTATTTTCTCGTCTTGTTTCTCAGTGTTTTCCTTTTTGATTTTCTAGTATGGACCCTACTGTTCTCCTCATCCTCCTGAAGCAGGGGGAACGCTCTCTTGAGGACCACACCCGAGACTACATCTTCCTCGCGGAACACTCCCACTTTCCGGATAGCAGCCTTTGCACTTTCTACCGTGCAGGACTGAACACCACCGCAAAGGGGCTGCTATCCGGGGAGGGTCCTCGAGAGAGCCTGCCGGACTACATCGAGTGGGTGCTGGCGTCCTGTGGATCGTCATGGACTATTGACTTCGTCAAGGAGGACGTCAGCCCCACTCCAGACCCAGAACCCAGCCAACCCTCACCCCGACATGCGGAGCATGAGCCCGAGCCCACCGCGGATGACGAGCCAGAGCCACGAGCAACCGAGCAAAGGATCACTCAAGAGCCAGAGCCCAACACGTCCGACCAGGTGCGAGAGCCGGCTACGACTACCGCTACGGTGGAGTGCTGCGTGGAGCAAGAGAGGGCTATGGAGAGCCCTGCCCACTGCACCACCGCTGGGGGTGAGCTTGAACTGAACTCTGGGGACTTGATGGACTTCTTTACGGAAGTTCTGGAAACTCACTCTGGGGATTTAATAGACTTTTCTACGGAAATACCTACCTGTCATGATCTACCTGTCGGTATGGAATTCCCACCCACCCCCCCTCTTCTGTCTGTCTGGTCACCGCTGTCCCCTGACAGCCCCTCTGCTCACCCTCAGCCCACCACCTGTGCAGTGGGCTCGCCGCGGGTCTGCCAGCTTCCATCGGCGTCATGGCTGGAGGATCCCTCAGCTCCGCCTCCAGCCTCAGAGTCCAGAACTCCGCCTCGGCCCTCCGACCCTGCGGCTCCACCACGGCTCTCAGCTCCCTCATCTCCACCGTCGCCCGTCGGCCCACCAGCTCCACCGGGCTCCCTCGTCCCTCCGGCTCCGCCTTGGTCGGTCGTCGTCCCGCCATCGCCTCAGGACTCCACTCCTCCGGCTTTGCCTCGTCGCTCCGTCCCGCCGGCTCCGTTGGGCTCCTCCCTCCCTCCGGCTCCACCTCAGTCCTCTGTCGCTCCGGCTCCGCTGCGGACCTCCGGATCTCCGCTTCCGCCTCGGTCGCCAGAGCCTTGGGCTCCGCCTTGGCCCTCCGGATCCTCGGTGTCGCCCTGGATCTTTGGCTCTCCGTCTCCGCCTCGGGCTCCACCTCCACCTGCTCCGCCGCCGTCGGTCGGCCCCCTGGAGTTGTCAGCCCTTCCTCCACCATGGCTCCTCCCTCCGTCGGCTCCACCGTGGGCTTACATCATGGCTGCGGTCTGGGTCTCTACCGGCTTCTCCTGCTTCGGGTCCCTCCTGTTTCTTCCCTGGCTCCTCCCACCTTCGTCGCCCCCATGGACTCTAAGGACTCTGTTTTTTGTTTTCCGTCCTCCGCCGAAGCCTCCCCCCACATGGACTCTGTTTTGCTGCAGTTTTTTCGCCCCTCTTGTTTATTTTGTTTTTTGTTTTCTACGGCGCGAGGTCGCGCCTATTCGGAGGGGGGAGTAATGTTACATCCCCATTGAACTCTCATTTGGTTTCTCCCAGTGTCTCCCCCTGTCATCCTGTTTACTTTGGTTTTGCCCTCGTTATTGTCATCCCATTCACCTGTCCTTGTAATTAGTCACCCTTTAAAAGCCTGTTTGTATCCTGAGTTTTCTGTCGGTCTTTAATGTTGTTTGAGGTTTCTACGTGTGTGGATTTTCCTGCCTGTTCCTGCTTGTACTACCAAAGGATTATAGTAAATCATTTCGCTTGTTATCTCGTCTCTCGTCTCGTTCCATCCAGCACGCAGCTACTAACCGTTACAATATCACTATTGTGCTGGGGGGCCCTGCAGTAAGTCATAGCCCCGGGGCCCAGTGAAGTCTTAATGCGGCCCTGACAAAACCCTAAAAACACGTAAAAAGAAATATGATGCAACATTAGCAGAACTAAACTTCATTCCGCAATTGGCACTTTTCAATTCATTTTACTTTTTTCACAACAGCCCAATAGATTTAATTGAATAGTGCAGGGGCATTATTGTCCCAAGCCCCTGTTAATTTCTGACCTGTGG
Organism: Cirrhinus mrigala; assembly: GCA_036247105.1. Classification (NCBI taxonomy): domain Eukaryota; kingdom Metazoa; phylum Chordata; class Actinopteri; order Cypriniformes; family Cyprinidae; genus Cirrhinus; species Cirrhinus mrigala. The sequence continues at coordinate 4,128,935 of CM070026.1, forward strand.
CCAGGGGAAGGCTAACATTGCCCAGCCTTACATGAGCTCTGTCTATGGTCTTTAACAATGGCATAGAGTCTTTCATAAAGAGCTGTATGCGTGATAAAGAGTTGCTTTGTTGATGACAAATGATTAAAGAAAAATTTTGCTTCAAACAGTGGATTGTAGGTAAATATTCACCTTATCCAGCCCTTTTTGTTCTTATAAAATCTGTAATTTACTATTGCGGTGTAAGTAACCACTTCAAACAATCCTGTGTATAAGTGAACTGTCCGAATGAATTAAACTGAATTGCAAACAATGTGTGTGGTGAGCTCACTGGCTGGTTGTACTGTGGCTGCGTTCGCATCATCCAAGTGGATGCTGCACACTAGTGGTGGTTGAGGAGAGACCCCCCAAATGGTCGTAAAGCACTTTGGGTCTACAGCAAAAGAGCTAATGACATTGGAGCAGTCCCAAAGGTTGCCCAACCAAATTAAAAATCTGACTGGAGACCAATTTCCTTAACTTCTTGCACTGGTAAAGTACAAGAGAGGTTTGTGTTGAAGAAACTTATGCCAACAGTTTTGAAAGAATGCAACAATCAGTATGCCTATCTGACTAAACACAGCATGACAAATGCTTTGGTTAAGAATATACATACATGGCTAAAGGAGACAGACTCACAACAACCAACTTGATCGAGTCGACCATGCAAGGCTTTTTCAGCATTTAACAACACTTAAAGGAACACTCCACTTTTTTTTTTAAATAGGCTCATTTTCCAGCTCCCCTAGAGTTATACAGATGTGTTTTATCGTTTTTTAATCCATTCAGCCGATCGCCGGGTCTGGCGGTAGCACTTTTAGCATAGCTTAGCATAAATCATTGAATCTGATTAAACCATTAGCATCTCACTATAAAATGACTAAAGAGTTTCGATATTTTTCCTATTTAAAACTTGACTCTTCCGTAGTTGCATCGTGTACTAAGACTGGCGGAAAATGAAAAGTTGTGATTTTATAGGCCAATATGGGTAGGAACTATACTCTCATTTCGGCGTAATAATCAAGGAACTTTGCTGCCATACCATGGGTGCAGCAGGCGCAATGATATTACGTCAACTCTGCCGGCTGCAACTCTGCATCTACACAAACTTAGTGCCGGTCACTTTCAGGCGCTGCGTAATATCATTGCGCCTCCTGCACCCATGGTACGGCAGCCAAATTCCTTGATTATTACACCAGAATGAGAGTATAGTTCCTAGCCATATCGGCCTATAAAATCGCAACTTTCATTTTCCGCCAGTCTTAGTACATGATGCAACTACAGAATAGTCAAGTTTTAAATAGGAAAAATATCGAAACTCTTTAGTCATTTTATAGTGAGATGCTAATGGTCTAATCGGATTCAATGATTTATGCTAAGCTATGCTAAAAGTGCTACCGCCAGACGCAGCGATCGGCTGAATGGATTCAAAAACGGTAAAACACATCTGTTTAACTCTAGGGAGTTGGAAAATGAACCTATTTTCAAAAAAAAGTGGAGTGTTCCTTTAACCTCTGTCGACAGTTGTTAGCCTGGTTGTTAGCTACAAAACAGGAAGATGACCTGGTGGTTGCAAATGATAAAAGCAGTGCATGGAAAGTTGTGACCAAGGTGGAGTTGTGTCACCATATCTGTTTTTACTTCATATGTCGACCCGTGAAGTCATTTTTGGTGATACTTTGGACAAGCTGTAAAGTTAAAAGACATAGAAACAGATAAAAAGATGGAAATGGAGGCACTTGCTTTGGAAACTTGGGAACAGAATAACAACATGCTCCTAAATGGAAACAAATCTGTCGAAATAAGTAAATAAATCCAATACAGCTACCACCACTCATACTGGGAGGTCAGAAGGTTCCTGTGGTATTACAGTCATAATAACTATAGAGTATCATCTTGACAATCAGTTAACTGGAAATTCTCACATTGATGAGTGTGTAAAAAAGACATCTCAACGTCTTCACTTTTTAACAGTTTTTTTGCAAAACATGAAGCTTCTGCTGATGACTTAGTCATGTATTGCTCCTTGATCAGACCCTATCTGGAGTATGCAAATGTGGTGTTAGTTGGTTGCACAGAAAAGCAAGCAGCTTTGCTGGAAAGCGGGCAAGAGAGAGCACAGCGAATTATTGAGAGATTTAATAAGACATCAATACATCTACCTAATTTACAAGGTCGGAGAGAACAAGCCACTCTCAAATTAATACAACAGATGGCCCAGAATGATCATCCTCTTCATAATCTTTTTCCCCCAACCAGGGGTGAAAATACTGGTTGGCTTCTCAGGAAGCAAAATAATTTGACATTATTTAAAGCAAGGACAAAACATTATGCTATAGTTCAACCTTATGGTATCAGACTGTTCAATGAACGTATTGTGGATGCTTAGGGTCCTTTTTGCAGCTACACTTGTATGTTTTAAAACTTTTTATCATTATGTGTGTATGTGTGTGAATGGTTGTTTATTTTATTTATGTGTGGGCAGATGTGTGCAAATGTATATCTTTGGTTTTTTGGAGTATTATTAATGAATGTTCTGGAAGTTTTGTTTTTATATTTTTGGGGTATTTTTGTGTTTTATGTTTTTTCCTGCAATTTAATCTTTCTGTGTACTTTCTGCTATAATTCAATCTCTGTATTGCTAAGCAGAAAAGTAAATAAACTTCAAACTTAACTTATATAAATGCCTCATTCATTCATGTAATCAGGTGTGTTCGATAAGAGAGACATACAAAATGTGCAGAGGGATGGGCTGCAAGGACCAGAATTGAGAACCACTGATGCCACTTGAGCTGACATGTAAAGAGACTATGGGAGGTTTATTGGCGTGCAGTCTGAAGTTGAGATTAGTTATTAGATGGTTGTAGGCTAAGTGAGCTATCACTATTTTGACTTTAACAAAAACACTTAATGTCAGGTTACTACGGGACTATTAAACTTATAGATATTTTCTACAGGACTGCTTAATGCACAACAACTTCTGTTGAGTCCGGTTATGTTCAGGGTTACAGCGGGGTTTTTCTTGTATTTCACAGGACTAACCTTCCAATAGATGGTGAAGCACAAGAAGTATCCACCTCCTCACACAAAGAGAACTTCCTGTGTCTCATTAGATTAGTAATATGCCTTATATAGATCTGAGAGTCTTTTCTTCTGCTTCTCTGCACACCTGAAAAAACAGGAAATGGATTTATGAATCTGCAGCCGGATGTAACAACACCGAAAGGATGGGGTGTTTTTTGTGTGTGTGTGTGTTGTTTATTTATTTATTTTTTTGTCTGTTTATTTTTATCAAGTTTTAAATATTTATGTATTTAAGTTTACACATTGCACCCAAGTGAAAAAGATGCACACTTTAGCACAGTGCTTATTTTATAATACATTTTAAAATAATACACTAAAGTGCTAACAAAACGTAAGATGAAATATAATTAACTGAACTTTAGAGTGGTTTTTTTTTTGGACTTCAGTATATCTTTATATGTTAATCCACAATTAATTTCTGTTGTCTTTAAAATAGAATTATACTGCATCAAAACATATACATCATGAATTTAAATATTTTGTAATTACATATTTGTAGTGAAGAGGTTGCAATTTAGTACATTTAAAATATATTAATGGCCAGTCCCACTTTTTGAGCTTGTTGTACACCTTTTTGTATATCTTTTTTAAAAAGTAGACACATAAAAGACTATTGTAGAAGTTTAAAAAAAATGGGAGAAAAGTGAAAGAAAAAAATTCTGGAAGTGTCATATTTAGCAGTTGTCATTCAGTAGCAGCATGGGCAGTATGGTAGTATTTTAATAATTATCATTTAAATTCAGCCTCTAACGTCACAAAGACATACGGAAGGAACTCACATGTGATGTATTAAAGTTTGCACTGAAGACATGATGCATTATAAATATGTCACATATGAAGTTCAAAGAAGATGAAAGAAGGTACAAAAAGGTTATAAAAACAAGTATTTACAAATAATGATGTCTGTAAAGAGTACTTTGATTATAAAACAAAGCCAAATCCCAGACATTTTGGTCTAAATAAGAAATTCTAACCACACACTTTTAAGGTCTGAAATGTATAGTTCCATGGCTGTTTACAGTTATTTGGCTCAGATTTGAAGGATTTGTTGTTGATCTGAAGGGATGGAATGTTAACTTTCTGTTTTACTCAATCTCATGGGCCTGGGATTGTTTTTCTTTTGGAATTGGACCAGGAATTTAGATACTGTCTGCTCTAATTAATAGCAGATGTGAGGGATCAGGAAAAAGAGAGAATAGACCATAATGCACAGCAGTAAGTCATTTATTTGTGTGTGTGTGTGTGTGTGTGTGACCACAGTAACAGAATAAAGAACCGACAGTATTGTAGACTGACAGAAGAATGCCTTGATATGTCTGTCAATGAGTCCATTCATCTGGAGGAGCAAACAGTTTTCAAGGTCGAAGGTCAAACCATGAGCACGCAGCTGCTGTCACGTACATTGTGCCTACTGTATTACATGAAATGATCTCATAGAGGGAGGAACTCTGTAGCAGCCCTTGAATTATAATACTGACGCAAGCCTTCCCCTCTGCAACTTCTGACCTCCAACCCCACAGCCTGGTTCACCTATCAGTGAGGCATATATTTAAAACTATGGTGTGGAATTCAATAGCTGTCTTGGGAGTTTGTCTAATGAAACACTTTTTTTTTAGTGACAGGCAAGTTTAATATTAATATGGTACTGCAACTTTAGCCTGTAGCAATCAGCACAATTAATGTTGTGTAATTTGTGTATTAATTTTAAATATTTCTATCAGCTGTAAGAAGTAAGTTCTGGTGGGGATGTCTAGGGTAGAGGGGTGTTGCTTATGGGGATGTTAATTTTTTGTTTGTACACTTAGTTTTGTGGTCATCTGCCAATTTTAGTTTATATGTAATGTTTAGTGTTTTGTTTTTATAGACTCTTAGTTTATATGACTTGGTTTTCCTTTGTTTCGTTTTTCAAAATCACTTGACCATGACAGAAAACAGTAATTTCATGTTACACTCAATGAAATGCTGCTAGAGAAAACAGGCATGAACGTTTTTACAAGCTTCTCACTTTTGAGAGAGATCACAGATTGGCCAATTAAAACTAGCCAATAAAACTACATCCATTTGTGATGTGCTTGCACCAATTTTAAGAAAAAGTCTGAATATTAAGATGGATAATGCCTACTGGAAAGAAAGGCAAGAGGAAAACCATCAGAATCAATCCAATCTCAGTCCTGCCCTTTCAAGGAAATGTGCACCTTACAACCACTACCCAAAGTGTGTCCCAATTTACATAATTATCCTATGTCATACAACTATGTACTCTTTTTGTGAAAAATATACTTTTGAGTGTAGAAAATTTGGCGAGCTTTAGGACATACTACCATGTCTTTTTTACACAATGATGCAGTATCTTTAATAGAATTCTTTTTTTTTAAGTCCACAATGTTGTTTACGATATATAACCCAAAATATAACCAATATAACATTAAATAAATCTTTTAATTGTTATTTTTAATTATATTTTTTATAATTTTTTTGTTGTTATTTTTAATAACTCAAACCCCTTTCAGGGCATCTCTACTTAACCATTAGTCTCACAGTCATCCACTATGTTTGTAGTTCATTTTATTAATGTTTTGAACAAATCAGCCAAATTAGTTGAGCGTACATGGATCCACATAGATCTTCTAGGGACTTTTGGCATAGTCTGTTCAACATACTATGCTTTCAGACAGACTTATTCTAATCTCAGATACTATTTGGATGGAAAGTATGTGCATTAGGAGGCAGGGGAGTTCTCTGTTAAGCAAAGAAAACTTCATGTATAATCACATTCTGACACACTGATAACATTTCAGATGGTTGGGGTGCCCCCTAGAGGCACAAATGGCTTTATGTAAATTTATGAGGGATTACGGGGTGGAGGGTATGGGTAATGAGGGCCTGCACTTTGTCTCAGTTCTCAGGACAAATATAAGTAAGGTTCTGTGTTTTTAGTGTTGTAATGGTAACTGCCAAATTTTTCTCTCTCTCTTTCTCTCTCTCTCTCTCTTTCTTCTACCTCATTAGAGACTGTCTTATACTTTACAATTTAACATTACATACCAGTCGATTTACTAGCTGGAACGTGAAAGGTATGAATGGACCAGTTGAGAAAGCTTATATCTTCATTCAACTTCACTCGTATGCTGTTCTGTGTCAGCTGCATCACACGGATACACTGTTTACGTCGTTTAGACTTTGATTTGAATGAAAACAGCGTACCCGCATGACGCAGCTGACACAGAACAGCATACACTGTTTGCATTAGTGGACACACTCCAAAATGGCACTAGGGTGATGCGGAGGAGACGAATTGTTGAAGTTAAAGTAGTTGTTTTCGCCTTCTTTGCATACAAAAAGTATTCTTGTAGCTTCGTAAACTTACGGTTGATGGATTACTTAACAGATCTCCTTGCTACGTTTCTAAACGTTGATCATGTTAATTACGTTGCTGTCTATGGGAGGGTCAGAGAGCTGTTAGAATGCATCAAAAATATCTTAATTTGTGTTCCGAAGATGAACTAAGCTTTTACGGGTTTGGAACGACATGGGGGTAAGTGATTAACCGTTGGTGGTGTAGGAAAGAGATAGTATTGATGTGTGTATGTTGAAGTGTGAGGACTGGGTGGGAATCACATGGGGTTTTGCTGTGGTTTATGTATTTCTTGGGGTGTATCTTTTTATTTGTGATTGTAGGCTTGTTTGTTTTTCCTTTTTGTGCACTGTGTTTATACATATCAAGACCCATACCTGAGTACTGTAGTTTTGTTAATTTTATGTCAAATTGTTCTAGATTGTGTTTCTTTTTCTCCCTTTTTTTTTAAATATTATCTTGCTGTTGACTGATGCATTGTAAAATAAAAGTGCTAGTAAAGATCTGGTGACCCTTATCCATTTTTGAAGTGTCCAGTCTGCTCCCCAAATGATACCTGTGACACACATACCCAGTTGGAGGAGTCTGGACACACTCCAGATCTTGGTTGGCTTTTTCTGTCTGAAAAAAAAAAAAACCTGTGAAATGATGTATACCTATGCGGAAATGGCAAATGAGCCATTAAGTAATGCTATGCAGCCATCTGGTGGGTGTAGTTGAAATTTAATGTTATTTTAATTTTAAAATGTTTGTTTTCAAGTAGATGGCAGCAATTTTCCATTAAACCATGGCACACTGTCCATGTTATCTCCATGAATAATTGTTTTTTAAAGTGAATTTTACCTAAGTTATTTTATAAAATGTATTTATATAAATGTATCTATTTATCTATCTATCTATCTATCTATCTATCTATCTATTTCTCTCTCTATATATATACCATAAATTCTCCCAAAATTGCACAGATGTAAAGTAAAAACTTTAATAAAGTGAGTGATATTACATTTGTTGGAGAAATTACATGACTATATTACAAAATTACGTTGTACTAAGCGTACACCTTAAACAAACAATGCGTAAGGGTTAAGTGTTTGGTGGTTTTGATGTATTCAAAACCGTCAAAAAAAAAAAAGGCACCCCTGAGTCCTCCAACCAATGATGTCATTCCTCCAAGGCAAACTTGACTGCCAGCAACTCTGTTACCAATGTCATTGCAGCTGGAGAAACAATGGGGAAAAAAAGCCTTCCATAACAGCTGATTGACCACCCCTTTAAAAGTGCATTGAGCCACGAAAGAGATGCTGTTCCCCAGGTGCTTTGCTTTCCGCAAAACATGGACAAGTATAGACCAATTTGGAGTAGACGTCACAGTTACGTCACAGCTGCGCACGCATAGGTGTTGCAGAAAAATACTGGTGACAAGTGGAGATAAATGGGTAAAATCCATGCAATGAGCGCAAAAAAATATTTTTGTGCCTTTGATGTCAAAATCTGAATGCAAATAATTTTTATAGAATACTGTTGTCAAAGACACCATTTGAAGCTAAACGCATACATTTAAATGTCCATACTATGGATGAAAACTGCTATAATTACTCTACTTTTAAATCAAAAATTTGATTTAAAAAATAGGTCTACATAATGTTCACATTTGCTGTTCATAGGGGACGTATTGTATTAACCCTACAGTTACAGCATGAAATTTTATTTAAACCTATTACTATTAATAGGTTTTTACATAACATTTATTTATTTTATCTCACAATTCTGACTTTTTTTCTTGCAAATGCAAGTTTCTCCTAATTCAGACTTTATAACCCGACTGTGCTCAAAAATAGTGAGTCTGTCAATTCTGAGGGGAAAAAAGCCAGAAGTGTGAGAATGGTGAGTTGTTTTCCTTATTAGAACTGTGAGAGAATTGCAAGAATAAAGTCAGAATTTTGAAATATAAAATCAAATTTACATTTTTTTATTTTTTATTCTTTTTATTCCTTGGCTCCATAGACTGCCACTTGAAAACCATTTTCTGTCACCAGATAGGCTCCACCCACAAAAAAAAAGCATCATCCCTGTTTCCCACTAGCTAATGCCAATTTCTTTAAATAACAGTGCTTATTGCTGGGTGACATTACTCTTGTAATATGCGGAGAACATTTTGAAAATGACATCTAATCAATATATTCTATAATGTTTTTAAATTTAACTGTTTAGTACCGTATCCGTGTAATTCTCTTGCCATAAAGACTATCTCTCTGGGGTTTTCTGCAACCATGATAGGCATGTATCCCGAATGTTTACAAACCTATAATTGGTCTATAGGCTACTATGGGCTTCAGGGGTATGCTTAAATGGACAAAAAACACACAAATCTGTCAAAAAATGTTCATTTTAAGTGAACATGAACAGTTCTGATAGTAATCGAATGACTGTTAGCATTTTAGATTTGTGCATTTCTGCTGCTGTCTCTGTCATTTAATTTTAAAGGGACACTGAATGCCCATTTTCCATATGTTTCTTATGATATGATTCTTATGACATGTGGTAACATATGATTCTTCAGGCTCTTAATGAACTGTCTGCAACATATTTAATGGTCATGAAAAACAACACCATTTTTTTACCTTGTCAAAAACAGCTCTGTTCACAGTGACCCGCTACAGTGCATGTCTCTTTAAAGGGTCATGAAACCCCCTGTTTCAGCACTGGTTAGTTCTCACTGGTTAGTTTTAAAAAATGCTGCAAAAGTGGGCGTAGTGCGCTGCGGAGCGGAGGGGGAAAAGGGGAGAGAGGCAACTTCGGGTTCAGAAAGTTTCATTTCACTCCCATTGAGTTAACAACACAAATAAATGCACAGCCATTTGCACTCTGCATCGAAAACTTATATATGAATGAGCTGTTGCACCTCTATCAACTTTTAAGGCTTATTTTGTCCTGTTCAGAATACTTTTGATGGGTTGCGTCAAGGAGTTGTAAAAACCGCTATTACACTCACTATATGAATGAATCGTGTTTGTGCAGACAAAAACAAACACTCTCCTTCGATCCATGAACGTTTCTCTCCGTTAATATACACAATCTCACAGTCTGAAGCGTCTATCATAGCAAATCAGCACACACACGCTGTACCATATTGGTACTGATATTTACTGAAACCATGTACCATGGTAACCAGGGTTTCACCAAATTGCCTAACCCTTTTGTCATTTTTTGACTTAAAGGGGTCATCTGATTCCCATTTTCCACAAGTTGATATGATTCTTTAGGGTCTTAATGAAAAGTCTATAATATACTTTGGTTAAAAATTCTCAAAGGTAGTGTAAAACAACACCCTTTTTACCTTGTCAAAATGGGCTCTGCAAAAATCAACCCATTCTGATGGATTGTTCCTTTAAGTGCAAATGAGCTCTGTTCGCCCCGCCCCTCTCTTCTCTCTGTGGAGTGATGAGCTGTGCTCGGAGAGATTGTTTACTTTAGCCACATTTACCTGCGAAACTTGCTAACTAGCACGTTATTAGTAAAGGTGATTGCAGAGATTCATAAAAAGAACCCTTATACTCACTTTTGCTATAAGTGAAGCTGGATCACAAATGATTTGCGTGAACATAGACGCATTTATGTAAATCGGGAGGTGCATTACATTCACAAACAAACCTAATCCACTGCATCTTCAGCGGCTCAGATGTTGGGAGTAAATGACGACCACTATGTTCATTGTTACATCCAGCAACACAACACCTTAATCGCTCAGTCGGAGATATTCTTGTCTAACTTACATCCCTGCTCCAGCATCAAAATAATGGAGGTCGGACTGTTACAGCTGATTTAGGGCGGGTGTGAGATAAGACGCTCATGTCAATCAACTATCGTGGGAGCGGCCTCTGAGAATGGCTCGATTTGAAAAAGGGGATATTATTTTTACAGATTAATTAAAAACCACTGCATGGATTTTTAGCATTACAGGGTAGATGTGTACATACACTGCCAACACACATTAATGTTCAAACAACATGTAAAAGTGAACCTTGCATCTGATGACCCCTTTAAAACATTTTTCTTGTGAAACTATCTGACTTTGCTCGGCCTGCTTCATAACAAATAGCCTATGCCACAGAAAACTTGTTTAAATAGTCTTAGATAGTTGACATTTAGATAATTCATAACAACTGGTTCAGATAATGCAGGTGGCAACAAATAAGAATCAGTTGCGCTTTAGGAGCCACAGCAAAAATTACCTATTAAATTTCAACCCATTTCAGACAGCATTTTTCTTTCTCTCTAATTCTGTCTTTATTTCTCTCTAGCCCTGTCTGAGCATCGCCATGGAAACTGTACCACTCCCGGTTCTTCAATATCCAGTGGGAAAAGAAATGATTGTTTCCGTTTGCTGTCTTTGTATATATTATAAAAACCAGCAAGATCTCAAGTGAAGTGTTAACTGTGCTCCATTGGCGTACCATCAAAACTAGTAAAAAAGATTTGTTTTTTAGCATTGAACTACATATAGGTGATTGACTGCCCTCCTTTTTGCATGTATTGTCACACATGCAAATTATTTACATGAACAACACTGTGTTACCTTACAAATGAACAAAAAGAATACTTGTTGACAAATGTGTACTTTATTTATAAAAAAAAAAAAAAAAAAAAAAAAACATCGTTAGAAACATTTTGCAGAAGGATGTTGTCCTGTAACTTTTTCAAGCCATGGCATATACTGCAAATCTTGGAGGCCCCTTAATAATAATTAACTTTGAAAAATTTGCCAAATTTCCAGTGTTCCTTTAGGCACTGGTTTCTGGAGATCACAATTTTAAGATGTCAACTGGAATTTTTTTTATCACTAATAAAATTAGAGAGGTATCATTCAAGATTGTTCCATGTACTTATCCTGTAAACAGGTAATTGCAAAGTTTTGTAAAGACAATGACTTGAAGTGTGTTTTCTGTAAAAAGGAATATGAGAGTATTGTCCATTTATTTTCTGATTGTATTTACACAAAATTATTTTGGTGTGATTTTTTTTTTATTATTATTATTATTTTTTATTTTGTTGTTGTTGTTGTTAAACAAAGTACTAATGTAGAATTGCAACTCAAAGAAAAGGATATTTTATTTTTTTATGAGCATACTGTTGACTTCAAAATTTGGTATATTGTGAATTTACTCATTATATATGGAACATCTTTATTCACAAATGTAAATGGGCAGTGAAAAAACTTAATTTTATTCATTTTAAAATAGAAATAGTTCACTACCTGTATACATTAAAAGAAACAAAAAATAGAGCAAAAAAAAAACAAAAAAACAACAATGGTAAATTACTTTAAAACCTTGAATATATTGTTTTGAATAATTTATAATTATTTGTACTTGTTTATGGATATGTGATTTTATTGCTTTCCTTATTTTATTTTTAATGTTATTTTGCATTGTTTTTTTTTTGTTTGTTTGTTTTTTTATTATCATAGTTGTGAATTTATATTTTATTGCCCTTGTATGTTCTTTGTTCTAAAAATTGCAATTAATATATATAGATAGATAGATAGATAGATAGATATGTGTGTGTGTGTGTGTGTGTGTGTGTGTGTGTGTGTGTGTGTGTGTGTGCCTGTCCCACAAAAACTACGAGTATAAAAAAGTTGCTTCATTAGTTATGTTAGTTATGTACAAATTAAATTTAAAATCATTTTGATAAAAACCTCACGATGAGACCCTATTTGTGATGCTGAGATAAGCTCAACATTCCCGCGACCCTTCATAGGACACGCGATTTGAAAAATAAGAATTCTTTAAAATTATTCAGTTGAGCGTTTTTATATTTACAACAATCTGTCTCCTGCTATTGTTTGCTTCAGACTTTTAAGACGCGCCCACACTCACACGGTCGGCTTTGATTGGCTGGTTTAGATTTAAGTTGCGCCCTCTCTCTCCGAGAGTCTATTCTAATTGGGCGACGACGGCTTGGAGTGACGTCATCGGGTGGAATGCCCATTCATCGGGGCAGTTGGGCGTTGGACTTCGCATCTTATTAGTAACCAGGGAAATTTCTCCATTTTCTGAGCTGTCTAGGTGTCACGGGCGCAAATTTGGGAATTAAAAAATTTACTTGCAATTTCCAGGGTTTTTCCTACGGTTTTCTTTTCAGAGACTGGATTTGATCGTTGCTTTTGGCGCTCTCGTTGGCCAGGTGGTTTATTCTGAGAAAGAGGCTTGTTGCTCTTTGTTCTGTATAGTGATCTGTTGAGCTCTTTGTTGGAGTGAAAGCATGGGAGCGCAATTCTCTAAGACAGCTGGAAAAGGAGAAACGGCTGCAGAAAAACCTGGAGAGGCTGCAGCTTCACCCTCCAAAGCTAACGGACAGGTAAAAAACCCGGCAATTTAAAAAGATAAGTAATTTATGTATGGTGTTTGTTATGCGAATACTCACGCGGGGTTCTGCTGGCGCCCCGCATCCAGCAACCACACAAATTAAACCATTTTTGCACCCCAGAGGCTTTGGCAGTTTTCAGGGCGAGTGTTATATATAATTATGACTGTAAAATATATTTTTAGTGTTCTTCAAATATTTATTTACCGCTTTAGATTAGAAATTTAAATTCCGGCGTTGTTTTTTTTTTCCAGACAAGCCTTTGTTTAGAATTGAGGAGCGTTGCGTATTAGTGGAGAATTATGATTATTAAGATGATTTATCTAAACAAACCAAGAGATGTGGAGAATAGTTTAGTTTGTAATAGCATTTCTGTTTCTGCCGTCTTGAAAATGATCTTTCAGGGGGAAGTGGGGGTTGATTGTTGGGAGTAACAATGGCTCGCCACGCCTTTAGTCACAGATGCTCTAAAGACGCTTTAGTATCACAATGGAACTCTTCCACTGGCGGAAACCACTTAAGAGCAACTAAACGGTTGCATTCATCATTACGTTAAGTTGTGCTGTAACGGCCATTGACACGGTCTGTGTTTTTACAGGTTTGTTGTGGTGTGCGTGATGAGGTTCAATAATTACGTGCTGATCAGTTTGCATTTGCTTTTTTTGGCGCGTCGGTTCTGTCGAAGGGTTAATGGACAAACGACGCCCACTGGTGGCTGTGACAGTGTGATGCGACGAGGCGTCGCGCACGATAATGGTCTTTATTGATCATATGGGGATAAAATGGAAGCAATTCCCTTTCAGTACATAAAATTGTTTTCGTATGTGCAGCCTGCCCAGTGTACTGTTTTGGTGGTGCTCAAGCTTAATAACGTTTGTGTAATGATGGTCTGTGTTTTACTTCAGGAAAATGGCCACATGAAGGTGAATGGAGATGCATCTCCAGCGGCAGCTGAGGAGAAAGAAGAGGTTCAGGCTAATGGCAGTGCGGCAGCTGAGGAGGGGGAGAAGGCCGAGGCAGCTCCAGCTGAAAAGGAGGCTGTGGAGGAAGATAAAGCAAACACAGAAGTGAGTGCACCCGCTGAAGAGGAGGCCGCGAAAGCTGAGGATGGCACAACTCCGTCCACAAGCAACGAGACGCCTAAGAAGAAGAAGAAGCGCTTCTCTTTTAAGAAGTCCTTCAAGTTAAGTGGCTTCTCTTTTAAGAAAACCAAGAAGGAGACAGGTGATGGAGATGGCGGTGAGGAGGCCAAAACTGAGGGAGCTGAAGCTGTTGAAGGAGGTGTGTCAGAAGAGAATGCCAAACCAGCAGAGGAGGCAGAATCCAAACCAGAGGAGAAACCAGCAGAGGAGCCCAAGGCTGTCAGTCCTGCCAGTGAGGAGTCCAAAGAGGAGGAGAAACCTGCAGAGTCAGCAGCGGAGACAGAGGCTGCTCCTTCTAAGAATGAAGCACCTGTAGCAGAGGAATCCGCTCCTACTGTTCAGGAAACAGAATCCAGTCCAGAGGTCCAAGCAGAATCTGCCACAGAGTAATGTGCACAGTGCAGATCTAAAAAGGAAGGAAGAAGGAAAAAAAAAAAAAAAAAAAAAAAACAAAAAAAAAAAGATAATCAAGGCATATTTCCCTGTTGTACAGTGGAGTGGTCCCAGGTTATGAGATGTTGGAGAACTTGCAACAAGGAATATTTTAAATCTTTTTTTGTCTTTACTTTTTTATATTTACCCTCTCCCCAAATCTCACTCCGCCCTTGTGGTTAATCCTGGAGCTGTGAAAATGGGTGGCTAAGTTGAAAAATACAGAAAATGTAGAATTTGTCTTTCATATATTTTTTTGCATCAGTATTAATGGTTTTTATTTGTTTTTTTGTTTTTATTTTTGCATTTTTATACAAAACAATGTAAACTTTTATGAAAATGTATAGACGTGCCTGTGGAAGGGGTACGGGGATTGGGAATAGGAGTTTTTAAATTTTGGCACCTTGATGACTTAGCGCTGTGCCACAGACTACCACGTAGTAGTACAAAAACAGAACGACCAATTCATCCACTACAGTTTGCAACACTAATTTTTTTTTTTTTTTTTCTAATAACAAACCAATTTAATTTATAATGCCAAGTTTAAAACAGCAATTTAAAGGTCCTGGGAACTTTAAACACTTTTTTAGCTGTAACACTCTGTGAATTCAGTAGGAAAACAATTTGCATATGCTTTATGGTGTATTGCTGGTTCTATGAGCTTATTAAAGTGTAAGTATGTATAGAAGGGGTGTTTTAACTGTGATTATTGTACAAATGATATCTTGATCTCAAGAAGCACATGCAGCTCTTCTATCACCAAGTCTGTTTTTGTAAATCATCCTCAGACCATCTGAGCATTTTTTCGAACTCGAACCAAGCTGTGACACGTATTCCTGTTTATACTGTGGTTTTTGATTACAACAGATGATGCTTTTTCAGTGGTCTTTTGACAAAATTAAGGAACCTATCAGATGCAATGTTTGTGTAGCATCTTGTCTCTTTCTTTTGTAAATATTGGAGAAGCTTTTACGTTAGAGATTGAATGTAACTTTGCTTACAAAATTGATAATAAACTTCTCTGCTGAAGGTGTTCTAAATTTTATGTGAGCACACTAAAAGCAAAATAAATGTGAATGAAATTTGAATCATTTTGTCTCTTTGTCTTACATTTCCCCAGAAATGAGTGGCCCTTATTAAGCAACATGTCTAAAAAAAAAAAAAAAAAAAACCTACTAAAATATAACAACAAACAAATGAGACAGTGGAATGCTACATTGTCATGTGGTTGTTCTAAATTTAATGTAAATTTGTCTACAAAAACAGTCCACCTGAATGAGTCTTTAAGGAGTTGTTAAATGATGTTAGAAACCAAGCGCTGAATGTATTTTACCCTTTACATGGCCAGGAAAAAAAAAATTCCATGACTTTTCCATGTTGCAAGAAATTAACTGAACACTTTAGTAGCCTTATTAATTGCCTTGCTCAAGAAAACAATGCAGTTATGTTTTGCTTCCTGCCAGGATTCAGCTCTTAACCACTACTCCCAAGTAACTTATTTACAGTTTATGGTTTTACATCTGCTAACCCACCCAACAGGTGACTTTGGTGATTTCAAACCCATGAGCTGAGAAAACACTGGGTTATTTTACTATGTACTTCCTTTTGTACAGCCACTTCCTTTAACCTTTTAAAGGTAAAATCAGTCTTTCAAAGGGAGTGTACTCTGAATCGAACCCTGTGGCCCAACTGTGCTATTCAATACAACAATGACACCATAAAGCAGTATCTGAA
The DNA here is from genome assembly GCA_036247105.1 of Cirrhinus mrigala. Taxonomy (NCBI): domain Eukaryota; kingdom Metazoa; phylum Chordata; class Actinopteri; order Cypriniformes; family Cyprinidae; genus Cirrhinus; species Cirrhinus mrigala. Next base: position 4,145,066 of record CM070026.1, read on the forward strand.
TGTATAGCAGCCGCACCCAAAGTTCTCCAAAGATCAAGTTCACACACATGTATACAGACAAAAAGAAAGAGCAAAATAAGCTGTTAGGGAACACACCTTGACCCCATAAAGAGACCAGACCAATATGCACAATGAAGATCAGGTATCAAAGTTGAAGTTTAAATGGAGAAAGAGTTTAGTGAAGACAAAGTTTTCCACATCTCCAAAGGCTGCAGAGAATGAAAAGATTCAGCCTCAAACACTAGTACTTACACTAGCAGTAGTACACTAGTAGTAGTTGTTCTTCAGGGGCAAGGGCTCAAATGGAAAAAAAGTCATTTTGCTTTATATTACTATAGTAAAATGATATATAATAAGTATAATAAGTCCTTTGGCTGTTGGACTTGAACTACTCACAGTTCACATGATAGGCCTGTTGGTGGCACTTGGGCATCATTTAACCAACAAAATGAGCTGATTTCTGGAACCAATCCTGCTGTCATATACAACAAAAGATTCTGCATAACTTTGATTTCCATTTATTACTTAAAGGAAAAAAACACAGCCAATAATATATATCTACATTTGTCTGGAGAGTGTCAAAAGTTTCTCTTATCAACGTGTTTTTGCAGTGTTGAACAGTGGCGCTAATCTCAGACATATCTCAGAGGTGTTAAGATAGAATCCTCTCATCACTCCAGAAGCTGGAGTTGTTTGGAGCTGCACGCACGTAATTAGTGAAGAAACAACGCTTACTAAAATTAACCATGGTTTTATTATCTTAAAAGTGTAGTAACCATGTTTTTTTTTTTAAGTTAAACTATGGTTAGTGTAACAAAAGCCATGGTTAATTTGTGGTTACCATGGTTTATCTATAGTGACCATGTTTTTTTGGTTTTATTTGTAGTTAAACCATGGTTAATTTTTGTAAAGGAATGAAAATAGATATTCAATGTGCACTGAACAGTGATTATAATGAAAATGTGAGATCATTGTGTACATTTCCTTCAGTTTCTCAGAGGCTGTTTGCATCAGAAAGCCAAATTTTTAATACAATAAAGTCTAATCTGTCAGCCATTCACCCACACTGCCTGTAACATGCGTTACTGTGCATGTGCACTTTTGTGGCCCAAACTTAACTTCCAGTAGACTTCCGCAGAGAATCAACTCAAACAACCGAGTCCCTCTAGAGCAGATTATTTCTGATAACAAGCGAAATAAATAACAAGTAAATTCCATTAGCTAGGAAGTTAAAACTTTCACTCTATGTGTGGCGGCACTTCCCCCGGGGTAAATATTTATATGCATATTCACATTTGAAATTCTGCTCTGCATGTTTGCTGCGTAAAATCATAGGTCGATTTTCGCATTGGCCTCAACGAAAACATCAGACCGGCTGATTTAAAATGCAAATTCATTCTCTGCCAGCAGGGGGTGCTTTTGGAGTGGTAGAAATAGAGGTTTTCCCAGTAACGGCTGTACACAAAGCAGCACTGCGCTCTTTTGGAAAATCTGTTTCTGGCGGTCAGTTTTGATATTGTGGCAGGCCACCACAAATAAATCAATGTATGGGGGGGGGGGATTAATCACAATTTTTCTGAAATTATTCATGATTAATCCCACCTAACAATAACGTTTTTTAATATTCTTTTATATTGCAATAATTTCTCATTTAATCTTCAAAGTAACATAGATACTGTCAGATTCTGAGTTTGCTTGTGCTTGTTTGGTTCGGTTTTGATCCGTTTTCTTGTCTTGTTTTCTATTTTAGTCCTCTGAGCAGTTTTCTAGTTTGGTAATTAGTTCATGCTCTCCTTTGTTCATTGCCTTGTTTTGTTTCTATAGTTACTAATTGATTGAGTACTCACAGGTGCTGCTTGGTTAGTTCTTGTTTGGTTGCTCTATTTAAGTCCTCCATTCCTCCTTTGTTGGGGCTAGTATTGAAAGTCTTAGTTTGATTGTAGTAGATAAGTATTTCTCTTTTGTTAATGTTGGTGAATTTAAATAAAGTACTTCTAGTGTATCTCTACACCACATCCGTGATAGAATACCTGACCATCAAAGAATTGTAAAGTATGGACTACCTATTAGAGGGGAGCTGTGCAGAGGTGAGATTATGCTCCATTTTTCAAGATGGATGTCCAGTGGAGTACTGCCATATGTCGATGTGGGATGATGTTCAACTAATGGACTGTTTTTGGAGTGGCTTGGACTCTAGTTTTAGCTGGTTGATGCCAGGAGGTGACTCCACCTGGACCCTATAGCTCAGTACTTGGCGTATGTCCTGTTGTTGAGTGTTTCCTCATTTACAGTGGGAATTGCAGATGAGGAACCCTGCAATTTCACAGTGTCCATCACGCCTTGTCACGTTATAGCCAACACACTAGAGTCTTCAGTTATCATGCTTGCCACCAGATCCATCACGGGGTGGAAGAGACTAGCATCCAGCGTGGTGGATCCACCACTGATGTCAGCATAATCGCCGAACATCCCAATGCCTGTGCTCTAAAACCCACCAGCCCCTGAGTCCACTCCAGCCCACAAATTTACTCCAGAGTGTTAGCCCAGTGCTGACACCATGAAAATCTCAGCTAAATGGAAGAGGCTGAGGAAAAAGAGACTGTCCTCCATGGCTCTATCCCTTGAGTCCACTCCAGAAAGTTTTCCAGAGTCAGCTCCAGCCCCAGAACTCAGCCAAGAGAGCATTGAACTGTCCATAATGGCACTAGCATTTGTGTGTGTCTGGGCCACATACACATCGGCTCCAGCCCTTGAACTAAGTCCCAAATTTGCTTCAGCCCCAGAGCTCAGCACAGTTCCTGTTCACGTCCCAGAGTCCTGCGTGGTGGTCATTGTGCTTGTGGAACCTGTGATTGTTGAAACAGAAATTACCTTGGCTCTGACTGTAACAGCAGTGGCTATTATGTGGGTTTGAACTGAACACATAACCGTAATTTCCACAAAGAACACTTTGGTGTGGGGCTATACCCTGACGTGGCAGTCCTGACTTTGTAACTTTTTTTTTTTTAATGACTGAAGTATCACTGGCTACGTTTACATCCACAATTTTTTGCTCAATTGGACTGAATTCATTCCGATTGATGAATCTGAATGTAGTGTTTACATCAGGAGTGGGAAACCTTGATCCTGGAGGGCTGGTGTCCCTGCAGAGATTAGCTCCAACCCTGAAAAAAAAAAAAAAAAAAAAACTGTATCCTGAAGACCTTGATTGGCTTGTTCAGGTGTTTGAGTAGGAGCTAAATTCTGCAGGGACACCGGCCCTCCAGGATCAGTGTTCCCCATGAACGTTTACATGTAGTGTAGTGTGTACATGAACGTGAAATAAAGTGATTGGGTTGATATGCATGTTTATGTTACAAGCTTCAAATCGGAATAGAATTTTTTATTTTTTTTATTTTTTTTTTTAACCATGCGCACGCTGCACAAGTTTCTAACTGTTCTCACATAAAAACCACTCTCCTACACTGTTTCTTTGTTTGTTTTTAATAGCAGAATTAATATTTATCCATTTCTGGATAAATAAACATATAAACCTCTGTGCCATGCTGCTCATATTTATCACACAATAAAAAAATGCCCCTCCCTGTGCCCAAAATGGGTTGCCTGTGAATGAGAATCTGAAACTAGTGGGAGGTTGTCCTGCTCCACTTCATAGTAGCCCAGTAAAAGAGTTTTATAATGACTTTATATCATAACTTTATATCATTATGCTATTTCTGCGTCATTGCACATGCGCAGTCCTTTCAGTTCCAGTTTTCAATTCGACTGAGTGTTTACATGCACTCTCAATCGCATTAGAAAAGGAACAAACCACCCCCTTCAATCTGATCGAAATTTCATTCTGATCGAGCTCAATCGGATTGATTAATGTGTTTACATGAACGTTTTTCAGTCCAATTGAACTGTCAATCCAATTACAAATGCATTATTTGGTTGCATGTAAACGTAGCCACTGATGTCAATTTTACTGATATCTCTAGGAATTTGTTATTTTTTCTTAATATTTAACCACTGACTATAGCCATACAACTGAGAGCTATCAATGCATACCCATTATTTACCTGTGCCTTTCAGCAAGGAAATATACAGAAGTTTAATAGTTATCAAACACTAAATACTTAATTAAATATAGATGGATCTTTAAAGCTACAAAAGTTATTGATTTCCTCTTTTTTTCTTTTGTTCTTTGTTTAATAGACATCACAGCAGCTGGGTTATTAGGTTATTTGGCTGCTGCTAAGAGCTGCTGCTGCTGAACGTGATACGGATCTGACATGTTTGTAGTTTCATTCGCTCTTTAATATGAAATGATACTTGCGCTGCCACATTTCTGCATGCAGCGTGAAGCGTGCATGAATTAAAACGCTTTTTTGCGTTTATATTGTTTTACTACTTACACAGTTATTTTAAGTATATGTCCATTATCGTATTTACAATACACAGTCACTTTTAATGACATTTTTAGGGGGGACAACCCTCAGGCAGAATTGGTTGGACGCATTACATCATCACTTAACAAGTGAATAATGGCTGACAGGACAAGTAAATTAGTTGACAAATAAATTACTGACATATGGCCTGACAATTTCATCTGACCGCAGTTCACTGTTGTTCTGCTCCCATTTGATGTGGTCGTAAAGATGTTTTGAGACTAAATAAATGCACTTCGTGTCAAGAAAAAAAGACAGAAGCAGCAGTTGTGAGTGAGGTGGCCAACCCTAGCCCCTTCCCACGTTGACTGCGTTAAATATTAACTCCGTTAAACTGGACAAATTAATCACTTATGTTAACACGCTAATTTTAACAGCATTAATTTCAATACATTTGAACTGCAAAACATTAATTTAATCGAAATTAAAACCCTGAAATTTAATAATAGCCTACCTCTATTAAATTCTGTGAAAGTTTACTTAACTGTTGCATAAACAGCCACTACATTATGCACTATATGGGGGCAGCTGTGGCCTTATGGTTAGAGAGTCAGACTTTTAACCAAAGGTTGCAGGTTTGAGTCTCGGTACCGGCAGGGATTGTGTGGGGGGGGGGGGAGTGAATGTACAGTGCTCTCTTTGACCCTCAGTACCATGACTGAGGTGATATCCTTGAGCAAGGCACCAAACCCCCAATTGCAGCACCTGGGCTGCAGCAAAAATGGCTTTGTGTATGTGTTCGTTTGTTTGTTTGCTACTCACTGCTGTGTGTGTGCACTTGGATGGGTGAAATACAAATTTTAAGTATGGAACACCATGCTTGGCCACACATCACATCACTTTCCTTCCATAAGACTCCTTTCTTAAGAACTAGTTTGTACAGTGGCTGAGAAAGCTTAATGCCCTGCAACTTAAGAAAACACTTGCAAATAGAAAAAGCGTAAGCAAATTAAGCAAACTTCTTCATATTTTTTTTTATTATTATTATTATTATAGTAAAAGTGTAGCAACCTTTTTTTGCCATATTAAATACACATTTGTACAAAATACCATGGTTAGTGTAGCAAAACCATGGTAAATTCATTGTTACCATGTTATAACTATAGTAACTGTGTTGTTACTATAAACTATAAAAGTTATCCAGCTTACATTTAGTTTCACTGTTAAATTAATTGTGTGTTTTGTCAGCTTATTTAGGCTAATAATATCCAAAAAAAAGCTGAGGAATCATATGATCAGGATGTTAAAATAAACAAAAATCTCACAATCAGAGTAGACATTATAGCATGTCCAGGGTGTCCACAGGATGTCAGTCATTTACAATATTCAGTATCTTAAATGGTAATCCAGAAACAAGGAAACCCGTGCATACAGCATCAAAATTCATTAGGGTTTTCAAAGTAGTAGCTTTCATATACTCAAGTCTCTACGGTAGATGGCGGTATAGACCTCTTAGTTCGTTCGCAACCGCCAGGACAACCCAGAGAAGAAGAAGAAGAAACTACTACAGCAACAGCAACTACAGCAGCAAGTAGAGACTTTTATTTTATCTTCTGGTTCCTATGTGCACGTGGGGCTGTGAGTACATGCGGAAACATGCACTCAGGCATCATGGAGGAGCACAGCAACAGCATGGACACTAACGGTGACAGCGATTTTGATAATGAAGACTGCGATCAGACTAAGGAGAATGACAAAACTGAAGGCGAGCTCACACTGGAGGATGTATTGCGTTTGGGCGGGACAAAAGTGAGTTTTTAACGTGTCTCGTCCACACGTGTCATTAAACTTCATTTAATGATTAGATTAGAACCGAACCGCACATAAGGGACAATCTGCAAACATTTATAGTAAATCTTCTCATGTATATTCTTCAGATAAAGTGTTTTATTTTTATTTTTTTTCCAGCTATAAGCACTTCAGGTGCCTTTTTTCCTTCTTTATTTTTCAAAAACTTATACAAGAACGTATACAAGGGGTTATTCTTCAAAGAACACGAGTGACATTTTCGGGCCATATTTAAATGTTTTAAAACATATGAATGACGTACAAGACGTGGAGAGAGAAAAAGGGATAGAAATAACTCTTGTCTTTTATTACACATACACTACCAGTCAAACGTTTTTGAATAGTAAGATTTTAAACCCTGCATTTATTTGATCCAAAATACAGCAAAATCAGTAATATTTTTAATATTACAGTAATATTTAGTGGTTTTTTTTTACTATTTAAAATAACTGTTTTCTCTTTTATGTATTTTAAAATGTATTTAAAATGTAATTTATTGCTGTGATCAAAGCTGAATTTTTAGCATCATTACTCCAGTCTTCAATGTCACATGATCCTTCAGATATCAGTTTAATATGCTGATTTTCTGCTCAAGAAACATTTTTTTTATTTTTTTTTTATTTATTATTGTTATTATTATCAATACTTAAAACAGTTGAGTACTTTTTTTTTCAGGATTCTTTGATTAATAGAAAAATCCAAAGATCAGTATTTATTTGTAATAAAAAGCTTTTGTAATATTATACACTATACTATTCAAAAGCTTGGCGTCAGTGTAATTAATTATTGTTTATCTGAACTACTTCTGAACTGTTCTTCTACTCAGCTGTTTTCAGCATAATAATAATAATAATAATAATAATAATAATAATAATAATAATAATAATAAATGTTTTTGAGCAGCAAATCAGAATATTAGAATGATTTCTAAAGGATCATGTGACTGGAGTAATGATGCTAAAAATTCAGCTTTGCCATCACAGGAATAAATGACTTTTTAAAATATTCAAATAGAAAACAGTTTTTTTGTAATAGTAAAAATATTTCAAAATGTTACTGTTTTTGCTGTACTTTGGATCAAATAAATGCAGGCTTGGTGAGCAGAAGAGACTTCTTTAAAAAACATTAAAAATCTTACTGTTCAACAACTTTTGACTGGTAGTTTATATATGTGTGTGCGTGTGTGTATATGGTTAGTTAGTTAGACTGAACTTCCTAGTCAAAATCTAGTGAGTTGATCAGTTACAAACTAATAGTGAAGGTGCATGTTTGTTAGTAATCTTTGTTACAAAAAAAAAATAGAATAAAATCACTGGAAGATTATAAAATAATCTGATGTGACTATTATGAACTCTAAAATAATTGTAACTCCATATAATCATCTTTTTTTTTTTTTTTCGTATGACAACAGCAAGCATGTAAAGTTTTCACGGCAGCCAGTCCAGATATGTTGCGCACAGATGTCCTATAGGAGCTGTGCTGAAAAGTTAGCTAGAAGTAAAGAAATGTTTAACGGTAATTGCAGTCATGATGGGAAGATCTTTGGAACACAAATTAAGATATTTTTGATGAAATCCAGGAGTTTTCTGATCCTCCATGGACAGCAAGGTTCCTACCATGTTCAAGGCCCAGAAAGGTACCAAGATTATTGACAAAATAATCCATGTGATGTCAGTGGTTCAACCGTAATTTTATGAAGCAATGAGACTACTTTTTGTGTGCAAAAAAAGAACAATAATGACTTTGACAGTTCTTCTCCCACAAGTTACCGTCTTACCAAGATGCATACATGTGGTGCTGCTGATGTAGAACACGATCTGCTTTGTTTATGACCCGAGGAAAGCACGGTAACTCAGGGGAGAAGAATTGTTGAATAAAGTCATTACATTTGATTTTTTTGTGCACAAAAAGTATTTTCATAGCTTCATAAAATTACTGTTGAACCACTGACATCACATGGATTATTTTGTCAATAATCTTGGTACCTTTCTGGGCCTTGAACATGGTAGGAACCTTGCTGTTCATGGAGGATCAGAAAACTCCTGGATTTCATCAAAAATATCTTAATTTGTGTTCCCTAAGATGAACAAAGGTCTTATGGGTTTGGAACAACATGAGGGTGAGTAATTAATGACGCAATTTGCATTTTGGGGTGAACTATCCCTTTAAAACATCATTGTTTTATGAACGTTGGGAAAGCACTAAATTTCACATTACGCTTTGGGACTTGTCCCTACAACTATAAAGATGATGCTACTCAGCATGTCTTCTTGCAGAAGTTCTATTTCACAGAACTAAGTATGGTAACACTTAAAAATCTTTTATGAGGTATAAAATTTTTTTTTGTAGGTTTTGTTGGTCATTTCCACAACTATTCAATGGTAACCTATGCATAAATTGCTTTTAAACAGTAGCAAAAAAACGAAAAGGCATGGTTAAAAGTAGGGATGCACGGTATTGGGTTTTTGCTGATATCTGGTATGCCGATATTTTTCAACTCATTTTGGCCAATAGTCAATGCCGATACCCATATATTTCCTTTTGTTTGGAAACAACGCCAAGGCTCTGCTGTGTGGAAATTATTTTGAATTCAATTAAAGTTGAAATTATTTTTGGTTAGTTTTTAACAAGAACTTATTTGTTAGAATTAAATAAACAGTATTGAAGTTCTTTGATAATGACAGTACAAGGAAGCTTTGAAAATAACTATGAATAAACTATATATCAATTGCTACATTTTTTTTTTTTTTTTTTTTTTTTTTTTTTTTTTCTTCAGAAAAATGCAGTGGTAACCTTAACATTTTATTTTAAGATTTAACATTTGTAGATGATCTAAGGCAAAAGAGTTGCTCATAATTTGTTTTAAAAAATGTAACAATACACATTATTAAATAAATCAGTATTTATTTAATTTACAAGTGTCATGTTTGTGGTGTTTTTTTTTTCTTTTTTCGGTTCATGTAAGCTATAGCTTTTGACCTTCATGACTGCTTTAATTACTGCTTTATTTAATCAGAAACGCATTCTAAATATTATTTGTGTATTTTACTTTAATTTTATTAGAAGTAGACCAACAGAGCCCCCTACGGAATTAAAACTTCTTACTGAACAGGCATTAGGGTCAGGGGGAGGCTGCCACTTGGCTGCCACGTGCTATTACTGTTTACTCGATCACGCACCGAACGCATTAAATGCAGCAATCCAAAACGATGAATCTTATCATCATTCAGGCAAAACTTTGCTTCAAGAATGAGCAACACTGCTGACATGATCTGATCGTTAGCACACCCTGAGCACATGTGAGTTATTCCTCTTATCGGCAAGATATATCGGCATAATTTTTTATATCAGGCAGATGCCGATATTTACATTTGAAGAGCCTCTAAGTGGCATCTGAAATTTTCATCTAAAATTAGCATTTTTATCAGGCTCCTATATTTATGTTTAGTTGTTTCACTTTAATTGCATAGAAAAGGACCTATACATTGCCATTAGAGTGACATTACTGAACCTAAACATAGGAGCCTGATAAAAATGCTCATTTTAGATGAAAATTTCAGATGGCACTTAGAGGCTTTTGCATCTGTATTCTTCCTTTAAAGCCATTATTGGCCAATTCTGATATCTGTATGATAATTTCGTGCATCTCTAGTGAAAAATTTCCAGGACAATCTTAATATTACAAAAAAACTCATCAACAGTTTTACTAATAATCAACCCCTAAAACATTAAAAAGTGCAGCATTTTGAAGAACCGTCTTAAAGGAACACTCCACTTTTTTTTGAAAATAGGTTTATTTTCCAACTCCCCTAAAGTTAAACAGATGTGTTTTATCGTTTTTGAATCCATTCAGCCGATCGCTGCAGCAAGGTTCCTTGATTGTTACGCCGGATTGAGAGTATAGTTCCTTGCCATATCGGCCTATAAAATCGCAACTTTTCATTTTCCGCCAGTCTTAGTACATGATGCAACTACAGAGGAGTCAAGTTTTAAATAGGAAAAATATCGAAACTCTTTAGTCATTTTATAGTGAGATGCTAATGGTCTAATCGGATTCAATGATTTATGCTAAGCTATGCTAAAAGTGCTACCGCCAGACCCGGCGATCGGCTAAATGGATTCAAAAACGGTAAAGCACATCTGTATAACTCTAGGGGAGTTGGAAAATGAACCTATTTTCAAAAAAAGTGAAGTGTTCCTTTAACAATGAATGTGAAGCGTAAAAATACATTTATATCGATTGAGATATTTTCTACTGAATTTAAATTATGCATTTTTGTACTTTTACATTTCGTACACAAAATGTTTGCTATACAAAGTTTAAAAAATCTTTTCATTCAGTTTCACACTAAACAGTAATTAATCCACTCAAACATTAAGCAAGTGCATTACCATATATATCAGTATTAACATAATCCAGTCATTTTGTAGTTCATTTAGTGCATAGTTTTTCTAGTCAAAACTGTGGTATTATGATCTTTATGCACATTTCTATTTCATCTGCATGGAAATTCTTTGTTTTTCAAGGTTTTTTTTTTCTTGCCACCACTAATTACAAGTAGCCAAGTAATGTGGTGATATGTTTATTTTTTGTCTTGTCACAGGCAGATTATGTCATGCTGGCCTGCATCGATGACTCTGCCGAGCTCATCAATGGTGGAAAGAAAAATACAATTGATGATCTGGAGGAGGGAGAGCTGGAAGATTTCATAACAAAGCTGGGCATCCGTGCTTATGCAGAGCAACAAATCATTCAAGATGAACAGGATGAAACATCCTCAGAGCCATCGAAAAAGGAGAAAAAAAAGGCAAAAAGCTCCAAAACGAAAGAGGATTCACAATCTGATGTGAAAAATACTGTTAAACCCTTAAAGGAAAGTATGAAAACCCCTGTTCAATCTACAGAGATTGGCCATGCTACTGGAAAGAAGGCCAAACAGAAACACACAAACTTGTTTGAGTTTATTCCACGGCAAACTCTGCTTATCAAACTTGGGGGGAAGTGGTTCGATATAGAGTACACCTCAGAGAGCACGTCTGTGGCTCAGAGCGAGTCACTGGTCTTGCAGTACAAGGCTTTGGCTCAGAAACTCTATGAGAATGAAATTGCCCTCTACAAGAACAAGAAGAACTTCCAGAAGGGCGCCAACTCTGCTTGGATGAAGAGTGTAGTATCCACAGGAACTTTGACCGATAGGATGGCAGCTATGACTGTGCTAATTCAGGATGCTCCGATTCACAGTCTTGAGCACATTGAAAACCTTGTGTCTCTGGTGAAAAAGAAAGGAAGTCGCAAACAAGGCCTCATGGCCTCGGATACCCTTAAGGACCTGCTGCTTACTGACCTTCTTCCAACACACCGCAAGCTTCACACTTTCTCTCAGCATCCTTTTGAGCAGCTGGAGGAAAAAGCCAGTGGAAATAGGGACGCCCGGGACCGCAGGCTCATCCTATGGTACTTCGAGCACCAGCTGAAACTTCGGGTAGCAGAATTTGTTGCCGCACTAGACGAACTGGCTCACGATACGGTCCAGACCACCAAAATGCGTGCGCTTACCACCGCCTACGAGCTGCTGTGCAGTCAGCCAGAGCAGGAGAAAGTGCTTCTTATACAGATTGTCAACAAATTGGGGGATCCTGAATACAAAATTGCTTCCAAAGCCTCGCACCTGCTGGAAACGGTGCTTCACAAACACCCCAACATGAAGACAGTGCTGTGCTGTGAGGTTGAGCGCCTCATGTTCAGACCCAACATCAGTTCCAAGGCCCAATACTATGCCGCGTGTTTCCTAAACCAAGTCATTCTGAGCCACAACGAAGCTGACTTGGCTGCCAAACTTATCACCATCTACATCACGTTTTTCAACGCATGTGTTAAGAAGAAAGATATTGAGTCTAAAATGCTCAGCGCTCTGTTGACAGGAGTGAACAGAGCATATCCGTACGCAAAGACTGGGGATGACGATGTATGCAAACAGCTGGACACACTTTTTAAAGTAGTGCACATTGTCAAATTCAACACTGCTGTCCAAGCCCTTATGCTGCTCTTTCAGGTCATGGACTCCCAACAGACCGTTTCAGATCGCTATTATGTAGCACTCTACAGGTAAACCAACACTCTTAATTTTTCTGATGAGCTTTTCTGATTATTAGTAGTTGCACAGTGTCATTTTATGTACACTTTGTCAATTTACCAACATGTCAGTAATCCGTATTAATCCTAGCAAAAAAAAAAAACTAGTAACGATTCTGTATTTGAAAGGGGAAAAAGTGGAATGTACAGGGGAATATAAAATCTTTACATGAAATCAATACTGCTGAAGGACACTGACTTTAAAATGATTCTTATTTTAGTATCAGGTTGGCACTACATGTGGAAATAGATAAAAATGTGTGTGGTCATATTGAACGTAGTAGAAAAAGGCGTTGCCCATTCACATAATGTGATCCTTCTGGAATGTGTTGTGAGGAAGTGCATCAAAACAAGCATTTCAGACTTTGTTGTGTTATTCTAAAGCACACAAATTACAGTCACAGCAAATGTATATATTGAATCAGGTGAATGTATGACCTACCCTGTTTGATTAAGTAAAAAAAATCTGAGTCTTCATATTCACTGCATAACCAGCAAGGACAGCATTATAATTAATGTCTTTATTTGTTTGTTTTACACAGAAAATTGTTGGATCCGGGATTATCGTCAAGCTCAAGAAAGAGCATGTTTCTCAACCTCTTATATAAGTCTCTAAAAGCTGATATAGTGGTGAGACGGGTGAAGGCATTTGTGAAAAGGTTACTTCAGGTCAGTTGTGAACAGACCCCTGCCTTTGCATGTGGTGCTTTATTCCTTGTGTCGGAGGTGATGAAGAACAAGCCAGGCCTCAAGTTACTGCTACAGGAGGAGGCGGTAAGTCTACACGTATCCTCACAACCTGTGCATTGTGTTGTACCTAGTCAGAGATTTTCTGTTTATGTGAGGAGATACCAACCTGTACCATTAGAGAGAGTGTGACGGTCAACTGTGCCTCGTAAAACAATGGCATTATAGCCTTAACTTTAGTCATTAAATTGCTTTTGGAATTTACTACAATGTCACGGTTTATGGATATCATAAAAATGACTTGCTGTAAGCAGAAGCCTCTGTGACTCCTCTAATGAAACAGCATTTTTTGTTGTAAACTCTAACACTGAAAACACTTTGAAGATTAGCTGAGAGGTTACCAACTTGTTAAGCGATAAGCCGTTTCCTCACAAAAGCCGTTTATTCAGCCTCCTGAAGTCTCCCCTGCATTGACATCTATAAAAAAAGACTACCTAGAAAAAAGGTCTTACCTGCTTAACTGTGTACCACTGTGTTGATGCTTATTTAGCTAACTTTAGATACGGATGAGCTCTTGTTTTGTTTCTTGCTTCTTCTAAAAAAAAAAGTCTCTCTGCAGGATGAGGAGGAAGAGGTGTATCAGGACCTCGAAGAGGATGTCGATGATGACGAGGAGAAATTTGTGGATGCAGACAAAGATGAAAAAACACAAAGTGTGAAACAATGCCAGACGAAGCCCACTGCATCATGGGTACATCATCAAAACGTAGAAGGTGAGCCTCGTTTATATGCTTGTAACAATAATTACTTTAGCTATGTATTTCTTTAATTATTTGTGTTTGAATTCATGTTTGTTTACATAAAAATGAATGTCACCAACATTTTAGCCAATCACACTGCTTTGCCTGTTTATATATTTCAACATTTTCCTGATCGATCATTTTTGGCACTTCCAGGTACTCGAGTACATAGGTGTCCATTCATAGATTTAAATTAGTGTCAGTCGATTTAAAAAGAAAAATTAATCACAGTTTTTTTCTGAAATTTATCACGATTAATCCCACCTGACATTAAAGTTTTAAATTATACTTTTACATTGCAATAATTTCACATTCAATCTTCAAATTAATGTAGAAACTACATAAAAAGTATATTTTTAAAATTTGTTTAATTTGTTTGTGCCATCTTTTTCTATGACTGAAGGCAAGTAACTTTGATACCAACTGATGTCCCTATGATTTTTTTTCAAATATTTAACCATTGACTATAGCCATTCAACTTTACAGTATAATTGAGAGCTATCAATTTAACATTTATTAGACTTTAAAAAATAACTTCTAATTTAACTTAAAACAATCTTCACATAAACCCATTATAAAAAATGCTCTTCAGCAAAATATAGAAAAGGAAAAGAAATTATAGATAAAAAATGTAGCCTAATTTAATAAATTTATCAAATGCTAAATTCTAAATGAAATACTACAGAAGTTATTAATTTCCTCTTTTTAATTTTGTTTCCGTTCTCATTTGACTCACGCCTGTCGCTGACGGTGGGACGCGTCTGAAAAGTCTCCCGTTTGATGTGCTCGTAAAGACTTTATGCATCTAAATAAAACACGATTCTTTAGCAGTTGTAAGTGAGGTGGCCAAACCTAGCCCCGCCCCTGCGTTAATTGCGTTAAAGTGGAAAAAATGCATCACCTGCGTTAATGTGCTAATTTCAATGTCTGAATTTTCTTAGGAATTAAAAATGTATTGCTCTTTGAAAAGGTATACTTGATTTCCTGCGCTGTTACATTGTTACTACATTAAAATGGTCTTAAAATAACAGTATTGTTGTTTATCACAATTATTTCTGGTGCAATTTATTGTCTGTGTTACTGTGACAGGCCTAATCATTTCATAACGCTGCCTCCATATGCCTCTTTTGTATAAACCTTTTTTCTTTATTGCAAACCTTTCTTGTCTTCAGGTGTTTTAAATAAGGTGGCTTATGACCCCATGAACAGAAACCCTTTATACTGCGGGGCTGATCACACGGCCCTCTGGGAACTGCAGAAGGTACCGAGGCTAATACTGTCTTTCCGTTCTTCTCATTGTTACTGCAATCTGTGCACTGACGCCATGTTCTTTCTTTCAGCTATCCTTTCATTTCCATCCCTCCGTGGCTCTTTTTGCAAAGACTTTATTGCAGGTAACAACTTTCTCTTGTTTAAATTCAGAATTTAAATTTAAATTCTCTAGTTACAAAATGGTACCATATCTTGTTATATCAAATGATTTCACAGTTTGGTCTAATTGTACTGTTAACATAGGGCTCTAGTAAAATGAAGTAATTAGGAATGATCAAATCAAACATTTGTCTTGACTATTATTATTATTATTATTATTATTATTATTATTATTATTATTGTTGTTCATTTGACCCACAGGGAGAGTTCATCCAGTACACGGGGGATCCACTGCAGGACTTCACACTTATTCGATTCTTAGATCGTTTTGTATTTAGGAATCCAAAGCAAACGAAGGGAAAACGTAAGCAAACTACAAAATTACACTTTGTGCGCTTGAACTGGGGACTTCATTCATTTGGCTACATTTATTCTTTATATTCTAGAAAACACAGATGCCACAGTGATGCAGCCCAAACACAGAAGGACGTTCAACAATATTCAGTCATTGCCTGGTGAGTCCTGTTGTGTGTTGTGCCAAAAAATCAGTTGGTGTGTAGTCACAGGGGTGCAGTTATTGACTATTATACTATACATGCACAAAATTGACATGTAGTCCTATCAGATGAGCAACGATTTTATGCGTTGTCTTCTGTTGTTTCGCAATATTTTCTAATTTAATAATATTAAATATTGTGAAATTAGTAAGATGACCAATTTCAGGTCAAATTCTCTTTACTCCAGCACATTTTACAAAGATTTGAGAATACCTGAATGTGAAAGATCTACATTTTTGCAGTATACCCAAAAAACGTGTATGAAAATAGCTCAAGGGCATATTTCCTTTTCAACTGACCAAAATTTATATAACAGTTCATTTTTTATTTATTTATTTATTTTTTTGTTTAGTTTGAAAACTTGGCTAATGACAGCTGAAATGTTTCAATGAAAATTATCAAAAAAACAAAACAAAGCCGGAAAACTTTGTACGTACTTTATTTTGCAAAGATTTTATACAAAGATTTAAATTGCACGTAAGTTACTTTTCATAAAAGCATGACCGATTTATTTAAACTTGCATCAGTAATTAAGAAGTCAATTAAATTAGCTCCTCTCTAGAGATCTTTTATTCCAGCTAACGGAACCATGAACACCGCATTACATGTCATGTTGTTGTTCACAAGCTGTCTTATTTAAGTCTTTTTGTGGTTAACCAGTCTTAATTAGCGCAGGTATATTTGTAGCAATAGCCAAAAATACATTGTCTCAGTCAAAATTATGGATTTTTCTTTTATACCAAAAATCATTTGAATATTAAGTAAAGATGATGTTCCTTGAAGATATTTTGTACATTTCCTGCCATAAATATATCAAAACTTAATTTTTGATTAGTAATATGCATTGCTAGGAACTTTAAAAAGTTTTTTTTTTTTTTTTGCATCCTCAGATATTGTCCTATCCTAACGAGCTTATTTATTCAGCTTTCAGATGATGTATAAATCTCAATTTCAAAAAATTGACCCTTATGACTGGTTTTGTGGTCCAGGGTCACATTTAACATTGTAACTAGTAAAGAGTTAGGAGGCTAAGAGTAAGAGATTACTGGTTCATGTGTGCTCTGCACTGCCGCTTAAACGCCACATTAAAGAACACCAAAACAGTATTTACTGTTTGAATTTTGTGATAAAATAAACAATCTGAAAGCTGGGACTTTGATTCTTATCAAAAGTACGATTTTTTTAGGAGGAGTGCTACAAATAATGTTTAGTGATGCTTTATTCAGGCATCGACTGAAAACAGCTTAGACTAAAAAAAATAGATCTTGGAATGTGAAGGATTAGTTTACTTAAAAACTTACGGGTATATTTTATTGTATTTTATTAATTTATTATTTTTTTTATTTTTTATTTTTTTTTCTCATATTTTTAATGAAAGATGAGAACTTTGTCCATCCATCGAAAGTCCAGGCAACCAAATCTTAAAAGGTTATGAAGGCATCATAAAATGGGGGTAAGGGAGTGGGTTGGACATTATTGGTAGACTAATGAAATAACAACAACTTGTTCTGTAACATTGTAGAGCCAGAACTATTGGTTTTATAACAGACTATGAGGAAGAACTACAGAACAGCTTTTTTTCTGTTATCTATTTTGTGCAGTTAACTGTGAGGAATATCTGGCCAAAGAGGAGAATCAGATACCTGTGGAAGAGGTGTTCTTCTACAGGTTGGTAGAATCATCGGTCAACTACAAATTATTGTTGTCATTCAAGAGAGGACTTAAATAATGTAAATACGCTGTTATGCGTCACTCAGGTACTTTAAGAAGCGAGACACAGAGAATCGGCGGAAAAGACCAAACAAAAACGAGGACAACGAGAGTGTGGAAGACGTTGACGATGATGAATTTGAGAGAGTGCTTGGTAGGCTCTAAAATTGACACCGTTGATCTTTTTCTTACATTTTCTTGTGAGAAAACTGACCAAAATTTTGTCTCCTAGATACTCATGAAGGAGACAGCTATTTCACAGAGTTCCAGGATGATGACTTGGACTTTGCAGGGTATGTCCAACACTGTTTACACTATCAGACTTACAACTTCATCATGTGTGGTAATGTAACTGCAGGCCTGGTGGAAAGCTAGCTGATAAGGTGCTGGCATGTAAGAAAAGGAAAAAAGGGGAGTGGGGGTCAGTTAAAGAAAAAAAAAAATCCTTTTGATGCATTATTTCTAGTGAAATGACATTTGCCAGCACAACTACCTGTCAGAGCATTTGACAGAGCGAGCTATGTGCCTATAGACCAATTTGGAGTAGACGTCACAGTTATGTCACTTGCAGCTGTGCGCGCCTAGTGGTTGCAGAAAAACACTGGTAACCAGTTGAGGTAATTGAGTAAAATCCACAGAATAAGAGAAAAAATATGTATTTTTGTGCCTTTTGATGTCAAAATCGTAATGCAAATAATTTTTATAGAATACTGAAGCTGTTTAAAGCTAAAAGCAGATGTTTAAACAGACGTACTATGGATGAAAACTGCTATGATTACTCTACTTTTAAAGCATAAATTGGATTTAATTAGGTCTATATAATATTCACATATGCTGTTCATAGGGGATGTACTGTATTAGCCCTACACTTACAGCATGAAATTTTATTTAAACCTATTACTGTTAACATTTTTACATAACATTTATTTATTTTATCTCACAATTCTGACTTTTTTCTCACAAATGCAAGTTTATATCTCCTAATTCGGACTTTATAACTCGATTTAACTTGAAAGTAGTCAATTTGTCAGTTCTGAGGGGAAAAAAAGTCAGAAGTGTGGGATAAACTCCTATTCTGAGCCGAGGGAAAAGAGAGAATGACCAGTTGTTTTTTTCCTTATTAGAACTGTGAGATATAATCTTGGAATTGTGAGAATAAAGTCAGGATTTCATGACTCCATAGACTGCTACTTGAACCGCCCACAAAAACGTCATCCCTATTTCGGATCTGTAAGACTATCCCACTATTTAACGTCAATTTTGTTGAATAACAGCGCTTATCGCTGGGTAACAAGCTCTTGTAGTGTGCAGAGAACATTGTGAAAATGACATTTAATCAATATAATCTATATATATATATTTTTTTTTAAATCTAACTATTTCGTACCGTATCAGTGTAATTTTCTAGGCATAAAGGCGATCTCTCCCAGGTTTTCTGCAACCATGATGCGCACACATCCCGAATGTTTACAAACAAATAATTGGTCTATAGGCATTAACTATACTATATACTATAATTTGAATTTTTTTTTTTTTTTTTGTGTGTGTGTGTATCAATATAAATAGCACTGCCTCATCTGGTATCATTTATAAAAAATATATCAGTATTTTATGCAAACTCTATATATTGCCCAACCCTAGATTGTTCTGTTAAGAGTAATTGAGTACTTCTAAGTTTTCTTATGATGTTTGGTGGCATCACCGCAGTGTAATCAGTTTTTGAATTTCATTCATAGAATTCACACACTTTTTTCAGTGTATTGGTAACGTTCCAGTGGAGTTGCACTCTGTAGTGAGGTCTTGATTTAACAGTGAATTCATTAAATCTGCATAAATTATTTTAAAATTTGTATCCGGTAATGTTAATAGCAGTTAAAGTGGCCAAACTATCTTTGTTGTTGCAGCAATGTGAAGCCCAAGTCTAAGAAAGGTCGAGATCAGGATGGAGAAGATTCTGATTCTGACGATGATGATGATGATCTTGATGATGAGGAGGTCTCTCTGGGCAGCATGGATGGAGACTTTGAACTTGATGAACTTGAGGATGAAGGTGGAGAGTTCGTAGACTTAGAAGATGAAGATGATGATGATGATGATGACGATGCAGGTGTGTGGAATCTTTGCAGTTTTCATTATCAGCGTTAAAAATAAATATGCCTTTGTAATTTCAAAGATAACACAAAATGGAAATTATTTCCTTGGCCATTTGAAGCAGCTGGAGTTCATCTGAAAAAATTGCAGATTAAAAAATGGCTTTAGTTAAATATTACAAAATCTTTCAAGACCACATTAAAATCAAAGGTTTTATAAAAATGTATTACATGAATAAATAGTGATCAGAATTTTTTTTCTTTCAAAACAATTGCAGCTTAAAATTTTAGGTATAAAGTTTTCACTTTTGATACATCATCGCATTCCATAAAACAACGTAAAACAACCTTACTGTTTTAATTACAACAAAGGATAAAACCATTTTTTATTGTATCTATTTGGTATAGTAACAGTGGTATAAGTAGAATAAGTGTTTTTTATTGAATTATAGCCAATTCTGATTAACAGTGTTCCCACAGGTCCTTGAAATCCTTGAAAGTTTGTGAATCTGAAAAAAAAAAAAAAAAATTCAAGGCCCTGAAAAGTTTTTGAAAATAAACATAGGTAAACATAGGATACAGGTCCTTGAAAGTGCTTGAATTTACTTGAATTGGCCTATGCATGCTAGCTTGCTTGATTTATGTTAGTTACGTGAATATACATGTTACATTAATTTAATGTTACACTCTTTTCAATAAAATCCATCCAAAAGTTAATATCAGATTATTTGAGAATACAGTATATTATATTAAATTATTATTTTTATCAACTGAATCAATTCTGTTTCCTTTTTTGTGGTGTGTGTGTGTGTGTGTGTGCCCATCATCCCAAAGGTCCTCAACCTGCAAAGAAGAAAAAGAAAGGAAAAACAGAGGACAAATCAGTGTTTGCATCAGCTGAAGAGGTACATGACTTATGGGTTGAATGAGACGATTTGTTACACTTCACAATTTATTTTACATTTTTATAAAGACTATAGTATTTTATAAATACTAAACTGTTTGATACCACTTTGTGTAATACTTAATTACACCAAGCCCATTTTTGCAGTCAGTTTACAGTCTCAAGTTTCCATGTTCCTTCACTAAAAGCATGCAGTGTTTTAATGAGCAAATTTACAGACAAAGGGCCAGTTTTACTAACAGCTTGCGCCAGTGCAAACTGCCTTTTACCGTTAAAATTAGTGGTCAATTGATAATATCGCCAAGGCTAATATATCGGCCAATATTTGGCTTTTTTTTTTTTTTTTCAAATATCGGCATTGGCCGATATGTTCAAGACATTTATTTTATATATGCCCACATATAGCTCACATTCTTCCTCTTCATTGTGTCTTCTTTGTTTTTATTTATATATTTCTGAATATTTCTTTATTTGTGAAAAATACTGTAATAGAATTATAGAATCAGGAAGTTGTCTTCTAAGTATAAGTATGTATATTTTACACATTTATTTTTAATATAATTCATTTCAAATTTCTCAAACATTTAATTAAATAAAAATGATAATTATAAAAGATAATTAAAATAAAAAATAAGCACACACAATGCTAACAAAACTAACATTTGTTTTTACTCCGGTTCTTTTCGTCGTACTGTGCCTTCTTTTTTTCTTTATTCTTTATTTATTCACACTAATTTGCCCTGTTTAGTAAAATTGGCCCAAATTGTACATTTGTGAATAATTCTTAGTAAATTAGACATGTTTGCATGTACAGTACCTTAAATGCCTGTGAATGAATAGTAAATGTCTTTCTTTGTCTTTTTAAACAGTTTGGCTGTTTGCTGGAAGAAAACACAAACTTGAAGTTTGACAACTGTGATATGAATGCAATGGCCAATACGGACAAAGCTAGTGAGTGCTGAAAATAGATTTGTTTTATTTTCCAATAGAAAAATGAGTTTATACATAATAATAAAGAATAATATGTTTCATTATTCCAAACTGTGCAATAGCCTCATAATGGTTTTTGTGAGTGAAATTTGTGAGAAGAATCTGCTGCTTTTGTGAAGAGAAATCTTTCCTCATTTTCCTGTGTCTCTTCTATTAGATGTTAAGCAGCTGAAGTGGGAAGTTCAACGGAATGACTGGATCCAAGGTAGAGATGTCAAAACTCTCAGACGGAAAAAGGCCATGTTCAACAAGAGAAAGTTCGGAAAGGCCAAAAAGCTTAAGAGTGTCAAAAAGAAGAAGTGATGACCAGACCTCATGATCTGCTCCACCCTGCAGATCCTGGACAATGCTGTAATATACATAAGAGAGGGGAATGCTATGCTATATTTCTAAAATATACTGGTTGTAAAGTGGTTCAGTCAATATTGGCTGTTTTAGGTATTTACAGTGTTATATTAAACCCAGGGTTCATCCATAGTTTGGAAAATGCTTCATTTTAACTGTTATGCTTTAATGTTTTAACATGTTAATATCTTCCTTTGTCTCATTTTGCGAGCATATAAAATTTGTGTGAGCATATTTTGTCAGTTACATCAAAATATTTGAAAAAGCAATAAATAGAGAAGTACAAAACTTAATGCAGCATGTCTGTTTGCTACAATGCAAGAATTCCTGGAGAAACCGGCGAAGGCCCAGCACTAACAATTTGGGGAGGAGTAAATTACAAACAAAGCCAACAAAAGTGGATTTAGGCAAGCTTGGTTTGATTGTTGGATTGTTTCAAAATGTGTCCAATGACCTGTCTCTTTTATTATCATCCCCATAACAGTACATTGTGCTCCAGTCACCATCAAAGCTCTATTGTGGAGACTCAACAGTACACTTATTGATTTACCAGAAGTTAAAGAAAAATTTTATCACCAAATCATTGGTTATCTGCTACAGTTTAAAACTTGTGTTGTACATACTCAAGATTTACTTAAGACAAGTCACCTTTATTTTTAAAAGCGTTCTGTTCAATATGGAAAATTTCAATCAACTTTAAATTGCTTAACAGGAAAATAGTAGAATCAGTGATGCAAACCAAAATGAGACAAATACCAAGAAATTCTGCTGTAAGTCAGCTATGGCAAGACAATAATGTCATTATTCAGTTCCCAAGAGGTCATTGTTGGTTCAGTTCAAAAACATTTGTTCATTATGAAAGTTCATTATGAAAGTTCATTAAGTGGCCCTCCAGCAGTGAGTTTGGACACCCCTGGCCTAGCATAAATAAAATGTGCCTTGGATATTGATTAAATAATTGTGACCCAAAGGAAACTGCATTTTTTTTTTTTTTTGTTAGAAAGACCTTTTCCAGATGACAACCACTTTTTTCAACTCGGTACATTTATTTTTGAACGACAGTTGCAGTTACTCCTGATGAAATACAGAGTGCAACTATAGCTGCTAGCAGCGAGCTTGGGCCCAAGCGCTATCACTACCGCCAACTTTAGGAATTAGGACTCACTTTAGGAAAACAACTAACTAACTAGGGCCACTAGAATCATCACCACTTTTCACCCTGTTAATAATGACCTTGAGTATCAGTCCCATTATGTTAGGTGGTTAAGGGGGTCCTGAATTGTATTTGCATCTTTCTTTTTATAGCTCAATAAAAAGATCAAAAGAAATAAATGCCCATTTTCTACCCTGTTTTTGACCCTCTGGTTTGTCCACTGTTTTAAGAGACATGTCTCCTTTAAGACTGCGGTGATTCGGTAACATCTTTGCATATGAAATAATTAGTATACTTATAGAACTGCTGAAACACGGTTATGATTGCACTTGTAACTAATCATGGAAAATGTGGATTAGTGTTGTTTTTACAGTACGTCTACTTAGTCAAAGGTTCTGTTTAATATTTTTTTTTTTTTTTTTTTTTTTTTGCAGTGTGCATTATAGACTGTTGAACGCTTGAATTAAACGGTCAGATTTTTTTTTAACATGAGCCAAAGAATGTTCCATTGCAACTCCAGCGCCCAGCAGCAGCCCTACGCTTCCACTATTTTGGAGTGAAAGCAACTTGGCAGTCCACTAGCTTCTTGCTGTCACTATGGCAATATCAGCTGCTTTGTTAAAAAAAAAAAAAATTAAAGCTGAAATACAACCTGAATGACGACAAAACAGAATAACATACAATCACTAGTCTAGTGATAATCAAATCCTTTTCACAGTTTATTTTACAGATCTTGTGTATTCCATTGTTTTTTTTTTTTGTTTTTTTTCACGAAACCTTTGCTCTCTTAAGCCATGTCAGTTTCAGTTAAACTTCTTTTAAGCATTTGCATTCTAAACACTGAATTAATGCCAACATATGAAATTAAATTAAGGATATGCATCAGAAAAATTGGGAATGTTGGACAATAAATATATAACAGGAATGTAACAGTTTGACAGTAAACTGTTTTTGCAGTATTGTCTTATATTAATGTTCGTTAAAGCAAACTGTAAACAAATTAACTTTTTTTTTAAGGTAAAAAACAGCCACTATTTCCAAAATGAATTGTTTAGTTACGACAGAGATACTGCAATGCATCATGTTCTATGAGATCATCATGTTTGTACTGTTCAAGGGGATTAAAATGTACAATTTCAGACCTAGCAGAGTAATAGTAACTAATACTAGTAATAGTAATTGTGTAAAGTTAAATTTTCCATAAAATGGAAATACTCAATACTCAATTGTTGGATTTCACAACTGATAACATAAAACAAGACAATACAACATTTACTGTAGGTGTCATAAAACTTAATTTCAGATTCCAGATTCAGATTCGTTTTATAGGTCATTTTTAATGGGAAAATTACGTTTCACATGTCCACACCTCAATAATACAAATAGCTAATAAATAAGAATACTAATAAATAAGCTAAAATACACTAACGTAGAATTAAAAAAAAAAAAGTACTTTAAAAGACTTTAAAGTGCAGCTCACAATTCACAGATTGAGCAGTCTGATAGCTGTAGGGGAAAAAAGCTGTTTATCACCCTAGAAGTCACTGATCTGATACTGGAGTGTGAACATGTCATGAAGGAAATGTGTGGAGTCCTTTAATGCCATTTGCTCTGAGCATGAAACGTTCAGCGTAGATGTCCTACAGACACGGCAACGAGGCACCGATCATTTTTTCAGCAGTCCTTACTATCCTGTCTGGTTTATGTCTCTTGGATTTCATAAATTATTAATAGCACAGAAGAGGAGAGACTCCAGAGCAGTGACTAAATCCACCAGTGCCGTGCTGGGCACTTCAAGGCCCTTCTCTCCTAAGTTGAGGTCAATGTACTGTTTGTCCTTGAGGAGTGCATACTGTGAATCGGCAGGGATATCTGTGGTCACGATTTTACAGGGATCATCTTCACTGTCTGCGAAGTTGCCCACAAACTTACTGGCCATATACCCAGCTATGTAAACCAGTGCACTTCCATCATGGTCAAAGGCAGATGCTGCTGAAACTGGTGGCCTCATCTCACTCAGCAGCTCCAGGTCACGTTTTGGTAGGACACCCTCAGGAATGTTGACATCAGACAAAAACAAAATACATACAAATATTAATCATAAGGTTTGCCTTATTATAGAAAGTATATGTCACAAATAGAATTAGATGTATTATGACAATATCAAGATTAAGTGCAGGCTTATTTACAGATGGTTGCGTTTGGTATGTTTCTCCACTCTTTTAATCAGGTTTTCCTTTAATTTTCCCCCTCTCTGTTTATTTTACAGTTATCACCGACTCCTTATTAACACTGACATTCCTGGTCTTCTTCAGCCTGTTTACTTCCCTCATTTTACAGTTTGTTTTTTGTTTTTGGCATGTCCGTGTACATTTTATAGTCTGTTGACCAGAGTGAATTTCTTTGTGTTAACGCATAATTAGCGGCAATACACCAATTCTGATTCTAAGTTGCCTAGACCTCTTGTTCTTGTAAATAGCTGGTCCTGGTACTCTCCCTGACCTCTCTGACAAATCGAGTGGAGCAGTCCATCGACTCTCCTTGATGGATAATAGTTCTTGTAGTGTAAATACATACAATTATCTAAAATCTCAGAAAAAGCAAAGATCACTTACCATGATCTCCAGAACTAAAAGGTAATGTTTGTTGGGAATCAAACTGATTGTCTAGTGAATAGTCCATTGGCTGCTCCACCTGGTCAGCTTTAGCTCTTGCATTAGCAGTGTCTGATGGATTTGCGTATACGGTGCCCATTTCATCTGCTCACCATCAGTAGTCACTCTAGCATAGCTGTGTTCACCAATAATCTTCTCAGTATTGATAGTGATCCTGGGACTTAAGCTTCTGCAGTGTTGCGGACAGATGGCATAGAAAACACTTTAAACAGTAGCCTGTAACACTTTGGACTGGCATGTAGCAGAGACAAAGCAGAAAGCTTTCTCCTGAGTGGTCCACCAAAAACCATGAGCCTTCCGCTGAGACATATGTATCTGTGTACTCACAAAAGCATATGCTTTGGCTGGTAAGAGTTTCTTCAACTGCTTCATCACTGACTCCATATTAACACAGGCCTTCCTGGTCTTCAGCCGGTTCACTTCCCTTATTTTAGCCTTCAGTTTGCACACCTGTGCCCTCAGACTCCTAATGTTCATCTTCAGGGCATGTTCCTTGGCAGCAGCTTCAAGGCCTGTTGGTAATGACATTGGTGGCAACAGTGTTGTCAGTGGCATTGAAGGTCCTGCTACAGAAGCATCAGGTGAGATAATAACCGTCTCTGAACAAGTAGGTTGTTGAACACTCTCTGCAGTGGATGAGCCTGCATTTGGCAGGTAAACAATATTACTTTTTTTTTTTTTGCCATTTTTTTAACATTTAAATAGGCATTGCAGGTAAGCATAAAGATGACTACTATGTATATTTGGTCCAGTGCAGAGGTCATTTTTAGGTTGAAATTATTAGGTGATTTTTTAAGACTTATTTTTAACACCTTTTAACCACAGAACTTGCGACAGGAAAGTTCAAGGATTTCATTAATGTTAGATTTCTCTCTAAATTAAGCATGACAAGTAAGAATGAAGTAATATGAGTTAATCTAACGTTATAAAAACGTTTTCCAGAAGGTACACATGTTACATACAAAAATAAGTTATCAATGAAATAAATGAATTCAGCAAATAAATTTAATGAGCTCATTCTAACCTAGTGTCATATCCATATAAATCATTATTATGGTTTCTATGGCTAGGACCTGCAGTTCCTAAAAGGAATTAGATTTACTACTAAACTAAAAAAAGGTTAAAGTTAGCAAGTGCATAAGATAGCACTAGCATAGGTCCTACTTCAAAACACACAATATTTTACACTTTCGTGAATACTTAACTGTCAGGGTCTTTGGGAAAACGATGAAAGGCAACATTTGCATTGTTACACTGATAGTTTTTACAGTAGATTGCTGAACATTGTTATTTTATTCCACTTTGATTTCTCCTTAATTCGCCTCTTGGCTTCTATACGCTTTCCATGAGCTCAGAAACTCTAAATGCAGGGATCTCCAACTCTGCTCCTGAAAAGCTACCCACCTGCAGTCTTCAGTTCCAACCTATAACTTATCAGCTCGATAGTAGATACTCCTAGACCTGAAACTGATGGGTCATCTAAGAAAGACATCCAAAATGTGTGCTGTTGGTGTGCCTTCATAATCAAGGTTGGGAAACATTGATCTATTAAACACTTTTGGGATGAATTAGGACAGTGAGCCAAGCCCCATTGACAAATGTTAGTGCTGACCCTGCTGAACAAAAAAAAGAGAAAAAAAACCCCAGCTAAAACCAGCCTAAGCTGGTTGGCTGGTTTTAGCTGGTCAGGCTGGGAGACCAGCTGGAACAACCAGCTATTCTATAAGCTCTGCTCACTTTTAACATCACATCTTTCACATTTCCTGCCTTTGGCTCAGTTTTTGTTGCTTATAGAAGAGTTAACATTAACTGCTTCAAATATCAGACCCTGTCTAGACCTCAGAGAGAGGTCTAATACAGTGGTTCTCAACACACCGGTTTGCACATTCTTCCTTATTTAACACACCTGATTCAGAACATTTCTTTAAGGAGTAAAAATGCATTTCATGTCAACTACCTTTGTAATAAAATAAATAAATGTTGCTATTTTTGTATTTAATATTGCAAGGACAAGTACAGACCATCAAACTATAAAATATATATATATATATATATATATATATATATATATATATATATATATATATATATATATATATATATATATATATATATATATATATATTTTTCACCTAAACTCGACAATCAGCACAGTCCAATGCACATCTGTAGCACAAGTTTACATCTGGTTGTCTAGTTATTCAAAACATGTTGATGCTGCTACATTATGTCCTTTACAGTCTTTTCATTGCACATCCAGCTCTGCAAAGCCTGCCACTGGCAATGGCGCTGTGCTCTTCTGCATTCTTTTATATTGAGCCAGCCGACCTCGATTAAGCACAGAGAAAAACTGAAATCTGTGTCCCATTTTCTCAGGGTTAATTAGCATGTCATAGCTATGGGTTAACTGCGCTCTGGTGGAGGGGTCATGACAGTTCTTCAGGAGGACCTAAAACAACACAACAAAGCAAATGTCAGTAGTTAAAACAACAACTTGAAACAACATTCCTTGAAATTTCAAGATCGAGATTTGTATAGGGTCAGTTATTAAAACATGTACACATCTATTGTTTTAATATACAGATAGTCATTTACATTATAATGTAACTCTAACAGAAAACGTTACGCATTTTTTGAGGTTAAAAACCAGGCACAAAGTCTTAATAGTGTAAGAACTTGACTAATTGAGGCCCAGGTCAGCAAGCAGACAAACTCTCTCTAGAAACCACATTCACACAATTTGATGGATGTCAAACTATAAACTATAAATAAATAAATACTACAGATAAACACTTCATACAACTTAGATTGTTTATCCTTTTCTACTTTTCTAAGTTATGAATAGATTTATTACAATAAAGTTGTGGCAAAACAAAAAGAAAGTCATATCTTATGATTTTTTTCATACATTTTTTCAGAATTTTTTGATGAAAACTAAGTAAAAAAAAAAAAAACAGCATTAATCGGTACCCAGTAGTAATTTAAAATGTGTCTCACTGGACTTCAACTCATGCACTTTCAATTTTAAACAGGTGAATTTTACAGCAAACAACTTTGATGGGGATGCTTTTGGAGGAAACACACAGACATTAGTATTGTCATTCTCACCTGCAAGCGCGAGTCAATGCCCATGTTCTTCAGAAAGGATCTTTGTGTGATGGGTCCCAAGCAGGTCACCTCATTTCCTGTCATTTTCCTCAGGTAACTGAAGTCAACATCTGCTGTCAGGTCTGCCATGCCAGGTGCCTCCAAGACATTGTGGAGTTGATGGCCTTTAAAGCCCTGCCACAAAAAAAAAAAAAATAAATAAATAAAAACCTTTAACAACAAAACATGGTGACTGCCTAACCCAAATTTCTAAAAACAGATCAGTCTCATGTGGAATCAGTGGATGGATGCACTATATGTGGGTGCACTGTCCACAAGGCTATTGGCGCCGACAGATACCACCAACTATTTGACTTGTTGAGTTGATTATTACTTAAAATTATTACTTATTACTGGAACATTCAACTGGACCAGGTTCTATAGTCAGATGAGACCAAAATACAGGTTATGTAGACAGAAAGATAACAATGCAGAGAAGCATCTCATTCTTACTGTAAAGGCCCAGAAGAACTTGTTAGGATACATGGTATCACAGACTCCACGTCAGAGCCTGTTCAAGAACAGAATCAATCTCTGCCTCCTCATGTTCTGACACAACGAGTCAGTACAACACATGCTGGTGAACTCAGGTTCTCATTTTTGTCAGTGACTCTTTAACAGACCTGGCGGCGCCCTAAAGGACATATGTCCTCTACGCCACTGTGACTTCTGTTCAGCAAAAGCTGCGGGATCCCTGCCCCAAGTACGTTAAATGTAGTTCCACTGAGACTATTGGCAAGGTGTCTGATGCTTGGTTAAGCTCCTCAGCCCTTCCCGATGGCTCCCCCGTTTAACTCGGCTATACAATTCAGTTCGCCAGGCATCTGCCAAAGTTCAGTGGCATTCTGTTACCTCAGTGCAAGGTGAGAATGCTGCTGTTCTTTGAGTGGAAGTAGCGTCCCTTCTGGTGAAAGGCGTGATAAAGCCTGTCACTTGTGGCTGAAATGAAGAAGGGGTTTACAACCCCTACTTCACTGTACTTAAAAAGGGTGGGGGCTCTGACCAATCTTGGACCTAAGGGTGCTGAGCCGGTCCTTTACACGCTCTCATTCAGAATGCTAATCCTCAAACACAGGTTATCATGTATCAGGTACCAAGATTGGTTCACGGCAATAGACCTGAAGGATGTGTGCTTTCATGTCTTAATCCTTCCAAAACTCAGTTTCCTCAGTCTACCTTATTAGTATAAAGTATAAAGTATAAAGTATAAAGTTCTTCTTCCGTTCTGTTCGTTCCCTCGCGTCTTCAGAGAAGTCGCAGAGGCTACCCTTGCCCCTCTTGGGGAATTAGTCATTTGCATTCTCAAATATTGGCTTATTCTAGCTCACTCGTGAGAGTTGGTTTGCACGTACAAGGACATTACAAGGGTTACCGTGACCAACAAGATGAACAAAAACTTGACTGGGCTTATTTCTAATAGCAGCTAAACACGTTGGATTTGCCGTGTTTGAATGCAGACGAAAGGCATTGTTGATATAAGGCTTGTTCAAGATGTGTCGGCACTGCACGGACCAGTCAGCATGTGGCATCATAGTACCGCGAGAGCAGTTTAAAAGCATAAAGAATAGTCTGCTCTCCAAATCGCTCTCGCGGTGCTTTTTCAGTAAAGGCTGGACTCGGTCACTAATCACTAGGCAGAAGGCGAACGCTGTCTCCAAACAAGGATCCCCCACTGGATTGTAGATGCGAACCTCAAGGCCTATCAGGCCAGAGGCTTACCATGCCCACTGGGAGTGAGGGCACACTCAATCAGGGGCACTGCTGCTTGATCAGCTTTAGCAAATGGTGCCTAATTAACAGACATGTGTAGAGCTACACTGAGTACATTTTGGAGCAAGCTTCATCCAGAGTTAAGCACTAGCTCTTGAACTGAGGTGGCAGGTAGCATGTAGAGCTTGCACTTAGTGCCTTCCCCTCTCTGGGGAGATAATGTGCGCTTATTGAGTCCAGTTCAGTTCCTTCTTAAGAACCCTGGACTACCCTGAGTTTAGCAGAGGAATTTGCTACAAGAATCCATTTTGAGTAAGTAATCCTCAAGTGAACTCTCATAATCCTCCATATGTTGACGCTTCCCTTGGCGGCCCCATATGTGTATTGGTCCATTGCTCTGCTCCGAACAGGATATAGTGTTTCCCTTAGACAGATGGTTGGTCTGTCACTTGCTTCTGTGCTTAGTAGTTCTCCCCTTATGTCTTTCCAGCATGGCAACAACACGCTGCTAAATCAGCTCTTCTGCGATTCAACCTGGTTTTGCCCCCCTTTTTGCATACTCTGTGATATTGTAACTTCACAATGTCATGGAAAGGGGCAGAAGCAGGTTTTCTAAGAATGCGGTTTTGAGTCCTGAAAAATTTGAATGCTGTCACCAATCTCATAAATAACTGTGCTGTGTACGAATGTAACTGTCTTAAGGAATCAAACACAGGACTGACAACAACATTATCTCCCCAACTGTAATACTGAAGAGCTCAATGAAGAAGTACATATAGACAAAGAAGCATACATGAAGCACAATGGGTTCAAATATCCTAAACTCAAACCTTTTATACAGTTACACTGGTGATTTTCTGTGTTTCATTCTATAGCTGATGACTATTTGCTCAGGATGTGATCACCCAAAATGATTCAGAAATAAGCTCATTGGATTGATGGAGATATTATAACAAAGTCAGACTAAGTGTAATACCATTTTTTTAGCAGGACACTGAAATTTTATACAATTAACATGACAAATGTGCACGTTAATCCAACCAAAGGATCAAGATTTATAAGAATATTGTAGGCTTACAGTAGGCTTTTTCATATGTGATTTGTTTTTGAACGGAATTAGTTTTAGGTGCAGTTGGATCAAAGAATCAGGCCCTGATGTGATAAGAACACTTCAGCTATTAACTAACCAGCAGTGACCTCATAAGACAAAGCCTGAGAGAGATAACATTCTTGCCACTTACTCTGAAAGTATCAGTATTTGTTCCATCATGTCCATAGTCTACAATCAAGGCTGCGCCTCCGTCCTCTGCAATCCGACTGGCCAGTTTCTGAACAATGACTCCACCTTCTGGACAAACTTCCACATGCTGTCTGCTTTCATCATTCTAAGAAAAATTATTTACAGGGTTCAGTCAAAAACAAGGATGTCCAAGGTGATGAAACTGGGAAACCTTTTCAAAACACAGGCCAAGTTTTTTTTAAAATGTATTTTTGAATCATGAATACCATTACATTCTCTATACTTTACCTCCAGACAACCTGAACTAACCATGCCATTTCATAAAAGAGGTTAAATGAATGCTTGTTTGTATTTTTAACATAACATGGTTACATCGATATGTATAGGTAGATGCCAGATTCGACCGCTCCAGACACACTGACGCATCTGTCCATTTTAAAACAGTCAACGTGTTGTTATTCAAAGCAGAAATCAATTAATCAGTTTTCCAAGATGCCAAACATTGCGTAACCTCTGGTTTAAACGTTCGAAATTTATTGTGTTCATTTAGCAAAATCGTCTGCTGAACTTACAGATACAGATACAGATATTCATACATGCATATAACTATGGTTGTAGAAGCACAATCAAGTTGCTTTTGACTTGGAGTCTCTACGGACCTGCTTTGAGCGTTCCAACACGGCAGATGCCTTACATATAGCAGCTCACAGAAACAGGTGCTAATAAGGCATCTGTGTATACATATCTATGGTTACACCACTTCAGGGTGTCCAGAATTGGCTGCCGTCACCTCTTTAGCCGGCAGATGCTGAAACTACAACATTACGATACATTAATTGCTGCTGAAGTGTTGTGTGAAGTTACATATTTGTTATTTATATTATTTTATATATTTTTATTATAAATTTCTTCTTAACATTACTATTTTAAAAAGCATTCATGGTTAAGTGCTGTTTTTAAATGTACAACAGAATTACATCTGTCAAATTAACTTGCATTTCTTCTCATCAGCTGCCTGTGATCAACCACATGACAAATGTTCTCAGTAAAAGAGGGAGGTCTCACCTGTATAAGAATGCCAGAGGCCAGTGTAGGACTGTGAGAAACCACAAATCTCAGTTTTTCTGGACTTTCAGGATCAATATCAACCATCACCTCCCGCCAGCCTTTCTCTGTTCTCTTAGAGAAAAAAAAAAAAAACATTTTAGCATCTAAATTTTAGCATCTAAGGTAATGCTAATGTGCATTTTAATTAAATGTTTGAAAAATTATTTGAAATTAATTTATCCTAATTTATATATATATATATATATATATATATATATATATATTTATCTCATGTAAATACTGAATTTTACAGCCCAGCTTACCTGAAACTTGTGAATGGGTAAAGCATCAAAAAACTCATGGGCTAGGAAGACACTAAAACCTGGCAAAGGAAAACAGACTTTGGTTACAACAAACTAAGAGTTTCATTTCCCATCAAGGAGAGAGTTTGTGCGATTACATGACAGTTTGATGCATCTGTACCTCTTGGAACGTCCTCTATCCTGCGGTACCAGTATATAGGCAGGCCTGTACGTGTGGTGCCACTGCGGTAAGCAGGCTGCTCATCATTACATGTCTGCGTCTTATCTCCAGTTAGATATTCGGCCTGAAATTGGCCCAACTTTGGGCTGACCTCCACAAGATGAACAGAGATATCCGTCTCATCCAGGACAGCTTTCAACTGACTGAAGACCTGCCACATATGCCCACCACACTTGTTCTTTTAAAATTCAAAGTGTCCCCACACTTGTAATTACACAATAAATATTGTTTGCATATAATATTTCTGTGGATAGTGGCACAGCAACCATATTTTGGGGGATATGCAATAAATTACACAGCACCCTCCACTAATAGTCACTTTTGGTACAAAAATGTTGCTGTGAAAAAATGTTGCAGTTTATCCTCACCATGTGCTAACCAGGTGCAATGTGACAATTCCAACAACAGTAATTTATCTGTCCAGACCACATGCAAATGTTTTAATCAGGCATTTTATCCTGTTTTGCATGACAAGGTTTTTTAGTATGGAAACAAAGTAATTTCTGATAAAACGGGATGAATCATTTCTTAGCTTTAGAAAATGTATGATCTCCCTCAGTTAAACTACTTTAGGTTTTTATAAATTCATGATTATATTAGTATACATACCTAATTTTGTAACCATTCATGTAAGTGTGTTAGCCTTCAGATTTTATCAGGTTTTTCAAAAAGAGGCCTGCGCTAATGAATTGAAGAGGAAAGATGATAATCTGTGGGTGGAGTTTTTGAGGCCTCCTCTTAAAAAAAAAACAAAAAAAAAAACAGGATACTCCTGGAGTTTTCTCCTGAATTGCTCTTTTTTTCCTTTCACTATTATTGGTCTCTTTTTTTATCTCTAGTACTGTTAAGATGGATTATAACCATGTAGTCTGTATATTGCAATGGCTTTTGTATCATTGAATCATTTTGTATCATTGTATCACTGAAAAAAATACAAATATATATGGGGTGAAAAAACAAAAACAAAAAGAAAGAAAAAAGCATGAACCTATAAACCTGAAGAACCTGTAGATTCTCTATGGAGGAATGTTTTAAAACCTTTGCCATGTTTTTTTTTAGAACATCATTAAGCATTATAGGAGAAGCCATTATTGTGGCACATTATTTTACTTAAAAAAAAAAAAAAAAAAAAGTGAGTGAAAATTAAAGACCCAAAATAAAAGACCAAGATGATAGATGTTTCCACAGCCTTTGCTCGTATTTACTAAAAGTGCCAATATTAGTACATTTTATAGCACCTTTTTATACCAGATAATCACAGTCTGACAGGGGGCGGGTATTACTGAAGCCAAAAATATTCATTGAAGTATTTACCCTCAGGATGTCACTGGCCAAAGAACCTCTACCTGGTCCAAGCTCCACTAACTGGAACATCCTTGATTTTCCAGCCGCCATCCACTCACTGACACACCAGACGCCCAACAGCTGTGGAGGACCATGTATATTTTATTAAATAAGAAAATCTTTTGGTTCTTCATCATGGTTGTAAGTATCAATGATAATTTTATTCAAAACAATGCTTACCTCACCAAAAATCTGACTGATCTCTGGTGACGTAATAAAATCACCACCTGCTCCAAGCATGTCATCTTTTTTAACGTAATATCCCTAAAAAGGCAAACAACAGACTTTTGGTCTTTGGTGGAAGAGCACTTCCTATCTAATTACCTCTTATACTGTCTTACAAGTGATTACAATATCACCCATATGAAATAAAAGGTCAAAAAAAAAAAACATAAAGAATGACCAGCTTCTAAAAATTAGATGCAATAGAAGCATCTCACCGTGCTCATATTGTTTATTACAGGGATAATCTAATATTCTCTGAGAATGATGTAATGCAATATGCTTTCCAGATCAAGAGATCTTTAACAGACATCGTGCAGACGTACGTGGGAACGTTTCTGGGAAGTTTCTTTCAGTTGAAACAACTCAGACTTACATTTTAGTCTGGGACTAGGCTTACACCTTGTCTGTGAAACCGGAGGTTAGTCATTCAAATAAGGATTTTGATTCCAGCGCTAATTGTAAGGACACAAAAAGTTTACAGTTCCATGACATACAGTATGAAAAGTAAATGTGACATGATACATACCGCCACTGGATTGGTGAGTGCCTCCCTCATGTACTCAGCTACTGAAATTGGACCCGTGGCAGTAATTTTGGAGATAAGATGTTTAAGGATGGATGTGTTTGACTCCAGACTCCGGATGGAAGAATCTGAGCAGGATCTGTTTTGCCACATAATCCACCGCACTACAATAGACAGCATTGCATCATTCCTCTTTTACATATCTGCCTATACTGTATTTATGTTTGTGAGCTGTGCTTCCAAGAAGATGCAGAAGTCTTTAGTCTTCTCCTCTACCGACATCATGCCATTTTGTTTTATATGTATGATTTAGTTTATCTATTGTTATCATGAGCGCCAAGTATTGCCGAATTATTTATTTTTTTTTTTTCATCAAATCCTATAGCAAGCCTTCAGAACACTTGGAAAATATAGGAAAAGTTGTACAGTGTGTGATCATTCTGTGGAACTTTTTTTGTTTGTTTTGTTTTTTGTTTTAGTTTGGGCACATGCTTTGCAGTAGCATATGTACACATGTAACCAGCAGACCAGTATTTTCACGTATAACAGTATTTAACAGTTATTTGATCTGAATGACTAAAGTTAAGAAGTGTTTATTTTCCCCCAAAGATGCGTGACACTCACTCGCAGAGCTAAGCGTGCAACGTAGTGAAATCATAGGACAAGAATGATGCGCACTACTGTTTGAAACGTTTATTGCTATACACATCATTTTGTTTTGGTGTTATATTCACGTGTTAGTATTCCATTACCAATATAGCAGTGTATCACTCTAATTAAAATAAACTCATCTCACCTTCTGGCATTAGCCGCTTCAGCCTTAGCAGAGTCCTCATGCTGTTCTCCTTATTAGATGCACCGAAATCACATCATATTTATTATAGGAATGAACACTGACGTGCTACATTTACAAATTATCAACATGCTGTCACTAGTCCTTCATTCTGATTGGCCGAGGTTCAGCTTCTTCTTTTGGTTGTAATGGCGGCTGGGAAACCAATTTTAAAGGTACATTACCGCCACCTACTTGAGTGCAGTGTGGACAGAAAGATGGTTTTTTTTTCTTCCTCTTTTAGTTTTTTTGCGGGTTACATATCATCGTGAGATCTGCATACCGCCACCTACTATATCGGAGTGCGTAAAATCGTGTAAAAAGACCAGTTTTATGTAGCATTTTAACTAATGCCCTGCCAACGTCCAGTTGTTTAGATTATTTCCTATTTCTTTAAAACATTTAATAGCCCAGTTCCTTCCAATGTTATATATATAATACTTTCTTCTAGTTGATTTCTTTAAACATTACATTTTCTACATTTAAGTAAAACATGCTTCACATTTGCTTTAACTTTGCATACTAAATTTTATTTCGTAATCAGAACAGATTTGGAGATGTATTATTACATCACTGTCTCACCAATGGTTCCTCTGCAGTGAATGGGTACCGTCAGAATGAGAGTCCAATCAGCTGATAACATCACAATAATCCACAAGCTGGCCTAATACTTTTGTGGAATATTGCTTTGTGGATTATGTTTTTATCAGCTGTTTGAACTCTTATTCTGATGGCACCCATTAAATGTATTAGTGAGCAAGATATGTAATGCAAAATTTGTTAAATGAGTTAAAGATAAAAAGTGTCAAAATAATTTTGAACGTGTGATTTCATGTATTCTTTTGCAGCTGATTTAATCAACGGCTGTGTGGTTGCATGATGTCACAGTTGGGTTTATGCTAATCTCCTTCTTTCTGTTCTTTGGTTCATTCACGTCATGACAGAAAGATTGAATTTTTACAAGTTGAACGCACATGAACTCCATCACAAAGTTGTAAAGCCGTCAGTTCCCAAGTTAAGGGTGTGTCTGGGAGAAAATATGGTGGATACAATATATGTAGCTCCTATATTGACAGTAAATTTGTTAAATCGAATGATCTTTTTTGTTTACAATAAAACTATATCCTAAGTTGTTTGTACAAGATATCATATTATGATATAATATGTAACCATTCAATACACAGAACCTTCATACATTTGACAAAAAAAAAGAGAGAAAAAACACCATATACACATTCTCAAAAAAAAAAAAAAAAAAAAAAAAAAACATGCAGATTTTTTATAGAAACGGTACATTGCAATTGCTCCAACCAAATAGATTTATA
Source organism: Cirrhinus mrigala (assembly GCA_036247105.1). Lineage (NCBI taxonomy): Eukaryota > Metazoa > Chordata > Actinopteri > Cypriniformes > Cyprinidae > Cirrhinus > Cirrhinus mrigala. Next base: position 4,182,635 of record CM070026.1, read on the forward strand.
ATTGTGACTTCCCAACTCACAAATACAAACTTTGCAGGTGAAATTCAAAACACTGCTTGTTGCTGCTTTCCTTCAGTGACTCTCTATTTAAAATCATACATTTTGCTGTGTCATACCAATACTTCAAGTTCAGTTTTGCATTGCAATTAACAATGATTAAACACAGTTTGATAAGCCATAATCACATAATTTATGCACTTTCCACTAAAGTAGTAGTTATTTTCTAAACAAGCTTGGTGTTTGTTGGTATTGTTGTTTTTAGAAAAAGACATGGTGGCAAACGTCATTGTTTAAAAATGAACTCTGTATAGCACAGCTCTTGCCATTAGAATAGCCTTAGCTTGTTTTCGTTCCTGTCAAATAAATAAATACCCCCAAGTAAACTTTAATTACTTTTACTTTTGTAGCACATTGCCAGGAAAGGAAACTGTTGAAAAATGGAGATTGAATGTTGTCAGCCACAGCAAACCTTAACTGCTTGATAGTTTATATTGCTGCAAAATTTAAACTATTTAATTGCTCTAATCTGCTGAATGCAACTTCAAGGCAATAAGATTTTAACAAGATTTTCAGCTGCTTTGATTTAGACTGTCTTAACCCTCCGGTATTGTTTATTTGGGAGTCACACTTGTTCACAGTCAAAACTGACTGGAGGCCATAATCGTGCAATAATTTTATTTTTGTGAAATTAATATGCCATATTTCATTTCAATAATGTTTTTCTTTAATATTTTGCATTTTGAGTGTATTTCATGTTTCTTATTAATATTCATATCAATCTAAATGATGTAATGTTTTCTGTATAAAATGTAAAAAAAAAAATAAATAAATAAAAAATAATTAAAAAATAATTGTAGATAATTTTTCAATTAATGCATCAAACTGCCTTTCCTCACCTTGAGGAAATCATCTGTAATACCATGTGTAGCCAATAGATGCCTATATATATATGTATATATATATATATATATATATATATATATATATATATATATATATATATATATATATATATATATATATATATATATATTCGGTGCTGTGTATTCCTTAGTTGCTGAGCAGTGTTTTCAGGCATAATTGCTTTAAGTGTTGACTTGTAGATTGTACACACAAAAACATCTTTGTATTTTCGTATTTGTGCCTATTTCCCATTTATTTCCTATGGCGGTCATTTTTGACCGTAAACAACACAAGTGTGTCTAGTTTTTTAGGACCATTTAGCTTTTTCGAATCAAGTCTATACTTTTTATTAATTAATTTATTTTTTTTGGGTTGTCGCGACTGCCATAAAAGTAGAGTTTTGTGCCATTACGATTAAGCATTACGATTTTTTTATTTTTTTTTTTTTTATTTCCAAACTTTTTTTTTTTTTTCAGTCTAAACTGACCGAACAACACCAAAACGTTAATAATATTAGGCCTAATAAACAACGTTTGGTTAATCGGTTTAAAAACAACATTCTCATGTTTTGGTGAACTGTCCCTTTAAATGTTAAAATGACATTCCATGTACTTGACGCTCCCCGGAAGGTTACTATGCAGCGTCAGCATGGACTGATTATTATTCATGAGCTGATCTGTAGCACTGTTGTCTATTGTACGGGTAAGTGTCCTGCTATGGCGATGCGTGTCTCAGGATGATCTCCGCGCGGAACAAAGACGAGATTGTGCGATTCTACACGGTCACAGACCCTACGACACACAAGAAAGGCTACACGGTGTATAAAGTCACGGCCCGGGTGAGACTAAGCGAATTTTACCGGGGTGTAGAGCACATGTGCTAACGCTAATGTTTATCAGGAACACTAACACAAACTAATAAAACATCAGAGTGAATGATTTGATTAATCACGTCAGATCTGTATTGCCATGCATGTATGTAAGCTGTGTTAACTGATGTCAAGTAAATCAGATGCGGTTACAGTCAGCTGTGTGACATAACCGTAATCCTGTTATTTTCACTGTGGGTTTTCTGTCTTTGAGGAAAACGCTTTTATTTATTGTCCTCAAACTTTGATTGACACCTGTCAACAGAAACATCAGTTTAGATGGCTTCTGAATCTGACACAGACGTAAATATAAGTAATTTCAATACAGTAAATGTGTTAGTAATCATAAGATAGACGGTGTTTTTAGATGTTACTGTTTCAGTTTTTGTATTTACTTCCCTCTCCTTCTCATACACACAATAAAGAGCTGACTAAACCAGCAGAATTTTTGTTCATAATGTAGACAAAGGACATTTGCCTATTGTAATGGTCATATAATTCATATTATTTTTATTTATTTATTTATTTTTAACAGATTATTTCACGGAAGAACCCAGAGGACATTCAGGAGGTACGAATTCTAAATAAGCGTGCGAATTTGAAATAAAAAATAACCATATTTACTTTAATAATACACAGCCAGTCAAAAGTTTTATTTTTTAATGTATTTTTTTAAAGAAGTCTCTTCAGCTCACCAAGCCTGCATTTATTTGATCCAAAATACAGCAAAAACTGTAACATTGTGAAATATTTTTACTCTTTAAAATAACTGTTTTCTGTTTGAACATATTTTAAAATGTCATTTATTCCTGTGATTTGCTGCTCAAAAAAGTATTATTATTATTATTATTATTATGTTGAAAACAGCTGAGTCAATTTTTTCAGGTTTCTTTGATGAATGGAAGTTCAGAAGAACAGCATTTATCTTAAATGGAAATCTTTTGTAACATTATTAATGTTACAAAAAATTATACCTACTCCAAGCTGTTGAATGGTATATGTATAATGTTACAAAAGCTTTTTATTTCAGATAAATGCTGATTTTTGGACCTTTCTCTTCATCAAAGAATCCGGAAAGAAAATGTTTTTTGAATTGTTTTTTGCCATTGGTCTTTATTTGTCTGACTTCCTTTCACTAGATCACGGTGTGGAAAAGGTATAGTGATTTCAAAAAGCTTCATCAAAACCTTTGGCAGATACACCGAAACCTCTATGGGCAGTCTGAGCTCTTCCCTCCCTTCGCAAAAGCTAAAGTCTTTGGTAAGTGTGTATGTAAGTGAGATGGTGAGTTTTCTTTTTTTAAATTGTGTATTTATTTACTTGATATGTACTTGATATATACTTTACTTCATGTTTGTTGAGTATGTAACTGCAGTGTACTGAATATTTTTTTTTTGTTGCATATTCTGCTCATTTAAATATTACCAAGGCAACATTCTTTTTTAGATTTAGTTTTTCTTTGGTATCTGATATATACATTTTTTCTTTATTTCTAAATCTTATTTATTCATTTATTTTTATTATGAACGTTTTTCTTATTTTATTTTTCATGTTTTTGTGGAGCCAGTGAAATATTACAGGCCAAAATTTGAATATCTGTCCTGATCCTGTTTGAACTTGAATTTGTTTCTTGTGATCTTACCAAAATCTTGATTCACTTGAAGGCTTAAAATTTGTTTACAGACTAATATACAATTTGCACATTTTCTTTCATTTTTAACGAAAAAGATTTGGTGAGGATAGTGCAGTCAAGAAGTGTCCAGCATACATAGATACAAAAATAGATAAATAAATATGTTTAAAAAAAAAAAAAGGGTAATAATAAAGATTGAAATCAAAGAAATATCCTGAAAGTGTTTGTTCACATTATGTTACTTCTAGCTTAACTTGTGTATTTGTGTTTGAAGGTCGTTTTGATGAGTCTGTGATTGAAAAGAGAAGACAGTGCTCAGAGGACCTGCTGCAGTTCAGTGCTAATATTCCTGCTCTATATGGCAGCCAATACATACAGGATTTCTTTAAGGTATGTATATGAATTGGGATAGCTGTCAAAGCTGTCAGGGTGTTTTCTGATGACATTTGGATGTATTCATTTATCAAACAGTGATATGCATTTTCAATATGGGCCTTCAATTTGATGAATTCCATTAAGAAACATTGTTTCATAAGTAGTAGGACACTCTCTGGACATCACATATTACATTATACAGTGACATTTCACCATCAAATACAGTTCTTTTTTGTCATTATTTAATTTGTATTATTTTATAGTTGTATTGACTAAAAAACTTATTCTAAAATGTTGAAAAAATAAAAGTCCAAACTTTTGGCTGGCAGTGTAGTTTTTTGAGGTGGTGAAATAATCCAGGGTCATTACCCAGCTAACTGGGTGACCACAGTTTCCTTTCATGCATTTCTTGTTTATCATTACCTTCCCATGTGATCTCAAATGATTTGTGTGTGTTTTAGGGTGGTGAGGTGCAAGACAGCTCTGAGCTCATTGGCCCAGCCGAGCCCTTCTCTGATTTCTTAGCTGACAGCCTCTTAGATAGCAGCTCTGACGGTAAGTTCATTAAAATGTCAAAAACTTGTTTGTTAAATAAGTCACACTTATAAAATGTCCCCCATCCAATACAGTTAACATGAATGAATAGTATCAAAAGGCTTAATAATAAATCTACTCTGCTGTACTCTACATTTTAACACAATATAAAATGCTTGAAGAAAATTTGTTACATGAAGAGCCATATTTTTCATATCTGATGATGTATGGCAGTCAGGGTTTTGACTACCCAGCCAGTTGACCATATGCATGGTTACTAAAAAAATCATGAGTTAAACTGCTAAATTGTTTCATGAGTCATTGCTATGATTGACAGTGATAAGCGAAACATCTGACAAGCCGATGTCAAAAATAGAGCAGTGCATTAAGTGATTCAGACAAAATTCAGAGTAACAAAACTACAGCAGTAACAAGTGTGTTGGCTGAATATATTTAAAAAAAAAAAAAAAGTAGTTATTAAATTAAATCTAAAAATATTTCACAATATGTAATTTAATTGTTATGACATTAATAATTAACTAAATTTGTAGTTAACTAGTTAAGTATTAAAAAAAAAAAAAAAAAACTTAATGCACATACTTAATTTTTTAATAAATCCAAAAGCAAGACGTGAAAAAACTAGCAAGTTGAAATGGCAACTGAGCTAATGAGTGATGCTAATATCTGCTGGTTATAATGGTAATTTTGTGTGATTTTCATCTTAGAAGTCTTTGTTTTCCACCAGGAGACACATTTTGGCACTTTTTTCCATGTCATCCTCATTAAAAAAATTAAAGCTAAAGGAAGTCTTTACAGTGAATTTTACTGCACAGCTGTAGAGCTTAGAAAAAATAAAGGCCTAAGATCAGTTTCACAGATCTAATATACTGATACAAATGCATCTGTTTATGTTCGCAGACATAACAGACTGTGTTAATGAATTTGGTGTTTTTGAAATAACCTCATGTGCATTTGACAGCTGATGCAAATATGCTATATTTCTGTGCACAAGTTTTATGCTTTTCAATGTCTGCTGTCTTAGTATATGAGGACATGAACACAGGAACTTTATTTCCAGAGCTGCTCTGAGAGTCACTTCAAAAGCTTCTCACTGTTGCATTTTAGAAATATCGATATTGTATGAATATTGTGATGATATTTTTTGCCACATTGTCTAGTCCTACCAATGTATCTGTTTAGCTTATTTTAATATCTGCAAATTTTGTTATCTTGTCGTTTCATGACTTCCTTGCTGTCTCAGAAAAATAATTTTTGATCAAATTGATATTTAAGTTTGATTGAATGTGATTTTGTATTTTTTATGTGTTGCCTTTCTGTAGCTCCTAAAGACATCAGTGTTGTGGATGATTTGATGGTATCCAACCCTTGTGAACATGAGCGTAAGTGAGAATAATGTGTGATTATAATGTGTGATTTTAAATGTGTGAATAATCTTGTTCTGATCCCAAAATTTCAGTACTAATACCAGTAAAATTGTTATGGCTCTGCCATGGAAAAAAACTGTTAAAACTATTTAGCTAGTTAACTATTTTATTTGATTGTATGAAAATGAAATACATTTACAAAATTAGTTAATTATTAATGCTAATAATAATTAAAAGTACATAAAATAAAAACTTAGCATGTAGCCTTTTAGTCTCTATTTATACTGCACAGATTTTTTTTTTTGTGCCTGTTGCTATTGTTATAACGTTCAAGACCACATTTAATTTGAGATTTTGTCAATCCCAAAACTACTTAGCACACAAATTTCAAGAAGAAATTTGAAGTGCACCCACTTTTGGATGGCAAATATTTTAGCAAAATGTATATTTTTTTTAATTATTGTGCTCACATTCTTTAGAGAATGAAGGACACTGCGTGAGCCGTGAACCTCTTGACGAACCTCTTGGCATTGACATTGAATAGGACATGATTTTGCATCAGTGCATGGAGTGATTTAGATTATCACATGGACCTAACATGTCTTAGTGCTAACAACTGACAACAGCAAGTGTGAGCCTTACAACAGGCTTTTAAATACTCTCTTTATATTTAACCAAATTGCTTCAAACTTTGTAATAATACTTTCAAAACATGGCTGATGTAAAATTGCACAGGGATTCTCAATATCTTAAATGGTAATGCATCATTCTTAGAAAATATTTTCTTTGTATTTGTTTTTTGAGGCTGTTGTCATGCTTAAAACGTCGCAAAATTCAAGGCACATATCAGCAGGGTTCCTGCAGGGTTTGGAAAAGTATGGAAAAGTATGGAATTTGATTCAGGTATTTTCCAGGTCTGGAAAAGTATTGAAAAAAGGAAGCAGAGTATAGAAAAGTATTTGTGTTTCCAGAGTTTTGCCCCAATTTGTTTTATTTTTTTTTTTAATTAAAAAAAAAAAAAAACTGTTTCATTAAATTAAGAATTTAATGAAAATAAATGTATTGAACAAGAAGTCAAAATTAAGATGCAACTGAATGAATTCAAGGTGCACTTTTTCATTATGCAAAATGCAGGTTATATAAGCATTTTGGGTTTCTTCTCACAACCTTCTAAGCACCGTATTACATAGCCTCAGGGACCTTTGCAAAAATAAAAACATATACAGACTTTTATGTGCGCACAAGAAACCATTAAACTTAGCATATAGGATAATGTACACTGATCCACCCATTGTGCCATCAGCCTATTTCACAGTGTGGTTTCTTGGACCTCTGTGAAGTTGGCACCCCATAAAAAGAAATAATCACCAAAACTATGCCATTTGTTTGTGCTACGTTTGTGCTGATTTGTGCCACAAAAATGAACGTTTGTGCTGGTTTGGTGTTTGAGATATTAAACATTATTTTTTTGACTGTGTGACGTCACTTTCCACCCCATGTTGCCCAAATCGCTCCAAACCGGCGCAGTTCATTTGTGCTCGATTTGTGCCCGTTTGTGCTGTTAAAACAAACGCTGTATCTATTTTCCTTCCTTAGATAAAACCAAATTATTTTCGGGAGCCGTGACGTCACTCTCCACCCCAGTTCATCTAAATCACACAAAACTGGTGTCATTTGTTTGTGCTCGGTTTGTGCTGTTGAAATGAACGTCAAATATATTTCCCCTTCTTAGAAATAACAAAAACAATTCGGGGCAGCGATGTCTCTCTCCACCCCATGCCATCCAAATCTCTCCAAACTAATGCCGTTCGTTTGTAAACGTTTTGTGGTCGTTTGGCCATTAAAAGAAATCTATGGCCATTAAAAGAAACTATGACCGCTGCTTAAATATAATGAAAACCAAACTTTTTATTGATAGTGACGTCACTCTCCACCCCATGCAATCTAAATCACTCCAAAATTATGCCATTCGTTTGTGTTTGATTTGTGCCCATTTGTGCCGTTCAAATTTACATTGTATCTATTTCCCGTCTTCAGAAAACACAAATACCAAAATGGGCAGTGACGTCACTCTCCACCCCATGCCGTCCAAATCTCTCCAAATTGGTGCCGTTTGTTTGTGCTCGATTTGTGTCGGTTTGTGCTGTTAAAAGAAACCATGTAACCGTGACCTCTTCTTAAATATAACGAACATTTCACTCTCCACACCATTTAGTGCCATCGCAGAGTTTAAAAAAAAAAAGGTTAGTTTTCGTGCTGCCTTAAAATTGTACATTTAGTCAGCTCCAAACTTCATATTTCAAGTTAACTAAATTTACATTTCAAGGCAGCATGAACACTAACTTTAACAAAAAAGAAAAAAAGTTCAATTTGCTTTGTTTGTTTGTGCTCGATTTGTGCCATTAGAATGTTAAACATAAATTCTCCACAAATATTTGTTAATATATAGCCTAATTCAAGGCGCTTCCCACACCAAATGCCGTGTTTATTTGTGTTCGATTTGTGCCAGAAATCCTGGTTGTAACTAAAATTCAAATGAATGGCAACATTTTGGAATGATTTAGATTGCATGAGGTGGAGAGTGATTGTCACTATCTGTAAAAAGTTTTGTTTTCATTATATTTAAGCAGCGGTCATAGCTTTGGTGATTATTTCTTTTTATGGGATGCCAACTTCATGGAAGGGTTTCACGGCCTCTACAAAGTATGTGTTAAATAGACCTAAGGCTATGATAAATGACATACTGCCCTAACAAAAGCCAAATTTTAAACACTTTTTTTACAGTACCAGTTCATTTCATAAACTCTTGAAACTTGGCAAATTTTATGCCATCAGCCCATTTCATGTCATGGTCTCTACGCCGCCACACAGGATGTGTTAAAATGGACATTAGGCCTTGATATTAGAGGTACCACCATAAAAAAAGCCAAATTTTGAGTAAGTAGATCTCTGTTAATTCAGGTGCATCCCTTGTCTTATTTATTCATAGTAAGATGGCAGTGATGCTCAAAGAAAATAGGTTATATTTTAAATATATATATATATATTTTTTTTTTATTTTAGGGGCTCTGTATGTTGTCACTTTGAGAAAATCACTGAGAAAATAAAAATATGCACAAATGACTGTATTATACCAAATATACAGCTGAAAATAATGCTCTATGAACTATTTATTTTGTCTGAGCATTTACTGAGAGGTTTGGAAAATTGGATTTGGAAAAGTATGACATTTTTGAAATGGAAAATGTGTAGGAACCCTGTATCAGAGTTGTCATCATTAGGCATAGACAAAAGCTAAAACATGGACATATAAGCGGACTCTGTAGCACCCGCTTTTGACTAAAGTGAGGAGGGGGTCAGTTTTACCTAAAGCAGGGCTGTACAATCCAGCTAGCTTCAACACACTTGCCTGGAAGTTTTTAGCGATCCTGAAGATCTTGATTAGCTGGTACGGGTGTGTTTAACTGGGGCTAGAGGTAAGCTCTGCTGAAAGGTGGCCCTACAGAAACAGGATTGGACACCCCTGTCCTGCAGTCACCAGACTCTACATAAATTGTTGTTGTCAAGCCAGAAGCTTTTTAAAATTAGTCATTAGCTCTGCCCAACAGGAGGTCAGCTATTTTGAATTGTTCATGGTAGATTTGTATTCTTAATGTCAGGTGGCAGCAGTGACAGTGAGCTGAATTCACTCGAGGTTGATGGAGACACCCTGGCTGCAGTGGATGATGGAATGGCATCAGGCAGCATCAGGCACACAGCAACACAGAGCAGCTCGTCACCTATCCAACAGCCAGTGACGTCCCCAAGCCGGCTGGGAGTAGAGTCCGGCCAAAGCAGTGGGGCTTTGAGCTTTGCCTCTAGCCTCAGGAACTACATAGAGAAGAAGGACTACTTAGAAGAGGCCAGTGAGCAGATCGCTCTGGCTGTCCAGAAAGAAGTGGAGCAGGACTTTGCAGTGGCGTTTTCCTACTACCGCAGAGGTGTAGATCTTCTGCTGCAGGGTGTACAAGGTATATAATTTAATGCGTAACTTTGTATTTTAACAATTAACAATTGACAATTAACGCGTAACAATTTGCAGAACTGGTCACTTGCTTTGGCTGATTCCAGAGCTTTAACAGAAAGTGGCATTATGAAATGTCATGTAAATGGCAGTTTCATTTGAGTGATAAACTCAAATCTTATAAGCATGTATTTCTTTCTCAGAATTTTATATTTTATTTTATAAGAATACTTCTGAGAAAGCAAATCATGGTTCGGACAAAGCCATCTAAATCTGTTTCTCTTGACCACAACTAAGAGAAAAGTTTAACACATGAATGTTTCTGCCAAAAATGTGACATACTGTGAGTGTTAGTGGCAGGCATTTACTAGTATGCCCGGATAAAGTTGTTTACACTACCAGTCGAAAATTGTAAGATTTTTAATGTTTTTTTAAAGAAGTTTCTGCTGCTCACCAAGCCTGTATTTATTTGATCCAAAGTACAGCAAATGTTTTTTGAAATATTTTTACTATTTAAAGTAATGTTTTCTATTTGAATATATTTTAAAATGTAATTTATTCTTGTGACATCAAAGCTGAATTTTTTGCATCATTACCCCAGTCACATGATCCTTCAGAAATCATTCTAATATTCTGATTTGCTGCTCAAAAAACATTTATTATTATTATTATGTTGAAAACAGCTGAGTTTGAATTCTTTTCAGGCTTCTTTGATGAATAGAAAGATCAAAAGAACAGCGTTTATCGAAAACAGAAATCTTTTGTAACATTATAAATGTCTTTATCATCACTTTTGATCAATTTAAAGCATCCTTGCTAAATAAAAGTATTCATTTCTATCATTTCTTTTCCAAAAAAAAAAAAAAAAAATTATACTGACTCCAGGCTTTTGAATGGTATAGTGTATAATGTTACAAAAGCTTTTTATTTTAGATAAATGCTGATCTTTCTATTCATCAAAGAATCCTGAAGAAATGTACTCAACTGTTTTAAATATTGATAATAATAATAAAAAATGTTTCTTGAACAACAAAACAGCATATTAGAATGATTTCTTAAGGATCATGTAACTAATGATCATGTGAGTAATGATGCAAAAAATGTATCTTTGATTACAGGAATAAATTACATTTTAAAATATATTAAAATAAAAAATAAAAAAAAAACTTTAAATAGTAAAAATATTTTGAAATTTTACTTTTTTTTTGCTGTACTTTGGATCTAATAAATAAAAGCTTGGTGAGCAGAAGAAACTTCTTTAAAAAACATTAAAAATCTTACAGTTTATAAACTCTTGAATGGTAGTGTACTTCACAGTTTTTTTTGTTTTTATATTAAAAACTGAAGGTTTCTGGTTTTGTCTTCTAAATTAGGTGTACATGCATGCTAGGTCAAAAAAATACACAATCACAGTGTATTAGAACAGTTATGTTTCAAGAGAATTCATGGTTTTGTTCTCTCTAAAGCCCTCCTTTCTGAGAGCCTACTTTGTTTTGATTGGTCAGATGGCCCCGTCTGTTGTCATTGGTTTACCACTTACAGCGCATGTCAGAAAAGAAACACACATTACCATATCTGAATTTGAGCTCTGGAAGCTTTCTCAGTATAGTATACATGGGCAGTATATACAAAAAGTAACAACAGCTGAATAATAAACACTTACCCAAACAATAACGGAACATACTTTAGCCGAAAACTACATGTACATGTGTGTGGGCTCTTGAATCACTGACAACTCATTTCAGGCAGTTCAGAATCCGTTTTTTGTTTTGGGAGATAGTAGCTCCATTTGTCTACCATGGATGAATTGTAATTTTATATCATTTTTGTTATACATCATCAGTAGTGGCTAGTTCTATCCAAATTTCAAATTTGTGAGGTTGTGCACATCCAAGTTTAAAAAGCAGCTTTTGTACCAAGCAAACTCACCAAACTAAACTTTTGAATCAGACCATTAAACAGAAATGCAAGTTTATTATGAGTGTATGATGTGTGTTTCAGGAGAAGTAAGTCCCAGCAGAAGGGAGGCTGTGAAGAGAAAGACAGCAGAGTATCTGATGCGTGCCGAGCTCATTTCAGGACAGCTCAAAGACAGCATGGGTCAGAGCTCCACTCATAGCAGGGTCAGTGTGCGATCTTTCACCTTCACAATGAAATGAATGAAATGGGATGCTTCATTTATGAAGTACACATTTTTTCACTTACTTTTAATTGATTATATAAAAGTAAACAAGTGAGTGATGACATTTTATGAATGAGGCTCTTTTCCATTTCATGTGTCATGTTGCTTGTACTGTATGTGTTGTTTATATGTGTGTTATTTCAGGCGTTGAGCTCGCAGTGCTGTGGTGGCTTGTGGGCTGAGCAGACTCATTCTGATGAGCTGAGGCATTACAGAGTGCTGGGCATTATTGATAAGGTACACATCTCAATATTATAACTGCATTATGATCATTATTGCACAGAGCACAACAAATTTTTAACATTTTTAAAACTTAAAATTAAAGTTTAGTCTTTAATCTCACTCTCATGTTGTTCCAAACTTGTAATGTTTTTTTTGTTTGATTTTTTTTTTTTTTTTGTATGCGACACAAAAGCAGAAACATACTGTTGTGTTTTTGGTCATGGGTGCTGATCACTTTTAAAAAGTCCTAATTTCTCAAATCACATTTTTGTTCCAAGGGCCACCTTGTGTTGATCGCACCATAGTGCTTAGGCTCATAATCACTGTTTGCAGCTATATCATTATGGGAATCTGTTTCTTTTAAGCAAGGATTCATTTCTAAACAGAAAGTTCTGCAACAAATTGAGACTGCGATAAGTGACTCAGTACAAGTAAACCTGTGCATGCATACTGTTTATGTCAGTGAACATGCACTCAGGTTAAATTGGTATTTGCATCTTTAGTTCATTTGTTAAATTAGCTTCTTTTCTGTTGAAAGGCTGTAGTGATTCAGTGATAAGACTGTAAATACAACTTCCTAGATGAAAGGATGGCTGCAACAATTTTCTAAAAAAAAAAAATTCTTTTTGTTCAAACATTGTCTAATTCCTTTGTTTCTATATGTAATTTATGTGCAGGTACTGTTGGTGATGGATAGGAGAACGCAGGAAACTTTTATTTTGAAAGTAAGTGGTCCATTTACAGTTAATAACATCTAACAATTTAACAGGAATCAATCAGAATTATGCTATGCTTCTGTTTAAATTGACTGTTCAGTAATAGTTATAAAATCTTCTGCATTACATTCTTTACCAAACATCTCAAAAAAACAAAAGTTGTTACCTTTAACATGAGAAAAAAGGTCAGAATTCTGAGATAAAAAGTCGCAATAACATTTTTTTTTATTCAGTGGCAGAAACGGGCTTCCATAATTACTTATCGTGAAAATGAATGTCAAAAATAAACTTCAGTTTTAAGTTATTTTTTTTTATTAAAAGCTGCAGTTGCAAGTTATAAAGTCAGAACTGCGAGATATAAACTCGCAATTCTGTGAACATATCAGTCTTTTTTTTTTTCTTCTCAGAACTGGACTTTAAAACTTGGAATTGCGAGCTTATATCTCACAATTCTGAAGAAAAAAAGTCAGAATTGAGAGTTTATATCTTGTAATTCTGACTTTATTTCTCACTATTGTGAGTTTATCGCAATTCTGACTTAATAACTCAAAATTGTGAGTTTATATCTTACAATTCTGAGAAAAAAATCAGAATTGCGAGTTTATATGATGCAGTTCTGAGAAAAAAGTCACTATTTCAAGATGTAAACTTGCAATTGCGAGAGGAAAAAAGTCTGATTTGTGAGACATAAAGTCGCAATTACCTTTTTTTTATTTTTTTATTCAGTGGTGGAAACGGGCTTCCATAATTAATACATTTACTAGTAAAAACATTTGGTATCAATGCTTTTATGCAAGCATCAACATATTTTATGGAAGTATTGATCATGCAATAGCACCATTATTGCGAGAAGTCATTCTTATTTACGCACTTGCATCTGTCTCTTATTGGTCTCAGGATCATTTTTCATGGTTGTTTAAAGTCAGTTCCCCTCAGGTTAACAGGTGTTGTGGCAGAATAGTCTGCATGTTAAAATTTACAGTAATTACTCATTGAGGGAGCTACACACCATAAGAACCAAGAGAAAAGAATAAACTGCTCTTTAAAAAGAACAAACAGAAATTAGTTTTTTTTCCTCTGATTTCTGAGTAAGCTGCTTAAAGCATGGACATTTTCTAATGACAAAACAAGACATGACCATATGACTCATACAGTAGAATACAGTTGCCAATCTGCCCTGTAATGTGCAAACCACAGCAACTTTATGATACCCAAAATAGTTGTGTAATGTGAAAGGAGAAGCTGACGTGTGATGTACATTTACAGAATAGGATAAACATGCAAAGTGCGCAGAGCAAGAGGGTCCCCTGGACCAGGATTGAAAACCGCTACAATACGGTGTACCTAATTTTGTGAGAATTGGCCAAAAGGTGGTGCCATACCAGGGGTCTGCAACCTTCAACATCAAAAAAGCCATTTTGGCCCCTTTCCCACCAAATAAAATTCACGTGGACTCACAAAATATTTGATCCCTAAATAAAGATAACAGCATATAGCTAGAGTTTTATATTCAGTTATGTTACAGGGGCAGGGGCAAAGCAATTATTTTAGAAGTGAGCTATCTCTTTTAATTGGCTGAAAATGAATAGAAAAAATGTGCTTTTCACTATGCCCAAAGTGTATGATTGCAGAAAAATACATACATGTATTGAATACATACAATGTATTGAACATTTATGGAGCAACTGATTTTGTGTGAAAATAAATCCTACAAGTCATTCATTTTGTTTAAAAATCTCATAAATGTATGTGGTGGTAAGGAAGGCCTTTTACCCCACACAATATCTTTTGTTCAATAAATATACTGTCATTAAAATGTTAATATAAAACATATATTTTAAAATACAGAAACAAAATCATTTTAAAATGTAAAGATTCTGAAAGCATTGATGGAGATCCCATAATAATTTAATATAGATTTACAGCAGTAACAACGAATTATATTTTATTATATGATATGATTAATATCATGTTTGTAAATATGATGGTTTCATTCTAAACATGGTGATTATCTCTAAGATGGACACCCAACAAATGTCAACATGGCATGTCAACAAATGGAAAACTCAGGCTTCTATTAATTATCATGTTAATTATTGTGCCTTTTAGCCTCAACAGCAGGGGTGCTTTTTGCCCCAAATACCATACTTTTACATATTCTTTTGTTATTTAGAAACTGCTGTTTTAATTATCTTAAACAAAACTGAAAATCAGTAGGAAGACCTTTGTCTCAAGATATATTGAATAATTTTAGCGATTGTCATTTGCTACTTAAATCTACAACATTTTTAAAAACATCAAATATTAGATCAAGTATTAATCAAGTATCAAATATTAGATCAAGATCAGAATCGACTTTGCGCTGCTGCCGTGATCGCATCAAGGATCAGACAAGGATTTAGCCCCATTGTACCCTATATGTTACTAATGACAATTCTATGATTATGAATGGTTTATATACTACAAACACTTTTTCCATTTTTATCATAGAATAAAGCAGAAATTACATTTTATAGCTTCTGTACTGTAATAAATGCTATGCCAGTTAGATCTGTATCATTCACATACTTTATTACCTGGAGAACACTTGAAAAACACGTAAACAATATATTGTTCCAGTCGATTTATACTGATATGATTTTTGTGTGTCTGTTCAGGGTTTAAGGAAAAGCAGCGCGTGCGGACGTGTTAAGAAGACTATTGTGCCTCGTTCTGTGCCAAACATGGTACAACTGGAGAAATACATCATCTCAGAGGACTCCGTCTTTCTTTTACTGCAGTATGCTGAAGGTGTGTTGTTTTCATTGGTTTTACTTTTTCCTAAATGCCTTGGTGTGTAAACAGGATGTTGAGTAGTACTTGCTTTTTGTCTCTTCAGGTGGTAAATTGTGGTCTCATATCTGCAAGTATCTGCACGACAGCAGTCCAGACGAAAGCTTCAACTTACCATTCATCCAGAAAGCACACTCTGCAGCAGTACATTCATCCCTGAACCCTGTGCACACCGATTCCAGCAGTGTGGATTCTCAGGGCCTAATCCTCGGGGAGAATCCCTTAGCAGCCCAACTGCCCGACTCTGGTGCCACTTCTGAAGAGGAGTGCACCAACAGCTACTTGACGCTGTGCAATGAGTACGAGCAGGAGAAGCTGGAGCCGGAAGAGGACCGCAGCTCACTTGCTCCTGTGTTAACACAGAAACACAGTTCAGTGTTAAACTCTGATAGTCTGTGCTCTCCGATTTCGATGCAGGAGCTGTGCTTCTTCACTGAGGAAGAGGAACTGGCCGGCTTCGTGGATCAAAGCGCACATTCACCTGACCATTCGAACCAATCACTGCCTACTGAGCTCTTCCACAGTGACAGGGAAGATGCCTGCAAGCCACCGTTTGTACCCTCAGATGCTGGTGTAGAGGTCACAGAGGAGCCAGTGGAGATGATACAGGAAGTGTCGGATCTCTGGAGGTCTGACAGTGATCGATGCTCAAATGATCTGGTGCCGGTGATTTCCTTTAAAGAGGCTGTACTGGAGGATGCCACTGTCAGCTGTGCTGTAGAGGGACAACCGCCTGATCTATTGGTCAATCTGCCAGTGCTTGAAGGGAGCACAGTGGACACACTGGATGAAGAGCTTATTACTGGAGACATTGCTTTCGCTGCAGTGGCCAAAACCTCTCCTACATTTGGCAGGCCAGATGTTCTACAGAGAGGTGAGAAAGAGGAGTTGGACCAGTCCATTGATGTGGCCACTTTTCCTCTTCTACACAGGCCATCAAAAACACCTTTAAAAACAGACTCATTAACTCTCTCTTCCCCGGAGCTCTCCGGCACACTGGATGCACCTGTTCACAGAACTCAAATGGACTTTGTTGAACATGAAGAAGTGGGCTTGAGGCCCAAAGGCACTTTAGGAAAACAGGAGGATGAGGAAGTGTCCAAGTTGTTTCAAGAGCTGGATAAGTTGGCTGCAGTTTCATTGGACACACACATCCCAGAGGCTCTAGTGAGGAGCTGGGCTGCTGACATGGTTATGGCTCTGGACGCTCTGCATCAGGAGGGCATTATATGCCGAGACCTGAACCCCAGCAACATACTGCTAAACCACGCAGGTGAATCAGTCACTCACTCACTCACGGCATACTGTTGAGTCATTACACTATTCAAGGCCCCATGTTTTTTTCCTTCATACTTGATATTGGCTTTTGACAATAGCATCTACTGTATATGTTAGAATGTTTCTAATAGTTGTAAGGGAAACAGGTCAATTTAGCTAAAAGGGAATTTAATTATGATTCATAGGAATTTGAACAGAATCGCTGTTCTACGGCCAGCGATTCAGTGAACAAGTCATGTAACCTCATCTCTGCAATGGTTACTAATATCCAGAATATAGTAAAAGCACTGTTTATTAGCACAGTAACAAGATCTGTAGTTTAAGACATTAACTTGTAAGCACAAAACATGAGATACTTCTCTTTTCAATATAAATAAGGCTTTATTGGATAATCTAAGATGTGATTTCTATAACATGAATATAGTACATTTTACAGTGAATGATAGAAACGTTTAAAGCATGAAAATTCAAACTCCAACCAAACGCAAATATAAACCCTAAGCTATTCAATAGTTATTTAAAATACATACACAATGAGTAATTAGGACATGATAGTCAAATGTGGGTTACATGCATGATAGGGAGTTATGCAATGGACTGATATTTGTTTACAAGTCCTTTTAAGCATTATTTAGGTGCATATATACATGGAAAGACAGTTTCTGTGCCAGAGTATGTTCCGCCTGAGCCGAAAAGGTCAAAAGGGTATGGAAGGAATCTCAGTCTGGTCCTTGTCCTGGGTGGGGGAAACCACCCAACAAAGTCTCTACTAATGATTTTCCTCATGTGATGATCATGATGTGCTGAATCTCTGACCATTAACCTTGGGTTTCTTGTCCCAAAATTGACAATCTCCTTCCTGGGTTTGGAATTGTCAGTAAGTGTTCTTTTGCTTTAATGCTGCAAGCTGTTCAAAGCTCCTAGTTAGTTGGTTAGACTTGCTTCAGACTCATGGCGCCAGGATATCATGGACAGATTTATGATGTTGTCTGGCTATCCTGAATCACTGTCTGATTCGCTCTGATACTCTACATAGTTGATATCAATTTTTAATAGATATAGTTAAAATGTACAGTCTGGTACTAGTTACTTTGATTCGCTCCATTTATTATTTCACATCATTACATTAGTACGCAATGACCAGTCTTTTGTGTGTTATGAATGTGTCCTTGATTTATTTTATTTTTTTTTACTGGACAGAATGTAACATTATCTTCCAAATTATCCTAGAGTTACGAACTAAGGTGGCTGTTTATTTTCAGTTTTGTGAATGGCTCAGTAAAGCATTTTTTTCTTCTTCTTCACTGTGGATGATAGTGGGTTTGCAGAAGGGTAGCTAACATTTTCAAAACCACTTCCGTAACTTTAAGTATTCTACTCTGACCTTTCCTGACATTGACAGTGACATCGGATGATATCCTCCATAAGTGCCCTGATCTTTAATGGAGAGTATTGCTTAATTTCCTCAACAAAACCCCCCACAGGTGCTCAAGAGTTTTAAGAATCTGTGAAATACTTGTCCACTGAAGGATTTTCACCTAGGGAGAATGTACAGTCAGTGTCATGTTGAAAAAAAAAATGCATGGATTGAGCAGAGGTTAGCATCTTCTGTAAAGTTTTTGCATTACATTTTGTATGACTTTGACATTACTCATAAAGCACAACTCCTTCACATCGTCAGAACTCATCCATTCATATACAGTATTTCTAAAGGTGCTGCTGACATGAAATTTTCGCCAGATGTTGATGACAACCCAAGCAATCCATACATACAAATAAAACAAAACACATAATTTCAGAAATTAAGTTATGTGTAATAAAATGGAATGACACAAGAAAAAGTAGTAGTTCAATACTTATTATATTCATATAATACTTTGTACAAAAGCCTTTGTTGGTAATGACAGCTTCAAGATGGCTCCTGTATGGAGAAACTAGTCGCATACATTGCTCAGGTGTGATTTTGGCCCATTCTTCAAATCTTAAAGGGTCTGTGGGCCTCTTCTATGAACTCTGATCATTAGTTCTTATTTTCTATTGAATTCAAGTCAGGTGATTGGCTGGGCTATTCTAGCAGCTTTGTTTTCTTTTTCTGAAACCAGTTGAGAGTTTCCTTGGCTGTATTTGTGATCACTGACTTGCTGAAATGTCCACCCTTGTTTCATCTTCATCATCCTGGTACTGTAGGTGTTGGGACTGAACAAGCTAATATTAATTTCCACTGACAGGATTTGCTTTCTAATTACTGATAGATTTCAGCTTGTGTCTTGGCTTTCCACGCCTTTTTGCACCTCGCTTTTGTTCAATACTTTTTCCCTGTGTCATTCCATTTTATTACACATAACTTATTTGAAATTATTTGTTTTGTATGCTTTGTATGTATGGATTAGTTGGGTTGTTACTGACATCTGGAGAAAATTTCAAGTCAACAGCACCTTTAGAAATATATTTACTGAGAAAAATGTTAACGTGTTTACTAATTATTTTACCCGCTGTGGGAATCAAGCACTTCTCACTGTTCTCCTTTCTTAGCTACACAATACCATTTTGGATGCTGTTAGATGCAAAAGCATACAGGGTATGGGTTCCTAGAGGTCTATTTTATTATTTATTTATTTATTTTTTTAAATATGGACCTTGGAAAAGGCTAAATGACTTTAATGTGCTTTGGCTAGTAGGTAGTTCCAGGGTGGACAACAGCCTTGGATTTCACTTCTGCACATTGCATCTTACTCTGAGATAAACAGTCACTCTTTAATAGCTTTTGCCAGCTCTGGGACACTTGCTTAGTATTTCTCCTGCTATTTTTCTAGCTGAAAAAAAAAAAAAAAAAAAATTCATCAAAACTCATCATGAAATGAAAGCTTAAAGTATAGACCTCTGGGAATTCATACTCTGGTTTCTTGAAACCAAGTCAATCATTTTGGATCTAACAGCCTTGTTATTTTAGTGACCTTGTCAAGTGTTTTTGAATTTCTGTGTTACTTTTGCTATTTACAGTTTTTTTTTTTTTTTTTTTTTTTTTTTAGAATTAATGCATTTTATAATTAGTATTATTTTTAATTGCCTTACATCTTGAATATGTGTGTGTGTAAACATCATGTATCGTTCATTAAATCATTTTGTGGGGTCTTGAATTACAACTAAGGAGACTAGCACACATTACATCATAATTTTATTAATTTAATTAAGGCTGTGGTGTAATTTGATCAGAGTTTGATTGACCCACCCTAACTCTCTCTCTCTCTCTCTCTCTCTCTCTCTCTCTCAGGTCGTGTGCAGCTCACCTATTTTTGTAGCTGGAGTGATGTAGAGGAGTCATGTGACCCTAACGCCATCTCTAAGATGTACTGTGCACCAGGTAAGCTTGTCTTAAAGGTTCTTCCAAACAAAAATTTACAGATAATTTACTCACCCCCTTGTCATCCAAGATGTTTATGTCTTTCTTTCTTCAGTCAAATATGAAATTATTTTTCTTGAGGAAAACATTTCAGGAATTTTCTCCATATAATGGACTTCAGTGATGCCCCCAAGTTTGAACTTCCAAAATGCCGTTTAAATGCAGCTTCAGCCGAGGAAGAAGGGTTAATAGAAGGGGAAATATGTTGCATACATGCTTATTTGCGTGTTTTGTCCTTCTCGGGTTCAGAGCAACATGCACATGAACACAAAAATAATGTCATTATGAACAAGCAAAAAACGTCTTCAACTACCAGAGAAAATCCAGAAAAATCTGAATTTTCTAAGATACCAAAGTGGATAAAGGTCAGAGAAGATTCACAGTAATTGTGCTGTACCTAGTGAAGTTCTTTCAGTTTTTTTTTTTTTTCTGTGTGTTTTGGTCCTTCTGTATTTTGTTCTTCTGTCTGCTTAGTGAGATTGTAATAAAGACTTCTTGACTCACAAGTAGGAGTTTTATTATCTCATTATAAGGTAGTGATTTTCCTAATTATTTTGTACAAACTTTCTTTACAGTTGATGAAAAGTAGCAATAATATATTACTATATTACTTGTTTAGCACCCATGAGTTGACATTCTTGTTGGACAGAGCATTTCCCATCCTACTCTGGTGCACCATGTAATTAAAGCATAGAAGAATCTCAGTTATACACCTACTTTGCTCTTAATTTTGTTGTAAGATTTGTAAAAGCTTCTTGTCTTTGCCAGTAAGTGAAAAAAGAGTGAAATAATAAGTTCAAACACTATCATGATACATTTCTTTTTCTCTATGTCATTTAGAAGTGGGCGGAATCTGCGAAGAGACATTAGCATGTGATTGGTGGAGTTTGGGAGCACTTTTGTTTGAGCTCATAGTTGGAAAGGTGAGAGTATTTCATCAACAGATGCATTATTCTCAGTGAATCATTTAAAAATGTATTTATATATTGATTTCAGTGTAGCAAATTGCAATGAAGGGTTATGTGATTTCTGTGGATCTCTGTTTAAGTATAAAAAAACCTGAATGTTGAAATATGCTTGATGTTCATGAAGAATTTGGTGTGTGTGTGCGTGTTTTAGTCTCTATATCGGTGTCATCCTGCTGGCATTGGAAGACACTCATCACTGAACATCCCAGAGTTTGTGTCGGAGGAAGCGCGCTCTCTACTGGAACAGGTACGTATTGCCATGGTATCAAAAATTAAAATATGCCACCGGCCAACAGAAGTGGACATAGTGACCAAAGTGTCTGTGCCAGGCCTCCCCTCCCTTTCTGTGGCCCTTTTATCCTACGGAAATGCATAACCTGATAATGATTCACACCCTACTCTGTTTAGATAGTAACATACATCACTTGTTTGCATATACTGTAATAGATTGTTCTTTCTAGTTGGATGTTTGAAGGCAGCTCCCTGTAGTTCTTAAAGTAGTTCAAATCCAAAGCCATTTTTCCACCATCTGGCCGAACAGTATTCGTTGCTTAACCAGTTCATTCTGTGCCGATCCGGGCCAATGGCTTCATTTTCCAGTGTGGGACTGCTATATAAAACTATATGCATCAGTGGTTGCCTTGGTAACGAAAGTGTTTACATATGGTTTGAGATGTAAATACGATATGGAGGATGATCAAATATTTCCATTTATTTTATTCAAATAGTGAACTTGGCCAGCTACAGAAAGAAACTAGTAGCCAGACAACAGACAAGTGTCTGACCCTGAGCGGCGACACCACTACGCACATTCTGGTGGCACGGTCCAGCGTGGTTAGCTAACTCGGCGGACAAGGCTGTGAGCGCTTGAGAGCACAGCGTTTTTTTTTGTTTTTTTGTTTTCTTTCCTATTGAGACGCTGTGGTTGCTATGATATGAAATGCGCTTTAGTAAAATGGCGGACGCATTGTGAACAAAATGTTTCTCCAAGCATTATTTTTCATAATATTATGGTAGTCTGGCAATTCCATCTGGTAAAGACGTAAATACTCAAGCAATATTAACTTGACCATTGTTGTTCCGTCGTAATACAAGCATGGTGTGACGGTTGATAGGTATTAGTCCCGTCCTTTCCTCCACTGTGATTGGCTGGCTGACTAGAAAGTGACAGTAATAAGCGCAGCGTTTTACTCAAAGTTGAATATTCTTCAACTCTCGGCACAGAGAAAAAAACTCCCGAGCGCTCGGTGTGGGGAAAAAAAAAAAAAAACGCTCAGTGCTCGGCACACCCCTGCCGTTTAAAAAAAAAAAAAAAACGGTGCGCTCCCATTGAGAACAACTGAAAAAATATGCTAGCCACAGGGAAAAACGTTTTGGTCTACGCATGGCCTTAGTGAAGTGATATGGACAGACTGAGAGATCACTGGACTGAAAATACCATTACCTACCTTCCAGAGAATCCTAATGATAGGAAAAAGGTTTATTTCCAACGATGTTAATGTCTCAGTAGAGCATTATATGTTTGTTCAGTACATTTCATTGTGGATTCTTTGGTTAATGAACACAGTTTGATGCAGGCTTTGCAAACTGCCTTTTACAGAAGCATATAGACAGTAATGCCGTGATGTGTAAGGATTAATGTGCAGTCAGATTTTTTTTTCAGGTCATGGGATGTCTGTAGAACAAATGCCATTGAATAAAAAAAAAAAAACTAAAAAAATCTAATTTTACAGAAGAATTTTATAAGAAACGCATTTTATTGTTGAAAACCAAAAACCACTGAGTTTGTGGAAACAAAAAAAAATGTTGAATACTTTGGAAATGAACTCTGTAAAGTATATATGAATTGAGTTTGTAAAATGTTTCCAATTGTAATAGGGGGTTGACTATTGCTTTAAAGAAATTACACAGTAACCATCACTCACTTTCTCACTCTTTCTTTCTCTCTCTCTGTCTGTCTATAGCTGTTACAGTATAATCCAGTGGAGCGGCTGGGTGCGGGAGTAGCCGGTGTGGAAGATATAAAGTCTCATCCATTCTTTTCTCATGTGAACTGGACCAAGTAAACTAACAGATGTAATAGATAGACATGAATAAGATGAATGATCAAAACTGACTGATAAATGTCTATATGTACAAAGACATCATAAATGATGCATAACACATGCTTAGTTCACACAGACTCTTATTTACAAATGGCCAAAGCTCATTGTCAGCTGTGAGGAAATTACAATGTGGCATACAGGAAGTTTCTGTTTATATCAGAGGAGAAACATCAATACATATGTATGTGTGTGTATATATATATATATATATATATATATATATATATATATATATATATATATATATATATATATATATTATATATATATATATATATATATATATATGGGTGTTTCATTTCTAGTGTTTACAGAAAGCAGTTGGCAAATTTCACTGCATGAACATCTTTAGCATGTGCTAGAAGGACACATATGGAGTGATCCTGCAGTTGTTTAATTGAAATTTATCACCGGTTCTACATATTCTCTACTAACCCATCTGATGCTTTGTGTTATTCATTAAACAACTCTTAATGTCAATGGGCTTATATTGGTTCTTTTCACTTGATGTTGAAATATTGTGGCAGCTTCACAGAGATAAACAAAAACAGCAAAATCAGTGATGGAAACTTAACAATAGAGACAGTTCAGATTCTGCTGTAAAAGACAGCAGTGCCATTATTTAGAAGAATTATATTTAAGAGGTGCGTGTGAAGCAGATGATCTGTGTATGTCTGTTAATAGTGTAGTTGTCTGACTAAGGCAGAAGACAATTGGTAATCAGAACAAGAATGAAGAGCACAATAGGAAAGTGTGTAATATATTAGACTTTGAATACAGATATTGGGATTGTTCTGGTATGCTAAGCTGAGTAAGCTTTTAGAACAATTTAATTTTTAAATCTGAATTGAATTGCAGTACTGACAGGAAACAGAATTGCAATTTGAATAAAATGTAATTAAGCAGTTTTGAAAAAAAATCTAATCTTTAAATGTTTATAGGCCTTATGGACAGAAAGAATTAAAGATTTAAAATGGATCTCAGCAGAGCTCAATTCAGGCTCTGATGATAGAAATGTACTCAAAACATTTACAAAAACATACAAACCTACTGATTTTTGTACAGTGCACAGCATGAATGAGTACACCCCCTCTAAATAAATATAAAAGATATATTTTCTTAATGATCACTAATATAATTAATGAAAAGATGGCAACATTTAAATGTACTAAACATATACTTAATAAAAACAACAAAATATATGCCAATATTTTCTGTAAGATAAGTAAATTAGACAATTTACAAATGCCAGTCTTTTCATAGCTTTTGCCAGCTCTGAGACACTTGCATGGTATTTCTCCGGCTCTTTTTCTAGCAAAAAGTCACTCATCACTAAATGAAAACTTCAAGTGAAGACCTCATTATTTCAGGAGCACAGTCCATTGTCACGAGTCCATTGTTTTTGAATGTCGGTGCTACTTCTGCTATATTTTCACACTTAAAACAATAATTTGGTATTCCTCGAGTTAAACTAACACTTTAAAGTGTGTTACATTTTTAACACTTGCATAGAGTTAAAACAACACTGTAAGTGTTCACCAATAACACTATTGTGTTTTTCCCCCTCATTTACACCATTAGTGTTGAAACTACACTAGGTGTGTCAATAACTTAACACCAAGGGAGTTATTTCCACACTTTATATGGTGTTCATACAAACCCTGATTTATCATTAAATATATTCTGCATTCAGCTCAACTAAAAATACAATGTGTGCATTCAATAACACGTTGTATCAGTTTAAACCTTTATTTTCAAGAATGAAGTGTTCTTAGAAAAAAATCATAACACCAAGGTAAATTCTACAGATGAAAAGACATGTAGGGACTTCAAAATGTTGGCTGTTAGACATACTCAACTTAATCTTATCTTTGTACTTTAAATACATGATGCTTTGAAAACTTATTTGTCAAAAGACTGTCAATGCTTTGCATGCAATTCTTTTACTCTTGGTAACTCACTGGTATGACCAACATCAATGTTGTATAACGTAGCAGGAAGATAAAGACATTGACAAGGACCTACTGATACAACAGGTTGAGCACAAAGTGGACTTAGAGTTTGGTTCTGTCAGAGGGAATGAGATGCTTGTTCGACCACATGGAATAAGGTGACCGTGCCCTTGATCCTTCTCAATACCAGTAGGTATGGCTGGTGGTCCTCCCTCTGGCTAAGATGGCCTTTAATACTCATCCAGGTACAGGACTGTAAACAGCAAAAACAAAAATTAGATTAAACAAAGAAAAGAGAGGGGGAAAAGATAATTACTATGTGCTTTGATGAATGCATAAAACCCTGCACTAGTAACTTTTGATGATGAAATGTGCTTTAAAGGGTTAGTTCACCCAAAATGAAAATTCTGATATTTACTGACCCTCACGTTGTTGCAACACATGCAAATATCTTTTTTTTTTTTTTTTAATCTCTTAAACACAAGTGAACATACTTTAATGAAAACTGAGATTTTTCCACACAGCTACCACTTTAGTGCTTAAAAAGTTTTCTAAGAGATAAACTAATTTACATGAATTGAGCAGTTTAGTATTAGGCTTTTATTCACAAACAGCGATCAGCAAACACAGTTCCTGTGAAAGCGCAAACGATACTGCATAATACGAGAATGAAACTCACTGGTTCTCACGCTTGAGCTTCCGTTTACCATATCTGATGTTTCAGTTGATAAATGTTTATATGTGACCTTGGAGCACAAAACCAGTCTTAAGTAGCACAGGTCAAAATGACTGATTTTTCTTTTATGCCAAAAATCATTAGGAAATTAAGTAAAGATCATGTTCCATGAAGATATTTTGTAAAATTCCTACTGTAAATATATCAAAACTTAATTTTTGATTAGTAATGTGCATTGTTAAGAACTTCATTTGGACAACTTTAAAGGTGTTTTTTTTTTCTCAATATTTTGATTTTTTTGCACCCTCAGATTCCAGATTTCAAATAGTTGCATCTCGGCCAAATATCGTTTTATCATAGCAAACCATACATCAATGAAAAGCTTATTTATTCAGATTTCAGATGATGTATACATCTCAAATCTAGAAAATTGACCCTTATGACTGGTTTTGTGGTCCATGGTCACATATATAAATAAAAAGCCTAAATTAAATTTGTTCATCATACAAAGTGATCAAGTCTCTTTAAAAAATATAGAATAAACCACTCAATTCACATGAATTAGTTTTATGATCTCTTTATGAACTTTCTGAAGCATCATAATGGTATTTGCCAATGAAGGGACAGAAATCTGATTTCATTAAAATAATTGCATTTGTGTTTTGAAGATGAACAAAAGTTTTAAGTGTTAGGAATGACATGAGGGTAAGTACATGACTACTTTGATTTCAGTAAATTAATCCTTTAATCAAAACAAAACAAAACAAACAAAAAAAAAAAAAAAAACTTTGCAACAGTATTGTGAGGTTTTTTTTTGGAAGTGTACAAGTCTGTCTCATCCTAATTTTCTTCCTCATTACTGGACTGTTTTTCCAGGGCGTCTTGGACAATCTGATTAAACATGACAATAATACAGCTGACAACTTAAGACTAGAAAAATGATGGAAGGGAATTATTACACAAATCAAATGTTAACAAAAACAAGCATACCCATTTGCCTTAGCATCTATGCCAAAGCTTTTGCTGGCCGATGCTTATCGATTTTGCCCTGCTCTGTTTCTTTATGGTCAGCTGAAGAGAATGAAAGAATGATGACTTCTGCTGAGGGTTGAAAATCTTGTGGGTGACTAAGAAAGAAAAGCAAAACAATTTCATGTTTCATGTCTGTCAAGGCTTCATTCATACAGGCCTACATGTATATATAATATTAATACATTTACCATCAGGTATGCCAGCAGAAACTATTTCTTCTGCAAAACTTTAATATAGATCCCTTCAATTTGTGTCCTATTCCACATGGGTATCCGTGTCTTTTAACTAAAAAAGTAATTTTGACAACAACATGAATACAGACATATATTTTTCCTTCATCTTTAATAAAATCTCAGTGATTTAAAAGCAAGTAGAAAAGCTTTGAAACCTGGAAACAAGCTCTGTGGACGTTTTAGTATCATCTTAAACATAGTTGCTATATGACTGGTTTCAATTAGTTTACTAAGCAGCAGCACTTCATTAAAACATGGAATGCACAATCGGTAAGCTGTTCCACAAATTTCTTCACTCATTGATAATGAATTTCACCAACACGACGACAGCTGTTGGTCAAGAAAAACGCAAATAGTCGTTAATATTAAATAAAGTCCAGCAAGCAGCTACAATCAGCAGCTCTATTTGTCATCTCAAGCGATATATAAATTATGTAAACAAACGTTTGCATATGAATTGCGCACGTCAAGTCAGACACATCTCTGGTGTTTAAACGATTATTTTCATATGCGGCCAAAAATACAGTTCAGCAAAACGCTGGATTGCATGATCGATCTCACTGTAGAAACTGTGACGCGTGACTTGACGATCCAAAACAGCGCGCGCGGTGTGCATGTTTAAAAAAAGTTTCACGCCTAACCGTTTGCTGCTCGCTAAAGTTAACAGAACATAAACAGAATATTACATGAATTACAAAAATTATCGCGTAATTTTCACACCAAACTCTAAAATAGTATCGCATGTGCAAACGAATCAGCATTAACTCCTCTTACCTCAATTTGCAAGCTTATGGAAGGCCATTAGGGCCAAAAGGTGTTGTACAAACGCGTTAACGCGTAACTACGTGTTAACACGAAATTACGTGTTAACACGAAATTTACGCGTTAACACGCAATTACGTGTTAACGCGTAATTTACGCGTTAATACGCAATTTTGTGCTGGCATTGAGCTTTAGCACCATCTAGTGGTTGTTTTCGAATGAATTTTAATTTTTAAATTAATTTTACTTAGGTGTACATTTAATTACAGCACATAAGCATTTTTAATTGTATTTTAAAATAAAACTGTATTTTTTATATTTCGTTTTTAATTACACAATTACACAAAAGGATAATTACACATTTTTCAAAACAGTATTTTTTATGCATGCTTATACTGTCATTTTTAAGCCATATTGCTTTACTGACACATTAAAAAAAATATATCCTGTTCTCATAATTCAACCGCTATCCATAAATATTTGTTAACCCTTTAACTTTCACCCCTAAATGGAGGTAATGAAAAAATTAGTTAACTTAAAATTCTTATTAGTAGACATCTAATAAATTGCCTCAAGCTGTTTTTTTTTTACACAGTCCATGGTAAATCTCAATTTAAATAACTATTTCAGTTATTTTGCAATAATAAACATTCCTTTAACTTTATTAGTAACCTAATAAACCTCATAACCTTCAGTGTCCACAAAGTTAAATATATATATATATATATAAATATATATATAATATATATATATTTATATATTTTCTGTATAATATATATATAATATATATATATATATATAATAGTTTAATGGCAATATATATGCTATACCATGTCTTTTACTGACAATATCCCTACTTCCTTGATTGCTTGTTTGACCCTATTATCTGATGATTGACCAGTAACTACAGACACAGAGATGGGGCAGTATAGCTGTGGAAAGATTGCTCTCTCATCCCTTCCTTTTTATAGATTTATTCCCTATCAAAGTTAGCTCAACCACACAGTAGAGATATAAGTTAAAGGGATAAAAAGAGCCTTTTCATAACTCCCTTACCATTTTTTTATGATGAAATAACTTTGTGCATTGTTTCGCAGAGCTTTTCAAAGTTCAGTACATTCACACTCAAGACACCTTTTTCACATTTAATCACAATAAATAACATTATTACAGAGACTGTAACTGTTCTCAGTTGCTAAAATGTGTATTATATACAAGAAAAGAAGTGGGTCCAGCAACACACAAGTTTAGTTCCATTCTAGTTTGAAGTAGACTCAATATAAGTTCTTTGATGTTTTAAGTAAAAGGGGCAGAATACAACAGACTCCCTGTGTACTGTTATGTGTGAGGGCCTAAGGCTCCCTCCAGGTACATGTCTGTGTGAAATTTATCAAGGTGGTGAAATTAGAGGTGCTGTGAGAAGCTGTCCTTGGGCTTTGGCTGTTTTCACCATTGCTGAAGATGGAGCAGGCAGTGCTGTAGACTTCAAGACCTCATAGTCTTCAATCTTTTAATGAAAACAGAAGAGATGTATACCATTAGCTTGTGCGAATGAGCAGCTGATATAAATAAGGTCTTTATGTTGCTACCATGTTCTACATTTTGTCACCCCTTCTTAGAAGGGTTAAAGTACCTGACACACCACTGGGTAGAATTTGGAATACATTATCTAATACCTTCAAATTACATTAGATACACTAATTTCATGCAGTAAAGCAATAACTATTAAACATTTAGTGCAATAATCAATGCCCCAGGATTGGTTATGTTTTTGTTACCAAATAAGTGAGATTTTTAACAACCATTAAGTATATTCATTTAATAATTGAGTCATCAAATCAAAACAAGTCATCAAACCCTTACTTTGATCCACATGTGACAAGGAGTGTCCTTACATTATATGGTGCATAGACATGTGAAAAATCATTTAAGGGCAAAGAAATTAATCAAAAGTGGCTTGTTTATGCCATTAGCGTTATTCTTATTAAATTAATTAATTTGATCTAAAACACTGCTTTTTCATGAAATATTACCTTGTTATCCTCTTCATCTGGGCATGCCTGGTTGTTTCGTCTAGAAGTGCGGTCGCAGGATTATTTCTTAAGCCATTATCCCAGCAAAAAGTGTCTTCTGCTGCTTCTCCTTAAATTGTATTTTGCTGTTCCGTGTGCTTTACCTTTCCGTCAATGTCCCTGGCACATGATGGCTGCTTAAGTAAACTTGCATGCTCAGTAGTACTTAGGTCACAACATCATGAATAATTCATTCATGAATAAGTTCTATATTAAACTTTTTTTCAGCGTGTTTTTTCAGCTTTGAACAATAGCAGATCACAAACATGTCTGCTAAGTTTGTATGCGCAGCTGAGCAAATGGAGAATTTTTTTAAGGAATCACGTAGGCTATGTTAACATAGACACTGTCTAATATTTATCTATACATTACTATTATGTTATATGCTACTATATACTTCGCTGAAACTATTTTCTGCCATCTATATAGGCCTATAGAAAATATGAGCATCTACAAAATTATATTACAAATTTATTTACAAATTATAAAATAAATCACAAATTATAATGACATTTGTTATAAACAACATACAACAGTCTAACCATAACGAATTTAAAGAGAAAATGAAAGGCACATACGCATCTTTTGGCACGAATACAAATGTTTTTCACGACTAGGGGCTCTGGCTCGATCGCTTAGATTTTTATTCCTTAGCGGAACCAACTTAAAATATGTCATTTTTGGTCACGTAGATAAGAATAAGACATTATTTCGAACTGTAAAAGGTTAACTTCTATTTGTGCACATTCACTATAAAAACAAAGACATGAACTTTGATAAAATAAAGAAAAGGTGTGGGCTTTCACCCTTCTCTGTTTCGCTTGTTGCGCGGTCACAAAAATGAACCAAAATTCAGTGTAGACTTGTCGCACAGTTTTTTATTTGGTTTTGGTAATGGATTGAAACATATATTTAAAAACATATTTCGTTCAGAATAACTTATTTTATTCCTTTATACCTGTTATTTTATTCTGGTTTTTAAAATTTATGAGAATCTTGGCATTTCCATCCAGCGTTTTGTATGCAATTTCCCAAAATGTGCATAAAAAAAGGTGTGTGGAAACGCTTAGTTATTAGCAGTGGCGTAGCAAGTCAACCCCGTGCCCATGCAAAACATTTATACGGGCTCCAACTCGGTTAACTTGTTGATTTTTCTTAAGTACATAACGTTACGTGAGTATTTACAAGCAGTTTTATTTAGGTATAAATGCTTGGAAATAATATTTAACGTTTTTCAAGTCCATTCATTATTTGTAGTCTCAGCCTTTAAATTCTATCAATTTTATGATAAAATATAAACAACAATTGTGTTTTTAAGCTCTTTAATTTGTAGTTGAGATATCTATATTCGCCTCAGATCAAACGGCATGTATCTTTTCCATTTTAATATTTGAAGCACGAAAAAAACATGAAAAAAATATTTGAATGCATTTAAAAAGTTAATAAGCACCATGTCTCATGAAATCCATCAATCAGAGTTTTAAAAAAGCCAATAAAACATCTTGTGAAGTCATAATAATAGTAACTTAACATTTACCCCAAAAAGCCAAAAGCCTATGACTTTGCCAACATTGTTTTATTTTGAATCAGCTAGTTAACGGACTTGAAGCCTACACTGTAAAATCTAATTAGTTGGGCTTACTTAAAAAAAGTATGCAAACCGATTGCCTTAAAAAAAACTAAGTAAAGTGAAATAGGTATAGTATGTTGTACTGACAAATGCTTAGTTAGTATAGTTTACTTACACGAGAGTTCTAGTAACTAAAAAAGAACTGTAGGGGGTACTTAATCATTTACTTTAGGTTTACTTTAGACTTAGTATAGCTACTCACTCACTCCCAGAGTGCATTGCGGCATGAATAAATTATGCAATTGCTTTGTTTTACTGTTGTTGTTTTTATTTTCTAATTTTGTTTACTGTCTTGTGTCAGTAGTAGCACAACAAAAAGAGAAAATAAAATAATAAAATGGTTATTGTCACAATAAAAATACATTAAATTGAATTGTTACCATTGTTGTGATTCACGTGCAGAATGTTGAAGTCTGTCTGTGACTTCAGCACATTATCTCAAATATCAAAGGATTGTTTTTTTCTAATTAAGTTTCTCAAGGTGTTTATGATAAACAATGAAATTGTTGGAAATCATTTATAAATATAGAAAGAAACATTAGCTAATTAATTAGAAGAATGAGAAGGTTACCTTCTAAAAGTAACCTACTTGTTACTTTTCTTCCCATAAAGTCAAAAAATATGATTTCATGTTGCATTGCTGCATCAACTGGAAAAAAAAATATAACAAGATAAACAAAGTTCCAAGTGCCCAACCAAAGGGATCATTGATCACTATAATGGTAAGTAAAAAATTAAAAAAAAAAAAAAAACATTTTACGAAAATCAACATCAATTTATGAAGTCAGCTTATGTGATGTTCTCTCAAATATTTCAGTTGTATTGAAACAACATTGAAGATGACTTTGGGAAATGAGTGAATGTAATTAGTGAAAGATAACTGCTGATTAAGAATTACCACCTCAAAAACTTTGCTTTTCTTCTTCTTCTGTTTTTATTTTGCAAATTAGCAACATATTAGTGCACTGCTGCCTCTCACTGGTTTATTAATGTCATTGGTTCCTTTGTGGCTACTTGAATATTTTAAGTAAGCGTCACTCAAAGTAGTAAGTAAATTGTTTTACTTGCCTTGAAAGTACCTGTAACTTGCTAAAACCTAGTGAATATAGCATCTAAGTAAAGATAACTAATTATATCTAAGTAAGGTAAACTATTGGATTTTACAGTGTACTTTTTATTTATTATGTTTTATTTATTATATAGACAGGTGGACTTTTCACATTAACTTTACACAATATAAAATGATTTTATTACATGAATTCTTTCGTTTTAAAGTGGTAATTTAAAGCATTTCTGTAGATATATTTATCATGTTTGTGAGGCAAATATTCACTGAGTTTTTGTGAAGTGCTCCTCCTCAAGACAGAGATGTCAGAAAGCGCATGTTTAGCTATTTTACGAAAGCATAAAATTTTGTTGATATTGTGAGTGCACACAAATAAAAGTAGACATTTTGCAGTTCCGAAAAATGCAAGTGAATGCGCTGGTGCTTCCATGTCCTGCAAAACCGCTTCAGCTTCCACTCTCCCAAATTATTAGACATGCGTCTAACAGCACACATTTGGTTAAATGTTTAAATTAATATTGTAAAAAGCATCAAGTGTTTTATGTCTATAGATTTTATTTTATTTTTCATATTATATATATATATATATATAATATATATATATATATATATATATATGTATGTTTTGGCGCATCAACTTTCACTCCTACCATTTTTTTTTTTTTTTTTTTTAAATGTTATCCTGCTTCTCACACTCTTAAAGTTCCACCCTGTTAGACTAAGAAGATGTTTGGGCAAAAAAAAAAAAAAAAAAAATTAAACATATAAAATGTTTATTTGTACAAGGTTAGGGAGCTAAATGATGAAGAGTTCAAAAACTTGACTCAAAGTTTTCCACCCTGTTAGATCTATAAACCTCAAAGGGTGGAAATTATAATAAATTGATTAAATATTATTTATTGTATATTGCATTAATGTTTGTGTATTATATACAGTGAGGAAAAAAAATGTTTGATCCCTTAATGATTTTGTTTATGTTTGCTCACTGACAAAGAAATGATAATTCTATAATTTTAATGGTAGGTTTACCTGAACATTGAGAGACAGAATAACAAAAAATACAAAAAACAAACAAAAAAAAAAAATGGATTTCAAGTTACACATTGATTTGTATTTTAATGAGTGAAATAAGTTTTTGACCTCTTGCAAAACATACTTGATGTCAAAACCCTTGTTGGCAATCACAGAGGTCACAGACGTTTCATGTAGTTGGCCACCAGGTTGCACACATCTCAGGAGGGATTTTGTCACACTCCTCTTTGCAGATCCTGTGAAAGTCATTAAGGTTTCAAGGCTGATGTTTGACAACTCAAACCTTCGGCTCCCTCCACA
Source organism: Cirrhinus mrigala (assembly GCA_036247105.1). Lineage (NCBI taxonomy): Eukaryota > Metazoa > Chordata > Actinopteri > Cypriniformes > Cyprinidae > Cirrhinus > Cirrhinus mrigala. The sequence goes on from CM070026.1 coordinate 4,216,794, forward strand.
GATTTTCTATGGGATTAAGGTCTGGAGACTGGCTAGGCCACGTTCCTTTGCAGTTGTCCTTTCCCCTTAGCAGAAAAACACCTAACCTCATTATTTGCGCTTTCTGACATCTCTGTCTGCATTTTGTATTTATTCAGATTATCTTTGTCATCGGAATCATTCAAGTGTGACAAAATATGCCAAAAAACAAAAAACAAAAAAACAAAAAAAACAAAAAAAACAAAAAACAGGAAGGGGGCAAAAACTTCTGCATTGTAGATGTGTGTCAGATCCACGTCATGTGCAGCAGCAGGTCTTAAAGTCACAGCAAACAAAGTTAGCAAATTAAAGAACAAAGGTAACAGAAATAATTGTAGCTATAATATGGGTTAGTCTATATTTAAATTAGAATCTGTGCAGTTAGGGCTGTAAAGTGTTTGAAACTTTATTTCTGTAGGGTGAAATCAACAAAAGTGGGACATCCATTAAAGTGGAACAAATAAGCTTTTGGTTTAGTGCTTATTTAATAAAAAACAAAAAGACTGATAATAATGAGTGGTCTTGAAATGTTGCAATAACAGTACTTAATTTGAATATGAACATTTGATTAGTCAAAATCATAAGGTTGTGGTTACCACTCAAATGCTGGAAGGTCTGAGAAAGTACACGGTAGTGTCTGTGCATAGTTTAGGTCTATCAAAATTGTTAAGGTTTTTAATACAAACAGTATTGAATTATAATTCAAACTACAATATAAATTTATATTATTTGTTCATGTGATAATTCAATTGTATGAAATGATGTGCAAGTTTCTTTGTTTTATTTTTTTATTTATTTATTTATTGTATTATTAAGGAATATTAAGTTTTGTTACTGTCCCAGTGTACCTGAATATGTTGGGACAGTAGCATTCAGCTAAAGTGGCTAAACTAAAAGATAAAACATTGCTTAATGTGAGAAAGTGTCTGTAAACAAGGGCATCCCTGTCTTTTATGATTGTTTGTTAATGTAGTTAATCCAATTACAGCATCTTTATTTTAATAAATTATAAATATATATATATATACTTTATATGTCTGTCCTGTCTAAACTGTAATTATTTCTGTAGCCACCTGAACAGAGAATTGTTTTGGCGCTTGTCATCGTGATTGATTGTGATAAGAAACCACTTGGCTTTCTTTGTGTCCCCGCTCCAAAGAAAAGTTTTGTTTTGTTTTGAAGCAATATTGTATAGGTGCAGTTCCAGACATTACAGATTGTAAACAATGCACGACAGTGATAGAGAGCTCATCCACTGTTAGAACTTATTAACACTGGTGTTCCACCCTGTTAGACAAGTTCTTTTAAATTACAATTTAACAGCAACATTAAATAGTTGGCATACTTTTGTCTTATTTTGTAAGGTGAGGAGTATTAACAGCATATATTTTTGAGCAATTTTTTTTTATTATTAATATCCTGTTGGCAAAAATGGGCACAAAAAGTACCTGTTCTTAATAATTAAGACATATTCTATTCATCAATAATTGTTTTGTTATTGTTTCAAGAATAAAAAAAAAATATTATTATGGCATACAGGGCATATACCATCCAAGAAAAGCTCATGATTGTTTAACATTTACATTATTAACATTTTGTGATAACTATGTATATGTCCCAAACAGTGTGGAATACTTTCACAGCCAGTGTCTGAACAATCTACCTATAATTATTATTTTTGGCCAATATGTATTCCTAATAGATAAACACGTCATCTATTTTAGTTGAATGCTAAATACATAAATTTTCCCAAAAATTATGAAGCCAAAATGTTACTGGATACCAGGAATGACCCAGTAGTGTTTTATAGGGCAAAGTATAAAAGTATCTCCAATCCATCATCCTTCATAATTACATCATTCATGTAACACAAAATACATTTGAGTCAGACAGGCCTGATCTTTCAATTCTGTCACAGATTATAAACAGTGAACAGCGTAATTATGCATGCAATGAAGCTCACTCTGGACCATATATGCAATCTTTTGTGCCAGTGATGAAGTAAACTGAATGCTTTTTTACACATTTATATTAATTATACCATATCATAAATGTACACAAAGTACACAAATTACATGACATCGTTATACAGAAGATTAAAAAAGGTAATATGCTGCACTGTTTGCATTCCATTGCTTGGCTGCATGGGTTTGTGCCCCCTTGGCATGACTGTGAAAAATACAAAAAAATACTAAAAGTACAAACACAACAACTTTAAACGTGTAATAACTTCTATATATAAACATTTAGCCCTTTATAGCAAACATTTATAGCAAAATGAATGTATTTAAAAAGTGTACACAGATAAAGGTAATCTGAATAAAGTTTATCTGAATAATGATCTGTGATGATAATAAGTGATGAAAATTTTAGTTATTTTATTAATAAATATTATGAAGAAAATGAATGAATGAAATAAAAAAAATTAAATTTTTAATTTAATAATAATAATATAATAATTATATTTTTTATGTACATTTTTAAATAAAGACAAATAAATTTAACATGTAAATAAATAACTCAATCAATAAATAAATGTGTGTTGGTGTGCTTGAACAGAACAGAACGCCACACCAATAGGTGGTGCTAAAGCTCCAAAGTGTAACGCGTAAATTACGCGTTAACACGTAATTGCGTGCTAACGCGTAAATTTCGTGTTAACACGTAGCGTTAACGCGTTTGTACAACACGTTTTGGCCCTAATGGCCTTCCATACAAGCTGGCCTCTGGCTCGTGACGGTGGTCTGCCGCGTCGTCTAAACACAAATCACGCCGATGTTTAAGAATTTACAATTTGTTGAGAAATGTAAACATATTGTAAAATATGAAAATTATAAAAATATAAAAATACAAAATGTAAAATATAAAAATTGATAGAATTAAGTGGTTAAAAATATATTATACCTGTGTTTGATCATCTCCTTTCCTCGCGGTCATCCACCATTAATCAAAAGGGAAATAATGTGCAAGGACTGGAAATAGGATCAACTCATCACCATGTTAACTCGCTGTAATAACACTTACTCTGAATACTGATTCACACTGCAAGTGTTCATGTCGTTCAAATCAACAGCACAATCAACACTTTTTAACAATGGAAAATTAACACCATAAAATCAACTCTATACAACACTGGAAATTTTGCATTTTGCTATGTAGTGTTAGAGGCCTTCTTTTTTTGCTTTTTGTTAATTCCATAATAAACAAAGAGAAAAAAATACAAAAAGAACAGAGATGCTAGTGTTATTTTTTATTTTTTATTTTTTTTACGAAAACAAGCAGTAAGTAAATGAGTATAAGTCTAAAAGGGCAAGTTTTTTTTTTTTTTAATTGAATTAGAATAGAAGAATACAATAGAGAGTGCTAGAGTTAGAGGGTCAAATAAAGATGGAAGAGATGTGTTTTTAGCCGATTCTTGAAGATGGCCAAGCTGTTCGGATTGAGTTGGTCAGGTCCTTGCACCAGGGATGGCACAATAATGCGGCGTTCACTTGCAGAATGCAAGCTTCTAGAGTGGAGGTATTTAATGGTAAAAAATATTTTGTAGATTACATTTCATTAAGCTTTCATTAAAATAAGATATCTTAATATTAATAAACAGCAAATTAGGACTTTATGGGTGAGAACTTGGATGGAGTGATAATGCCATGATAAATATGTAATCAGTAAATTTATAGTATAACAAACATACTTGTGTTACGTTTCATCTGTCTTTTTATTAAATAAACACAAATCGCTGCCCTTAGATTCATCACCACATCTTTATTTCAACTGAGCTGTAACAGCAGTAACTGTCCATGGATCTAGCAGCAAAGAGAATCCTCCTCCTCTCACAGGGGAACCGGTCCCTATAGAGGCACACACAGGAATGTCTGGACCTTTGCCATCTTGTCCTTTATGATGACAACAACCTGTGTCTGCTTTTCCTGACAAGCCTCAACACGATTGTGATTGTCCGGAAACAAGCCTCTAGGGACTTTCAAAGAGTATGTGGAGTGGGTGCTCCTCCAAAACAGTTCCGCATTTCCCATCTGCAAGAGAAAGATTAGTACACCAGCCACTACCGCTAGCCCAATGACAGCGATGCCTGAGCCCACCACAGACCATGTCTGACATGTTTGACCAGGTGAATGGGCCAGCAACATCTCCTATGCCAGTTGGATTACTGGTGGAGTACGAGGGAATGTCGTGGAGCCCTACCCCCTCTACAACAGCTGAGAAAAGTGTGCCGATCGACTGGAAGAGAGTGATTCCTGCCTGTTTTATTTCCTTGCCCTGAATCAGTTTCACCCAGGACCACACACTTAGAGTCTGTTTCCGTCCTGCCATGAATCTCCTGTGTCTCCTCTGGTTTCACCCAGCCCTGAATCTCTTGTGCCTTTGCTGCTTCCGCCCAGCCCTGTATCTCTTCTGTTTCTGTTGGTTCCGCCCAGCTCAAAGTACCCAGTGTCTTCAGAAATTCCACCCAACATACCACTCCCTCCTCCTTTGCCTTAGCTTCCTAGTTCTTCGTCTCAGTCTCCACTGGCTTCACTCAGCCCTTTTGGCTTCTCCTTTTCTGGCTCCCCCTAACAGCCAGGATCCACCTTGGGCTTCCTGTCCACCAGCTCCACCCTGAAGTGTTGAACAGGGCCGCAGGCCCAATCCAGCCCACCAATCATCTTCATCCGGCCCGAGGGAAGAGTATGTGCAGGTCGCGCATAAGCTTTGAATTAAGTTTGCAATAATTAGTTTATCCACAAGGTGGCAACACCAAAAAAAAGGAAGAGATGCAACAACAACAATCTACTGGAGACTGCAACATCAATAGACGGCAGCGCTGACTAGCACTTGTGTGAAGGAATTATGAGATATCCACAACTCTAGTTACTAGTATAAAGACAGCTTTATCGGTCATATCGTCCAGCGAAAAACAGTGCAAACACTGGATGAAGATTATCAAATAAAGTATAGTTTGAAAGTCTGCACGTTTGGCTGTAACGTTATGCATTCCTTGAGCCACATTACGGTGCATTTCCACTACAGCAGGGGTGTCAAACTCAGTTCCTGGAGGGCCGCAGCCCTGCAGAGTTTTGTTCCAACCCTGCTCCAACACACATACTATGCAGTTTTCAAGTAAGCCTGAAGGACTTGATTAGTTGGTGCAGGTGTGTTTAATTTATTGTTGCATCTAAACTCTGCAGGGCTCCGGCCCTCCAGGAATTGAGTTTGACACCCCTGCACTACATCATCAAATCTGCGCTCAGTGCCGCTGGCAATGCTACAACGCCACTGCTTTGGGGCGTGTCAAATTTAGGGCAAAGCACGCCTCTCAAAACAATGTTTACACCCTGTTCGCATTTCATCTTCTTCTTTTAACGGCAGTTTGCATAGAAAAGTAAATAAAACATATCACTTTTTCAACAACAGGTGATTTCAGCTCAGTAATCCTCCAGTTCAGCAAACACTCAGAAACATACGTCAAAACCTTGATTTGCCTACTTTTCACAGCGATTGGTTGTCGCCTCGATATCTGCATAAAGTCAAGGAACGGCCAACCTTTTTGATGCTCTCGGCCGCTCTCAACACTTTCTTCCCACTTTCTACTGCTTTTAAAGTGAAACCTGCTGCATGTCATTGCTGGAAATTAAATTAAAAAAAAGAAAAAGAGAAATCACTCACTGCTCTAGTCACTGATTAACATTTGTAACTTGAATAAAGATTCATCTACAGTATATACTTTATGCATATGCAATTTATAGTTTATTTAAAGATTGTTTTAAGTTCACTTAAACTAAGTTAGATTTCTCAGAGCCAGTTAAATGTTAAAAGTAATGCGTCTTTCAGTTATACTGTAATGTTTAATAAAATAATTAATAGCTAAAATTGAGGGAAAAATGCATTTAAGAGACACCAGTAGCAGTATTGGTATCAATGATACTGGACTTCATTAATAAAAAGATTACCATTAAACACATATTTAAAATATACAATCCTTATGTTTCTACATTAATTTGGAGATTCATTAATGTGATTAATATATTAATGTGTTAAATGACAATTAATTACAGAAAAATATGCAATTATTTTTTATTAAATTAAAATATATAAAATTATTTTTTTAATCTACTGACAGACAGCATTAACCGTTTATTGATGTTGGTAATATTAGTTCATTTTACTGCTGAATATGCATTTTAATTTAATTTCTAATTTCATAGGCCCCCCAGAAAGAGATCTAGATGGCCCCCACCACCTTTTAAATTTTCAGTTTGATAATCCGGCCCTCAAATGAAGCTATTTGAATAGCCCTGCATTAGACCTTAATTAGCCTGGGGACTATCGTCCCTAGGGCTCCAACGGGCTTCCCCGTCCCGCCTTGGACTCTTGCACTTGCTGTCTATGTAGGGCAAATCACAAAGAATTATGACACAACCGCAAATTACGTCACTGTTTTATGTCCTTGCTTTCCCAGGTAAAACAACACACCTCAGCTCTGAAGCAGGTGGAAATCGAATGAACGTGTGGCTCTTGACATTTTTCGAAAGGAAACCCTTATTTAAAATCTTTTTGACAGGAAACAATGATAAAAGACTAATCTAGATTTTTACCGGTTGACACTAAAAACAATTTGAATTAAAAGTGGATTGGCGAATTTTTACTAAATATAAATATATATAGCCTACCTCACACCAGGATTCCTTTACATTTAAGAAAAATGGGTTTGTGGGGTTTTCTTTTCGCTGCCTTGGTTTTTATTCTCAGCGTTCATGCCGGAGAAAGCCAGAGTAGCACAGCGGAGAGACTCGCATCAGCACAGGACCCGTGTGTACAACATTTCAAGACCGGTCGGAAAAACTTTGTTCTCGATACGGAAGAGTCGATTGAGGATGGGGCCGTTTTCCTGGCTAACCCGAGCGTAGCGCATACGGACGAGTGCGTTGCTGAGTGCTGCAGGGATCCCAAATGCAACTTGGCCCTAATAGAAGACGGACACGAGACGGGATCCAACAACAGCTGCTTTCTCTTCAACTGCTTATACAAGCAAAAATATGTCTGTCGATTTATTCAGAAGCGGGGGTTCACAAATTATATACTGAATTCAGTTTATGAACATTACCTGAACGGCCGCAAAGCTGGTAAACTTTATTCTCTTCATTCACGTTTTTATTATGCTCTTCACAATACATTAACCATTCATGCTTTAAAAGGCCTAACACCCTCAACTTGCTGTTCTTTGGTTGGTCTCTTTGAGCTGTTGTCAAGAGTCCAAAATCCCTCAAAAACCAGCCTAGAGACCGGCAAAAATCAGCAAATCATCTTAGGCGGTCTGTTTTTGTTTTACTTTGTAATTTTAAATCAAAATGTAGTAGCTTACTATTCCTGTTTAATCACTCACTGATGCAAGGCTATGCCGCAGTTAAACCAGTAACATTCACATCTGCCTTCAGTCCATACTCCGTACAACGCTTACTTTTTACAATCCAAATTTACAAATAGGCCTGCAAAAATACAAATTTAATTGTCTATGTTTTCTTTTTGTTTGGCAAGTAAAAATGCACCACGATACCGTGGTAAGCTTAGTTGCAACTTTTAAGCCTGTTTTATCCGAGTGCTCCAGTATCTGTTGGTCTACACTATATTTATTGTTACAAAAGTAAAGTATTGAAAAATATTATATTTACTATAAATTAATATAAACAAACACGTTGTCTCCTTCAGTTTAAAGAGTTTAAGAATCATTTCCTTATTTTGTGCAACTTTTTAGTTTTGTATGGGTATGTACTGTAAGTATGTATAGCGCATTTATAGTAAAACCCTGTGAAGAATCTCTGGGCATCTTTTAAAAGCCTCTCAGTTGTGTACTCATATTTCAGGTTTGTTATTGGAAGAACTGTTAACTTTCTTTAGAACTTTTACAGGAACTTATGGTACCGTTTTGTGAGTCACACTTTTTCAAAAAGGTACCTAGAGGTTCTCTAGAGGGTTCTGATATGAAAATGCATCGGGATAGATTTTTTTTTTTTTTTTTTTTTTTTTTTTTTTTTTTAAGGTATGAATAAAAGATGAATGTTTTGTCTTTAATCAAGCAAGGTGCAATTATATTGAATTCTTTTTGAAATCTGAGTGATTGTCATTTCAACAACAATATGACTATGGCATGAGTGTATATTATTATGGTGACAGTTCTTTTGTTGTTTTAAGCCATGTAGCTTCTTTAGCAGTGACTATTGATCACTAATATATTTCTCCAGATGGGAAGGACAAATTGCCCATTGCCAATCCTGGACGGGATGTGGTGGTCCAGCCTAATGAGGAAGTACTTCTGAATGGCATTGAGAGTTTGGGTGAAAGGAAGATCGTCAATTATCAATGGAGCCTCGTTAGTGGAGATGAATCTGTCCAAATTCAGGTATTATATTGGATTCTAGCTTATGAGCTAGTTTATGAGCTGATATGTTATGATATTAATGTTGTTGTTTATGTAATTGTTTCCAATTATGATTTAAGATGCTTTTAAGGGTTTGTTTCTTTATCTTAAAAAAGCAAATTCTTTCATTATTTACTCACCTTCATGCCATTCCAAACCTGTACAACTTAACATAAAAGAAATGGCTCCATGTTGTTGTTGTTTTTTTGTTTTTTGTTTTTTGGTCCATGCAAAAGTCAGTGGTAAGCAAAACTGTTTGATTACTTGAAGATCAACATTCTTCAAAATATTTTTTTTGTTTTCAGTGGAAGGAACGGCATGAATAAATGGGTGAACTATCCCTGTAATGAGGACTAATGATCATTTCAGTGCAGTTCAGTGGAATGAAATGCCATTTTAGAGCATACCCTATTTGATGTCAAGTGGCAATAGACTAGAATCTTTGTCACTTATGACTCAGTAGTTGAGAACATTTGTTTTGTAGAATAATAATAATAATAATAATAATAATAATAATAATAATAACAATATCTACACAGAAAACTGATCTGCCAGACCAGGTGAGGGTGTCCAACCTGCTACCTGGGGTGTATAAGTTCGAACTGACAGTGACCGATTTATCACGACGTTCTGATTCTGCTCAGGTCACTGTCTTGGTTCTCACTCCTGAGCAAACTGAGCGTGAGTATTATTTTTATGATGCTTTGCTGACCCACTCCTAGGCTTATACGTTTGTAAATAAGGCTCAAAATGTTGTACTATTGTAGTTTATACCGTAAACTTGACATTGTGTACTATGAATATTGCTGGCTCGTATGACAAACTGCTTGTGATGTTCTTTTTTTTTTTTTTAAATCATTTCGGATAAAAGTGACTGCTAAATGAATACATCTAAAGTAAAGGAGATTAAGGTAAAGCACGTTTTCAGACATGAAAATTTCTTGGGCTTACACATAACTCGGTAATATAGTGATGGGTTGGGGATGACTCTCTCTCTCTCGGTTTTTATTGTGTGAGAGTCCTTACCACTCCCTTTGCAAATGTGCAGAACCTGTTTGACATGTTGCAGGATTTGAGTCACAGTTGCGCAGTATATGGATAACTGCTCTGCGTAAACACACAACACACCCCCAGCAAGACGATTAATTAACTCATTGCATTCTCAGCCTTCTGTAAATATGCCGCAAATGATGTTTTGGAGAGAGGCGAAAAGAACTGAAGAGGAATGAGTGTATGAAGGTGAAGAAGAGGGGCAGTGGGACGGAAAATGTATATAAATTAAATATTTTACAGTAACATGCAATAAAATGACAGAAGAGTGAATTTACTGAAGAAATTGGGTCAGTTTCAGCAACCGCTGAATCATGCATGCAGATGCTTTTTACTTGCCGTCTAATCGCTCTGTTTATGTGACACATCCACGTCTGGTTCATGACTTCACTGGCATGTGTAACGGAATATATAATTTCCTTTTTTTGAGACTATGATATTCCATTAAACAACAACTTCTTGTTGATGTTCCTATACGGTTGCTAGGCTCCTCTGGATGGTTGCTAGGGTGAACTAGACGGTTACCAGGGTGATATTTACAGACTAGTTGCATGCCTGAATCAAAAAAGCCAACCCTGATCTAGTCAAGTCACTTTTATTTATATAGTGCTTTTGACAATACAAATTGTGTTAAATCAGCTTTACAGTATTAAATAGGAGAATAGTGTGTAATAATGCAAAAGGACAGCAGTAAACAGTTAAAGGCAGTTCATCATTGAATTCAGTGATGTCATCGTCCCGCTCAATTCAGGTCAAATATTATCTGTGCATTCATGTTGACAATATCATTGGAAAATCAAGTTTATCTGAAGTATCTGAAAGTGTTCAGGTAAAAAATACTTTTTGAAACTGAATTAAGTAAACAAATATAACATAAACCACTACATAGCCTTCACTGTATGAGTAAAACTAGAAAAATTATTCAGTCAAAGGCGATGAGTTAAATTAGGCTGCTGTCATTTTAAGACCTAATGCATGGATCAGATTATAGTGATATCCAAATTTCTCCCAAATGACATTTTGATACATTGTGTGTATTTGGCCATCTGGAAGCACATCCGAGTTGGAAGCCTGAAGTGTGCTTAGCTTGTCCATGTTTTGCTTTCTACACAACATAGAAAGCAGTTGGTTGGACAGTGTGGCATGAATTGATTTCTCTATTCGCAGCATAATGCTTATTTTGTCATTATCTTTTTATACCGGAATACCACCCACCTATAAAAGTAGCAAAGTTCTCAATAAGTGAGGACAATGGGATACCTCATTCATACATGTGCAGTATGACAAATGGAGTGATATGAGTACAAAATTTGAACAGAAGCATGTTAATAGTGATATAATAATTACGTTGATCTCATGCATTAAAAATATTAAAATGTTATTAGGCATTAACTCAGTTTAATGTTTTACTAATTTACTGAAGTGGCATTGTTAACTTACTAAATGGTAATTTGCTGAATGATTTAAAAATATCTGTTATTTACCTGTAGCTATAGCTCTTTCTAATGTAAAACTAAGAGTCACCTGAGGGTGCACTACGACCTTTGTCATCACATCTGAGCACAAAATTCTGCTCGGGCAAGTTTCAAGAAACCGAAAATGATAAATACCTAAAATTGTGAACACATGTTAATATGTGTGTTTTTTTTTATTGCTGCTGTTGTAAATAGTATTTAATAATTATGAACATATTAAGCATTACAGAACAAATTAATAATATACCATCGATGAAACCTTAAAGGTGGTGTGGAGGTATATGTGTAATTACAATATAAAGTCATTTGGAGTGTTATTGTTATTAATATTTCAAATCAATATCTAAAATAAGGTAGGCTACTTGTAAGATAAAATTACATATGTGATTGTTTCTGTGAGCTCTCTGACTTGAGTGTATATGTTAGCGTCTGAATTCGTTCACTTCATTTCGTTCACTTCTTTTTGATATAGTGCACTCAGCTACCATACACTATATAGGGATTAGTGAATAAGTGAACAAGCAAGCCATTTCAGGCACTGCTTTTGTCATTTTTTTCAGTAAACATGATTAATAAAAACATTTTAGCAGTGTTAGTGGATTTAGTAATCACCTGTTAGATCACTTTCTTGGCATAACTGAACTTGTGATGAAATGACACAGTGAAAATTTTCTTTTTTTCCCCAAAAGCTTGACTCTGAATTAATTTTGGGATTTATGTAGATGCTGTAGGTGTATAAGTTCTGAAATTCAAATTGCCCACTGGGCCACACAATAATGTAGACAATGAATGCATGCTTCAACAATAATTTGTAAAAAGAAAAAAAAAAAAAAAAAAACAACTTGCAAGGAAGTAACTGAAAGGAACATGTCATGTCATGTTATTCATGATAAAAGCGGCACATAAGCAACTGTATTTGCTCAGTTGAATTTCCAACACTCAGTTCTACATTTTCTTTTACATATTTGGTCTAATTTATTTTATTTTTCTTATTAGTGTACTAATAAGCTTCTTTATTGGCATTGATGGTTCTATGAAGAACCTTTAACATCTATGGAACCTTTCAATTAACCGCAAACAGCTTGATTGACAGGTGATCTGACCAATCATAATGCCGGATCCGCCATTCTGTCCGACCTACAAATCAGACAGGAGAGTAGAGTAACTTAGGTGGACTTAAACTTGAAATGTTGTGTGTATTGGCATCTTTCCGCAGTTAAAATAATATACGTTATGATGTTCATGTTTTTTTTTTCATGCTTTAAGTAAAAAAGAAAAGACGATTGGTTCACGTGTCATTCATTTAATAAGGCAATACAGTGATCTGTCACAACATTTGTTTGAATTTTTAAAAAAAATAAAATAAAGCTGAGACCTTGTTTCATACCAGAAGTAACCTGCTCTGTATTGTCTGCCGGCATTTTGTCAGTTTCCTTTTTTGCTCCGCGATTTATTTTTCACATGATGTGTAGTGTGAGAGTGGCATTGTTTGTTTATAGTGGAAAAAGTTTCTTTAGATTATTCAAATGTTCTTTTCAGAACTATTCACTTAAAGGTTGTTTGGGTACTTGAACCTTTTAACTTCTATGGAATTTTTCAATTACACAGAAGGTTCTTTATAGTGGAAAATAGTTCTTTAAATTATTTAAATATTTTTCACACTAAGAAAAACAAATGGTTCTTTAACTAGGAATGCATTTAGTTCTAGGAACGGCATTTGGGGAAACTAAATTAGCTCCTACTTCAGAGTAGGGTCTAAAACAGTTCGGTGACGTACGTGTACGCTGATCAGCCAAGCGGAAATACCAGCTATACTGTGCTTTTTTAAAAAGCTGTGTAAAAATATTTACTCCACGAACATGGAAAACAGCGATAGCGGCATTTACCTGTTGTCTGTAGCGTTATTTTTTTTTCAGACATGATATGTAACACTGCAAGTTGTCATAGGAGACGTAGTCAGATTTTTGTGCTCTTTTAATTGTGTAAATGTTGCGTTTACATTCCATCACTGTTATCACGAAACCCACGACACACAACAAAAACAGCTCTGATCATGCCGTTCTCCATTCGCAAGTTGTTGATGTTTATCAGTGCCACAGATAATGACGTCACTATTGGCTGCTTCAGAGTTCCCGCTGCCGGTGCGATTGCAACCAGGATAACAACCTGAGGGAGAAATTGGTTCTCTAGGAACTACCCTGCTGGCTAACTAATTTCCTAGAGCTATGCGGTGTGAAAGCGCCTTTTAGACTAACACTGAATGAACAAGAATATCTCATGGACTCTTTACATTTGTATTTGTATAACATGTTTTCTGAATTTGGATTAAAATGGGTTCACGCTTGACCGCATTAAAAGCACAGTGTAAATGCACCCAGCTCTCATTTTGATCTGATTGTGATCGGATCACTGAAATCTCATTTGGGTGTAGTCCGGCCACATTTATTCTTAGTATAAATACAAATGAAAGAAAGGTCAAGAGAACCTATTGAGGGACCAGCACTAGTCTGAGTCAGAAAACAGCAAGGTGGTGAGGGAGGAAAGGTGTAAAAAGGAAATTAAAGCTCTCAGACAATAATTCTGCAATCATAACTTAATTTTATCTGAATAACTGAATTATGAGGGAATTTGTATTCATTTTTGGTGGTGAAATGATTTCTGACCTGCACAACAGTAGCAGAAGAAAATTTTACATCAGCCACAGTATGATGATAAATAAATAAGAAAATTAACTGGCAATTTAGTAATATCCCTGCAGATGTGGTCTTGATGGACTTGAAATAGAATTCTGAGTGCACATAGTCTGAGACTGAGACAAGACAACAGAGTATAAATGCACTGGTGTGCTGTCTTGACACAAAGACTGCTCTCGAGTATAGCTACACTAAACATATTCCAACACTGATGTGTACTGTAATATAATATATTGCAGTTGAGGTCAAAAGTTTACATCCCCCTTTCAGAATCATTAAAAATGTTAATTATTTACCAAAATAAGAGGGATTTTTAACTGAACGATCCACAGCTGTGTTTTTTTTGTTTAGTGATAGTTGTTCATGAGTCCCTTGTTTGTCCTGAACAGTTAAACCGCCTGCTGTTTATCAGAAAAATCCGTCAGGTCCCACAAATACTTTGGTTTTCCAGCATTTTTGTGTATTTGAACTTTTTCCAACAATGACTGTACGATTTTGAGATCCATCTTTTCACACTGAGCACAACGGAGGGACTCAAATGCAGCTATTACAGAAGGTTCAAACACTCACTGATGCTTCAGAAGGAAACACAATGCGCTAAGAGCCGGGGAGAGAAAACTTTCTGAATTTGAAGATCAGGGTAAATTTAACTTATTTTATCTTCTGGGAAACATGTAAGTATCTTCTGTAGCTTCTGAAGAGCAGTACTAAATGGAAAAAGATATATATATAATATTTAGACAAAATAAGAAAAATGTACATATCTCCATTCTGTTCAAAAGTTTTCACCCCCGACTCTTAATGCATGGTTTTTCCTTCTGAAACATCAGTGAGCGTCTGAACCTTCTGTAATTGTTGTTGTAATAAGTGTTGTTGGTTTTTTTTTTTTTTTTTTTTGGTTTTGGTTTTCTGATATGTTATGGCTGTATTGTCTTCCATTTCTTGTAAGGGTAATCACAAGCCCCGATTTTCCAGCGAAACAAGGTCAAACAGCAATACAGATTAAATGTACACCTATTGGAGTAGAAGCACATTTTTGTTGTTGTTATTTGTGTAGTAGAAACCTGTTCTGATTTGATTCCAAAAACCCCATGATTCTTTAATTCCTCAGAACTGAATTAACATATCGCTTTTTTTTTTTTTTTTTTTTTCTCTCTCTTTTCTTACCCCACTAGGTCACTGTTTTGCCCCTAAAAAGGTGGGACCCTGCCGAGGTGCTTTCCCTCGCTGGCATTACAACGCTGCGTCCAGAGAGTGTGAGCAATTCTCCTTTGGAGGGTGTAAAGCGAATAACAACAACTACCTTTCCGAAAAGGATTGTTCGAATGCCTGTAAAAATGCAGGTAATGCTCATCTCATTGTACTGAGGCAGTGGGATACAGTCAGTTTAAAGGAATACCTCATGTCAACATTTTTTTGTGTCATTCCGTGGTATGATTTATCCGCCATGGAAAACAAAAGGAGAATTTCTAAGAATCTTGACCTGGTTCTTTACTACACAAGAACTGTCACACTATAAGAGAAGTCTTCTGAAATTGTAATGATCTTTACTGGTTATTTTCTTGCTGCAGATCTCAAATCAAATGTGGTACCAGTGGTGCAGGCCAGATGCCAATAACAATAAACAGCTTATTTTTTTGTGTGTCTGTTGGCAAATACACCATGGTGTTACACTTGTAGCATATTTCCTTTTAAAGGGGTGGCTGATTGTGATTTCACTTTTTTTTTTTTTTTTTTTTTTTACCTTTAGTTAGTGTGTAGTGTTGCTGTTTAAGCATAAACAATATCTGCAAAGTTGAAAGGCTGAAAGTTCTAACCAAACGGAGATATTGTCTTAAATTTATGGCGGTTTATTGCCTACAAAAACGGCTCGTAAGAACTACAACTACTACAAGCTACTTTCTGGGTTGGTGACATCATAAACCCAGATATTTACATAAACCCCACCCCCGGGAACATGCAACAAAGGGGGCGAGGCAAGAAGAGGAAGAGTTGTTGCCATGTCGTCAAAACTAGTGGCGCACGAAAAAATCTATTCGTATATGAATCTTGATTCTGTCTTCTAACGATTCTAATGGATTCACAAGTTTCAAAATCAATGTTGTAAAGCAGCAGTTCTTTATGTTGTCCGGTCTTGGTGCCCCACGATTTCTGCTGATGGGGGACCCGTGATTGTGCCCTCATATTATACACTTTATGTGTAGAGACAGACAGATATTTTCCACATAGCTACGAGAAGCGTTAAACATGGACGCACATGCAGTTGCCATGGTAGCGGGCAATACTTGCTGGCAACTGCTTCTTACTGTTACAAAATAAACAATTACTTTACAAAACTGCTACAACGCAATCATGTAATAAAGCTTTAATCAGGATAAAACCGTAACGGTTATATTAAAAGCTAACATAAGCAGTAGCATTTACAAATCACAGCGTATCTAAAAGTATGATACAACAACAAAAACAAAAACGCATACCATTCTGAAACGTCCTGTAAGAGCTGTGCTTGCACAGGTTCTGCCGCGATCCTCTTCACAAATTTTCTCTGGGTCTCATTCGGGCTCAAATTTATAAGCAATATTGACGATGCCACTGTTTACAATACAACCGGACCGCATGTGAGGGGTGTGACGTTTATGAACGCGCTCGAGCGGGTTAACGAATCACAACACACTGGGCCACCTAACCAATCTAAGCCCATTATGTATTTGTGAAGGAGGGGCTTCACAAAACCCGGAAATCATCTGATCGTTTATCACAGAAGAGACAGAACGGTGTAGAATAAAGGTAAATTATGTGAAATATTATGCGCACCCCATAAACACAACCAAGCATAGAAAAAAAAAAAGTCAACCACCCCTTTAAGAGCTGTTCTTCAGCTGCTGCAAACATTTTCAAAACAAATTTAAAATTCTCTGTTGGTGTTCGACAAGATTAACAGCATATTTTAGCATATGACCGATTTTCTACTGTAGAACAGAGATTTTTAGAAAAATAATCCATCTCTGTGAGTTGACAAAATCATGCAAAAAGCTGACAAATCAATGGTAATGTCAGGACATGCGAAGCGTGCAGTGAGTGCATTGTGAAACTTGCTCAAGAAGTGACATCCTTTGTGTTTCTGCATCACTTTTTTTGCAAATTTCAGAACACACTTACGTCACTCTTCACAACATGCTGACATTTACGTCATGAGCTTGTGAACAGTTAGCCAAAAGCAAT
The DNA here is from genome assembly GCA_036247105.1 of Cirrhinus mrigala. NCBI lineage: Eukaryota > Metazoa > Chordata > Actinopteri > Cypriniformes > Cyprinidae > Cirrhinus > Cirrhinus mrigala. Next base: position 4,233,662 of record CM070026.1, read on the forward strand.
GGTTTGTAGTTTTAAAAAAGTTCAAAATATTAGTATTTTTCCTCACACACCTATTGTTTTGCTTTAGAGGACATTGATTCATTAAATGGAGTTTTATTTTTGGGATTACTATTCTGTTTGTTTTGCATGGTTTTTGAAGTGTTAAAAGTGTTGAAAGGATGTAGTTTTTTTGAATGCCATTGTATGATGTGGCATTAAGATTTGTCCTCACAGAAATCATTGGAATAACCAAACCTATTAATTAGATGGAGGTGCCCACATGCTTTCACCAAGTAATGTCTTCTCAAATATTGTCTGTCTGCAGTACTACTTAGTGGAGAAAAAAGAAAGCTGGCCAATGAAGGTATATTTGCTTTTGATCTCCCCTCAGCCAAATATACTGGATAACTTTCCTAGAGGTTTGTTGCTTGTCTAAATTTGTTTTTTTTTGTGTGTGATACAGAATGTTCTTCATCATGTGGAGAAGACGCATTTAAATGCTCTGACGGGTGCTGTGTGAAGAAAGAGTTTGAGTGTGATGAACAGAAGGACTGCAGAGATGGTTCTGATGAGCAGAACTGTGATCAATGTGAGACGCTTAGTGATCCATAACCATGCACACCTTATGACATATACTCAAAGGTTTTAAATTTACTTCCTTTACTTTTTAGTGAATAATAGCCTGATTCGACTTCTTAAGATTGAGGTGAATAAAAAAGGTGAGTTTTATGACATTAAGGCAGCGTGACGTTAAGACATAATTCACCCCAAAATAAAAAAATGCCGTAATTTACTTGCTCTCATGTAAAACCTTTCCTTAAGAATCTTCTATTCTTGTCTATATAACAAAAAAGTGAATGGTGTTGTCTAACTGTAATAAAGACTAAACAAAAAGTGCTATAAAATAGTCCATACGACGCATGCAGCATTTACAAAGTCTTTTGAAGCCATTTGATTGGTTCATGTGATGAACAGACCAAATTATCCTCTTCACATTGTATATTTAAAAAACAAATGCTGTTAAATGCATTGCACAAATTTTTATGTTCAAGACTCGTCAAATGTCAGTTGGTCAATTTTGTATAAGTGGAAGCACTATTGAGATATGAGAGCTATGGCAGATTGGAATTTTTGGGTGGACTATGTGTCTAAAATTTATTATTATTATTTATTATTTGCCTGTATCGACAATTAGTGTTTTTTTTTTTTTTTTTTTTTTTTATATGATCCAGTTTGTGCATTAACCAGATCATTTCTTCATTCGCTTAAATTTTCTTCTGATCCCTCATTTCTGTTATAATGGCATAGCCCACTGCACTGATCCACCTGTTGTGGGCCCTTGTCGAGCCAGTTTTAATCGCTGGTACTATGACCCTCTTCACAAAAAGTGCCATCACTTCACCTATGGTGGCTGTGATGGCAATGAGAACAACTTTGAGACATCAGACAATTGCATGAACAACTGCTCAGGTGTCACAGGTATGGATGCTGCTCAAGTTTGAACAAGACATATTGGTGATGATGGCTGAAGTTTATATTCGATGTATATTTCTGTCTGTCTTTATAGAAAATGATGTGTTTGCCGAAGGAGTGTTTTTAAGGGGTGAAGGTGAACTAGGGGAAAGCCAGTCAGGTAATCTTTGGATTTGCATTCAAATATATTTTATTTACCATTATTCTAAGGAATAAGGAAGGATCCTAATGACAGGCTACAATGGGGCTAAAGGCCCTCCGGGGTAAAAGGCGCCTTTGATATTATTTTCCTCTAAACCACTAGATGGCAGAAAAACATGGCGTAGCACTTTCCAAAACATCCGCTTTTCAACATACATGTGCAAAATTGGCTGATCCTTGACACGATCGCGGGCAGCAGCGCAAAGGCGATTATGTGCTTACTTGATCTAATATTTGATGTTTTTAAAAATGTTGTAGATTTAAGCAAATGACAGTCTCTAAAATTATTCAATATATCTTGCGACAAAGGTCTTCTTAATGATTTTCAGCTTTAAGATAATACCAAAAGAATATGTAAAAGTATGGTATTTAGGGTAAAAAGCGCCCCTGCTGTTGGGGCTAAAAGGGATAATAATTAACATGATAATTAATAGAAGGCTGACTTTTCCATTTGTTGACATGACATTGTTAGATTCAGATGGTAAAAATCATATATTATGTTGGGTGTCCATCTTAGAGATAATCACCATGTTTAGAATGAAACCATCATTTAAAAACATGCTATTAATCATTTATAATAAAATATGATTTATTGTTACTACTGTAAATCTATATTAAATTATTATGGGATCTCCTTCAGTGCTTTCAGAATCTTTACATTTTAAAATTATTTTGTTTCTGTATTTTAAAATGTTTTATATTAACAGTTTAATGACAGTATATTTATTGAACAAAAAATTATTTTATTTATCAAAATAAGCACAAAACAGTACAGCTTTGCTAACTGTTTTAAACAAGTCTTAACTTAGACATTATTAACCATGCTGGTGAGTCTTTTACCCCCCCTTTCCACCTCATACATTTATGAGAAACGACTTGTATGGTTTATTTTCACACAAAATCTGTTGCCTTTAGCCCCATTGTACCCTATTTTTAACAGTATTTTTAATTATTACAGACTAAAACAATGCTTACCCTTAATGGTAAAATCTTATTTTGTTTGTTTGGCAGTTTGTTTTTTGTTTTGCAACAAAGCTTTCTCTCTCTCTCTCTCTTTTTTTTTTTTTTTTTTTTTTAATTCTAATGTATATATATATATATATTTTATAAACAAAATATAGGAGTATTGAAGTATATTAGACTAAACATTATATTGGAGGATTTTTTTTTAACAAGATTACTGTTAAAAATATCTATAGGATCCTTCAGAAGTCTAGATGAAGGTGCACACATCTCCAAAATAAAAATAAAAATATATATACTCTGTTCCCTTTAGCTAAAGTGTGCTCACAATTTAAAAATGCATGTTATGGATTGCCTTTCTCCCCCTCAGCTTCTGTTGCCCTAGCTGTGGTTTTGGTTATCGCCGTCTTGGCAGTTCTGGCTGTGTTAGGTTACTGTTTCATCAAGAACAAGAGAAAAAACCATCAGCATCAGCGTGTGGCTACCAGCAATCCTCCAGTGGTCTACAGTGAAGATGACCAACAGCTGGTCTACAACAGCACCACTGCCAAAGCATGACATAATCTGCAGTGTTAGAGGGGCCATATGAATAAAATAAGCAACTCAGTTAGGGTTCCCGACCTTAACGTGATGCCATATTACTTAACCAGGTCTTTTATCTCAGGTCTTAATGATCAAGCTGTTTTATGTGGATATTTAGAATTAGTGTATTATATTACGTTGATCAGACCTGTGTGTGTTTGCAAAATGGCCCAAGAGACGGTTTAGTTAGAAATCACTCCTCCAAGATAGTCTTCTACCATCTGAGAATTTTACATTCTGGTTTTAAAGCACTTGACAAAAGATATTGCAATTGTCTTTTTATTTGTTTCTTATAAAGCCATGTCATTTATCATTCTGATGATTTCTGAGGGGAGTAGAATGTTTTGATTTACCTATATTAATATTTGTTACATTTTGAATATATATATATATATATATATATATATATATATATATATATATATATATTTTATGGTGTGACAAATCATTGTTTATATATGGAATGTAAGAATTTTTTTTTTTTTTTTAATTATTTGCCCTATAAATCCATAAGTTTTTGTTGCACTGAATTTAAAATGTCTGCCAGCTTTTTGCTGTGTTTGTGTTTATTAAAGAGAACTTAATATTAGTGCTCTGAGTGATATTCCAGTTGTTGATGAAACCTGCATAACCTGCATTTGATATGTACGTAACACATGATTGCTTCTGTGTTTCTCAAGATTCAAGATTCTCAAGAAGGGTCAGTAGTGTCAATTACAAAAAGATGTCAAGTATTTATTGTGGGTGGATGTGTTTCTTTAAGATATACATCTGATTATTTCCGTTTTTCTTTAGTATTTTCAGCAGTGTAAGTGCCATTTGGTTTATGAAGACATGTAGATTCAGGAGGTATTATTTTAAGGTTCAATTAAATTGTGCATTTATTTTAAGAACGTTGTAGTAACTCATGTTGAAGTTATTTTTGAGATTGATGGCAAGTACCATATTTTAAGAATCAGTGGTATGTTTTATACATTTTCTGTATTAAATTAACCAGCATTTAGCTTCTTTTACTTAAAGTTATGAATGAGTTACCATTGTGCTAACGTAAATAGCCTTTAAACATACTGATAGGGCTCGTTATAATGCTTGGTAGACAGCACAGTAGCGACACTCATTGGCAGGGATAAGTACCGTTTCGTGGAGGTAGCTGTTAAAAAACGAAACAAAAAAAGCAGTGTAAAGTGTTTGAACATGGATAGAACATACGCATTCTATTTAGTGAACATGACCCTGCTAAAAAAAAAAAAATGGAATCATTACGGTAAATTCTAATGGTTTCCACTACAAACACCATCACAAACCATAAACCATTTTAACCATTAAAACCATTAAAAATGTTGTTTTTTGTAGTGTGTTTTGGGACATATTCCATCAGGATTTATTGGTTTTAACAAGCCACCAATAGAAGGTGACCAATTACCAGTAGAGACCAACAGGGTCTTTTACAGTTTCCATCAAAACCAATACAAGTCCCATTACATCCAGTAATAGACACAATAATTGTAATGGTTTCTATTGTTTTTTAGCAGGTGTAGTACAAGCAGATAGAATTAGCAAAAAAAAAAAAAAAAAAAAGGGGCAATTTTATTTCATTACAAGAAAATAGGCCTAAGGTTAATGACAGAATGAGTTGTTGTAATCGGTGGGATGCAGTGGGAATTCTTTCATTGTAACTCATTGTATGACTTCATTTCTTAGTGTCATTGTCCATGGAGTATCGGTGTAAGGAGATTAAGCGCCACCTTGAGGAAAACATTCCTCGGTCTTATGCATTTCCGTGATCACTGACCTCTCTTGTCCACTAGAGGGGAGAATTTCTCTTTATAAAAGTCCATAGTGTACGCTAAGGAAATGCTGAAGGCTATTTGTCACAATTATTCACTACATACATCAGGCCACCTTTATTTATATAGCACTTTATACAATACAGGTTGTGTCAAAGCAGCTTTACAGTGTTAAACAGGAAAAAGTATTTTGATAAATGCAAACCCTGTTGAAAAAAAAAACAAAACAACATATGCTGGTTAAGTAGGTTTTGAAGCATGGACCAGCTTAAACCAGCTAAAACCAGCATCCATGCTTCAAAACCTACCTAACCAGCATATGCTATTTTCTTTAACAGGGAAAGGACAACAGTAAACAGTTTTTCAGTTAAAGTCGGTGGGTTCATGAGCGCTGAAGACCTGCTGACACCTTGGAGCTCACATTTCCGAAAAGCACTGTGGCAAATGTTCAAATAGATGTTATCTTTATTAACAAACCACATATTTGAAGTCAAAACAAGTACATTCCCACCTACAAAAACTACATTCTATAGTTTTATTTATACAGTTATAATGGATTTGGCACCACCATGGCACTTGCTGTGAGAAATACAGCAAGCAGACTGGTACAAATGGTAAAATGGCTGGAGTTCCGATATCACTAGAATATCACACTTCTTTTTTTAATATATATATGACATGACAATGGCTTTTTATGTACCTTGTTATTTTACACCTGACTTCATTCTTCACCTTGAATTACTTAATCAACACAATATAATGGTTTTAGACAAAGGCCAAACATCCACCCAATGTTTTCATGGAGACTTCTGTCACTTCCAAGCAAGTCTTGACTTGTTAAGTTTTGTCTGAAATGCCTTGGTGAAAACCCAGTCATTATAATATTCCTTTATTGTATCAACCAGTCACTGCTCTCTCAGTGAACATAAAACATATCTAAACTGAAGGAAAAAAATTTGGCTCTCAACTTGAACATCAAGCTTAATTTCTACACTGCATAATTCAGCTTTATTTTTATTTTTTATTATTATTATAGAAATGAAAGGCCATGTGATAGTTGTCATTCTTTTTCACTCTGCTGCTTGAATTTTCTTTTTTGATTTCTGTTGTCTGAAGAGTTTTGACTTAACATTTAAACAGATTTTCATTGTGGGATGTTTGTGTTGTTGCTTTTTATGAGTCAGGAGTAAGGACTGTATTTGTAAGCAACTGCAAGGACATGCCACCTTTTTTCCATGACATTCTTTCTGTTTAGCTGGTTTTGGTTGAAGGCAGCGGTGGCAAGGTAACAGAATGAACACACCTGTTCTGCTGGGAAAGTTGCGTTGGTTGAAAATCGTGTTTGTGGCTTGTCTCTGCATGTTTTGTTGCAATGTTCTTGATCTTAATCTTGATAATGACATATCAGAAGAATTGCAGCAATGGTATGTTAAAAGACTCTATATTTATAACATGAGAAGAATTGTTGCGTAAGTAACCTGTGATGTTTGTTAAGTTGACTCAGTATGAGACATACTTCCATAATATACTTACATGGAAATGTTCATACTCAAAAAAAGTATAAACTTTTACCTGAGCAAGAAATGTCTGTAAGTGTCAATCCATACATAAAATCAGGACATTCAAAGAACATGGTTTTATTTGTGCCTGAAATTTTCTGTTACTAATCTCTATATGGTGAAATTAAAGTTAGAAATGTCACATCCTAAATGTGAAAGCACAATGTGTTTGTTTTGTTTATTCTAATTTACTTTATTAATTAAAATACAAATACAAATTAAAATATGATTAAAAAACATTTTAAAATAAACAAAAATTCTAAATAAAAAGAAAATATACAATTTTAAACAATTGAAAGGTAATATGTATGTATACAATATAAAGTACAGTTCAAATACAGTGAAGTAATTATGTTCTTATGCACTGGTAAAAGAATTTCATAGCACACACATGTACACCCTTAAACAGATTTTCAAAGGTTTTCAAAAGCAGACATTACATTGATATTTATCAACTGAGTGAATTTTATTTGGATAATATTTGTACATTTAGTCAAAAAGTTATTGTTTAATTACAAAGAATCTAATACATTTGAATATCAGAGATGGCAAAAGTACACATATCCTTCACTCAAGTAGAAGTACAGATACTCATGTTTAAAAATACTCTGGTAAAAGTAGAAGTACTGTCTACACTTTTTTACTTAAGTTAAAGTAAAGAAGTATGGGCTCAGACATGTGCTTAAGTAAAAAGTACCCATTACTACTACCTGTTTTAGTGTCACGCTGGTAACTGGACCTCACGTCATATTGACACATTAATACAAAATAACTTACATTTAAAATTTGTTAGCTAATGGATGTATCAAGGCTGAACAACCACCATGTAGAACAGGGCAGGACAAAATTTCAGGCCGTGAAATCTCATACTCATCCTGGCCATCCCATACACATGCACAACAAATTCTGAAACCATGGACAACCCTATTTTTTTGTATGGCCATCATATTTAAATAAATGTTTAAAACCTTAGGCTGGGGCTGTGCAAAATAAGAAAAAAACTCTCTCTTGAACTGCACCTTCACTTTCATTTTCCTTTTCAGCCATTTACTGTTATAAGCACACCTGTCTCCACCTTGTATATTCTATTTGTAGTGACAATTTTATTTAAATTCAATTTAAAGTTATCACATTATAACCAGGTGTTGTTGTTTTATCTTAAAATGGCTTGAATACTATAGATTTAACAAACTATATTTTCTAAATTACCTAAATGTCAAAATGAGTACAATAATGATTACATCATGACAATATCTTTACAGAAAAATCTTAATACCTAATAAAACATGTTATTGCATTGTCATGAGTCATATTTTTCTCTTACCAAAATTAACCATGGTATATTACAGTAAAAGTATAGTAACACTGTTTTGTTTTTCTTTGGCAGATTACAGTCTGTTTTAATTTACAACCATAGTTTTTCTGCACATCTCATGATTAGACTATGGTTAATGTAGCAAGACCATGGTGCAGCTGTGGTTACCATGGTTTTAATTTTCGTAAGGATTGTGTTGTTATCTGCCCTAGCTCCCTCTGAACGTATTAGAAAACGATGTTTTATAACATTTGTTTGCTAAATTACTACTGTAACTTTACAAAATATAATGATGATGTCCTTTAGCATGGAGTAATTTGAGTGATGATAGTAATTTAGTTTCGTTTCGTTTATAGTACTACTGCTGTAGTTTTGTTTACTTAGTTAAGCAGTAAACTGCTAGCAACTCTTAGCAGCCTGTTTACAGATGAAACTGACCAGCACTTTAAGTCCTGAACAGGGGTGCGTTTCCCAAAAGCATCGTTAGCTAACTATGGTGGTTAGGTCCATTGAACTCTATTAGTAACGACGGAACTTGCGACCATAGTTGGTTTTGAGAAACGCGCCCTAGGTCAGTAGTTTTGCATCTATGATTCACCCGGTCGCTTCCACTCCATTCTCGAGTCACTTGCAATGATTACTCTGATAAAAAAAAAAAACCGTTTGGCGGAGACGCGGAGCGCGCGCGAAAAATAAATAGTGAAGTAAAGTACTGATACCAGAAAAATCTAGTATTTGTACTTCGTACAAACACACACACACAAAAAAAAAAAAAAAAAAAAAAAAAAAAAGAAAGAAAGAAAGAAAAAGAAAAACCCACACCCTTAAGATTCTGCATGCGCATGCGCACTCGTTCACTTTCGAAAAACGCTGAGGGTTACAGGAGGAGAACATGATCAGGCTGTCATCATTACAGCCACAAGCAACAAACGGAGGAGTTTGACCAGAGCAACCTTTTCATTGTCCTCCTTTACTTCGAAAGGATTTATTTCGTGCCACAGAGACTTTGTCAACATAAATGCAACTTAATCACGGATTGTTCGGTTGACGTCTTTCGAAGTTTTTAAACTTTTCTTGTATTGGTAAGTGCTTGTACGTGCTATTCCCTACGTTCCTAATCTTTATTTTAGATAAAAGATTTTAGTTGTATGCTGGCTTCATTTAGTAGAAGTCTACAACTTAAGTTTTTTTTTTGCCTTCACTGATGTTTTCCGGGAGAAATCTAAAGAATTTGGGCATAGTATTCACAAGCAATCTACAAAAGTTGAAAGTGTGCGTTACATTGCCATATGTTTATCAACTGTAAACGACAGTCGCGTGCAGTGTGGATGACAGCTCTGAGATAAATTATATGCGTCTGTACTTATATCATATTTAATTGAAACTTTTGATGGGATTATTGACAAAAATGAAAAATCGTTGACTGACTACATATAGTCAGTCTATCAGTAGCTATATGCAGTTCTGTCGGTCTACACAAAGTGCAGACCAAAAGTCTGATACCATATTAAACAGTTTAAGCAAAGAAAGGTTGTGATGTATAATTAAGTATAGCCTGTATTTTAAATTCTGCATTATTTTTGGATTAATCTTAAGGAGACATTTATTTAGTGGAAAGATCTCTAAGGAGTGAAGAGTGGCCAGTATATCAATCTGTCACACAAGATAACAGTTGTTTCAAAAGTTTCTTCAAGGAAGAAAGAAGATTGTAATTGCAGTGCTCTGCAGGAAGACCTTCAGTTGTATAACATGTAAAAGATACATTTCAGCCAGAGAGTTGTGAAAGAGGCAGGATTTATGACTCAATCTCTGAGGAATGTTCTCAGTTATTAGAATATCTTTACAAAAATAAAGTTTCTGCCAGTTTGCATATCATGCCACTACAGGCTTTGTGAATTTCTTTGTGATTATGTGTGGAAGATGCAAAAAGTGCCTTCAACTATTGTTCAAGCTCTTTTACCCAACTTCACTGCCAGGGACATGTACACATTTACTGGCTGTATCTAAAAGATACCTGCCTAGGCAGCATTTTTGTGCATCATAAGTCACACTGTACATTTTTATTATATATATATTTATTTACTTATTTATTTTGTAGTTGTAAAGAATTAAAGATTATTGGAGTTTGTTTTTACAAGAAAATACTTTTTTAGTCTTTCTACTTAAAATGTAATGTTTTAGCCAATGTGTTAGTTGCTATTTCTTTGTAATTATTTGTGGAATTTAACAGTGATTTCTGAGTGTAAATTATTGATACACCACATTTTCTTTCAGTGCAAGAGTAGTCAGACGTTTCACCTGTGGCAGAAAGTCTAGTCCTTATTGTAGTTTATTGTGGTGAAAATCCACCCACTTGAGTAAAGGAGCATCTGACCGACATATAAAGAGACCACTGATTTGTTCCTCCTCAAAACACAATACTGATTTGTTGTAGCCAGCATGTACTATTTCTGTGTGCAATAATTGTTAAACTTCAGCTAAGCTATGAGTTGATTTGAGCCTTGAGAATGTCTAAAGCTTCTTTTACATAGATATTTTGGAAAAATGTATGGAAAATTTGTGTTGGTCTGTTGATAAATTATTCTGGCATTGCAGAATTTTGTTCATTTATAGGACCAGAGCTTTTCCTTAATCAGTGCTCTTTTACTTGAAGCCTTGATTTTATATATATATATATATATATATATATATATATATATATATATATATATATATATATATGTGTGTATATATATATATATATATATATATAACTGTAATACACACATCCTACATTAGCTCTGTTCACACAGACACATTTTGGCACTCTGGCTTTGCATTCACAGAATGAGCCGTTTTCAGGAATTTCAGGAGCTCCAGTGTGAATGTAGCTTATGATGCTCCCAAATGCTGTTTAGGTAGTCATCTCATTAGGTTTGTGATGCAGCCACTGATTCTTGGCATTAACAGGTTGGGAAAGTATTTGTTAATGGGTCCCATGTGAGTGTGTGCTAAACCTGTGATAGAATTGTGGACACGCCCGGTTCCTTTTCCAGTCCTGCCTGTGGCCGACTAGGGTGCCAGACGGCTTCTTTCATTTCCTGATCTTAGACAGATAAAGAAGGGCCACTCTGTTTCAAAAATGTACTTGTCTCCAGTTTGTAGTAAGTTTCTTTATAATTTTTTTAAAGGGCACCTATTATGTAAAATTCAATTTTACATGTTATTTGAACATAAATGTGTGTTGGCAGTGTGTGTACACAACCACCCTATAATGATAAAATCCACCCGCTCCTTTTATTAATCCCCATAAATTATAAGCAGTGTCTCAGAACAAGCCGTTCACAGAATCCATAAAAGGTGACATCACATTTTACCCCATCCACGACTGTTGACAGACACTGCAATATTAGCAGAAGCCACTCCCTGAGTGAGCTGCACACAATTTGTCATGTTAATCTTCACGCTAGAGCATTTAAAAGCAGCATTCAAGTAAGATATGTATTCTTATTGAGGGTATAGAAGTTCTTCATTCCAAAGCAGTGAGTGATTTTCTGTTTTTATTTTATTGTTTGGGTCATATTAACATTAGACAGTAGGGATGTGCGGGTCTAGTCAACTAAACAGTACAGCTCCTACTAGTCGTCACTGAAAACAATAGTCGACTACACAGCAGGAAAAAAAAACGATTTTATAATTGAAATTGGCATAATTTTAACGTTACATTTAAAACATTTAAATAACAAGTTAAAATTAAACGTATGAAAAATAGTACATTGTTTTTAAAAGTGTATCTGGGAAAAAACTACGTTTTTACCTCAGCCCTTTCATGCTCTTATAGAGACCACATGACCACGCGAAAGACTAGCAAGGTGTGGGATTATTTTTAATTAGAAGGAATCGGAAAAGTTTTGTGCAAACAGTGTAATATCAAATTGGCTTACAATAACTGTACTGGAGCGATGCATAACTGGCAAGTCGTAGACGTTAGCTTAGGCTAGCCAAAGCCGGCAATTGTCAATCACGGCATTCACTACAACCCGCTGCCGCTGCGATCCCGTCTGCACCGTCGGTTCTTCTAAACGAAGACCCACTTCGGTGGTGGTGCAGGATGTTCAGGTGCTTTCTCAAAATATTGGCTTGCTTTTCGTTTATCTCTGCGCGCCTGCGACTTCAGTTCATGCCGAGCACGTTTTTTCATATTTCACCAGACCACGTTGATAACTTGCTGAACAAAAATGCATGGTCTAGAGTAAGTAAAATGGGCATTGTTGGATTGTTTTTTCTTTTTACATAGCCTACATGACACAAGTTTTTAAAAGCTGTTTTAATGCTTTTCCTTGATAAATGTTCCTATTGTTTTTGACTTGTGTTTTATTATGTTGGATAACATTATATGAAGAATTATCAGGCTGATTTTAATAAATAAGCTATGCATTGGCTGACATTGAGTGTATGCTCTTCCTTTTCTTCATTTTTAACGGCCGCATAAAATTAAATGATGATACCACAAGGCAAGTGGAATTCATTGAGGGATTTGGCAGTGTGATTTATAGATAAGTATTTTAAATGTAGGCTATTATATACACGTGCACACATAGTTTTTTTTCTTACCATCTTTTGAGGTATATTGCTTTTAGACTAGTCAACTAGTCGCTGCGCACAGGTACTGTATATTACACTGCTGTCACTTAATACGTGGATCAAATATAAACATGCAGTTTCTTTCCCAGCTGTTAACCTTCACAGATATAACAGACTGTGTTTTTGTAACGTATGCTTGTATTTGACAGTTTAAGGGCAATGAGACATGAAAGAGAACTTAATTTAATACTCACATGCCATGTGACAGCCGCTTCTGTGTGTTTACTTTGGATGTTTGTGCTCAGAAAACGGAGTGTTTCTGCTTCCACTCAAAATATATAATAAATGATTTGTGGGGTATTTTGAACTGAAACTTCACAGACACATTCTGGGGAAACATTTACATTTTGTAAAAAGGGGCATATTACGTGCCCTTTAATGTTGCTGTTTGTGAGTTTCCACCTCCTGAAAGACTTCCATTATGGGAGGTAACTAATAGCTAGAAATTGGTCAGTGGTCCAAAAGATGCAGCAGTGGGTTCTTGTTAGCACCACAGTTCTTCTTTTTTATAACCAGGGCAGCTTAATGTCAGACAAACTTAGTTCACTGACTAATATTTGCCTTAGCCTGATTTTGGAGGCCTGTTATTTGACTGTTAAATCTGCTGCTCTTTAAAATACACTAAGTCAAAGGTTTATTCTTACTCATTTGTTATTATCATCATTTATCTCCATTTTACAATAGTAGTATGCTATGAAATTACATAAATTGATGTATTGTATTTATGTAGTGAGCAAAACTAATTTTAGTTTTAATTTACTCAATGAGTTCTCATGTATCCTTCATAATTCTCTGGCACATAAATTCAACCAAGGATGCCTAAAATTTTAACTGGTGGTGTATTTATGTTTGTATTGGCTGTGTCAGAGTTATGAGACCAATGAAACACAATCAGTGGAAGTACAAACAATAGGATGGTGTTTGGTCTTCCTTAACCCTTCCATTCCTGTGGATTCATTGTTAAAAACGGCTCTTTAATGCTCCACCTGAAACATAGCAAGTTGTTTGGACAGCATGGAACAGATGTTCCTCAGTACAGGAATTTCAGCATTTCTTGCATTCTTTATTCTTTTAATCTAAAGAAGATTTTAAAATGAATTTCTGGATGACAATACTGGTTTAAGAATGGAGGCTAATCTAGAGAAGAGAATGTTTTATTGATTTTTGTTTTTAGATGATTTATTTTTTCCTTTTTAGACCTACCACAAAGCAGACTCACTTGGTGACCTTTTCACAGATTGACAAGCAGTTATTAAAACAGGTTGTGTGCCGGGTGCAAGCAGTATTCATACAGTCAATGTTATAGACCTTAAAGGAGAAGTCCACTTCCAAAATGAAGATTCACATATAATGTTCTCACCCCCTTGTCATTCAAGATGTGCATGTCTTTCTTTCTTCAGTCGTAAAGAAATTATGTTTTTAAGAAAAAAATTTCTGCATTTTTCTCCATATAATGGACTGCTATGGTGTCCCGATTTTGAATTTCCAAAAGGCAGTTTAAATGCGGCTTCAAACGATCCCAAATGCAGTTGTAAACGATCCCAGCTGAGGAAGAAGGGTCTTATCTAGTGAAACGATTGGTTATTTTCATAAAAAGAAAATACAATTTAACAGAAGAATATTAACCCAGGACTTGTATACAATGTAAAATCTTATAACTTTAATAGCCTTTATTATTGTTGTTATTATTATTATTATTGTTATTTAATTAGGAGACGTGCAAAATGTCTGGTAGCCTGCAGGAGAGGTTTGGGACGGACTAGTACATTAGCTTTCTTGGAAGTAGTCATCATGCCCATGTGTAAACATGCAAATAGATGTCTATCTGTGCATATTTTTAGTTTTCTGTGTCTATTTCCTATAATTACTTCCCCTGGTAGTTACCAGCTTACCAGACTGGACAGAGGTTTTTGGAAGCTTTTTAGACTGTGGTATGTTGTAATTGTCTTGGTGTCACACATTAATGAATGGTATGTGTGTATATCATGTAGTAGGGTGATATCATACTTTTTTTTCCATTAAATATTCCCTGAGACCTCACAATTAGTTTTTTTTGACTAATCCACCTTCTCTCTAATTTGTTGTATTAGACCTTCCTTTTTTTTTCATTTTCTTTCTTTTTTTTTTTTTTTTTTTTTTTTTTCCGCCGCCCCTTTAAGGGTTATATGTAAAAAGCGTCTTTGCATATGGCAGTAGGTGTAGCGCTTACAAGCTTAAGGTGCAGTGGTTCTCAAACCCGATACTAGAGGTCTCCCAGCACACATTTTGGATATTTATTTTACTCACCATGTCTTCAGGTCTTGCTTCACACCCGAAAAGCAGTACATGCCAAATAAGTGGGATATCCAAATCTGCAGTTTCATGATACAGTAGGCAAATAATAACCAAATGACCTGCTGCTTTCGCTGCGATTCTGAAGTGTGGAACTAGTAGACATGAGGCACCTGTCAGAATCAAACAATTAAAAAATTAAGTAATGTATTTTCACGGTTGTTGTTAGTATGTCACAGAATATTCAGGTCATAGTGTTGTAGATTTCAGTACATTTTGCATGTATTAAGAGTTCTATACATAGTATAGTATACTACCGTACTATTTAGGTCAGCATTGAGGTATTTTTTTTTTTTTTTAGGATCAGGTTGGGGACCAAACTTTTGTCCATTTGACTCTTATATTCTGATGTTAAAAAATAGTATATTGTCCTAATTTTTCTGACTGGGAAGGCCAAGTTTTTGAAACCCTGAGCTTGTTGATATGTAAATTGTTGATATGTAAAAGTCTTGTTGATGTTTTGGGTTCCAAGAATACAATATATGATCTTTTTGTAGGATAATATTATTGCAGAAATGGAGCAGTTTCTCGCTGTATTATCATTTAAAAAAATGACTGAATACGTAAAGGAATAATTCTCCCAAAAATGAAAATTCTGTCATTTACTCACTATTCCTCATTTTTCCTTCTACTTTCTCTTTCATTCACTTTTTTTTCTCCTTAAGTGGTGATACCCACCACCAACACATTAACAAAAATAAATAAATAATAAAAAATAACAATACCATTTATATACATAGACACTTTTACATATGAAAAATAGGGAAAAATAAATAAATAAATAAATAAAATAAATACAGAACACAGTCACATATTCAAATCAAATCTCTTGTGATCTCTAATTCCTAGTAATTCACATCAATTGATAATAATATTTATTAATTAAACAAAATAATAAATAAATAAAAAGAGAGGGAGGATTATGTAAAAGGGTAATTAATATAATATGTTTTGTTTAAAGTGAATACTTTAATTTTAGGGATGCCCATATCTTTTCAAATTGTATACTTTTACTATTAATTTCATATGACACTACGTCTAACTAGTCACTTATTGCTGTGGATTCTTGCCTTCTCCAAAATTTTGTTATTGCTTTAAGAGCTGTGATTCTCAATATTCTAAATAAGTAAAACTCATCTTTAGTAAGTAGCATAGGTCCTGTACCCAAAACTATATTTTGTATTTTTATTATATCTGATTTCTTAAAAATTTCTTCTATTACTTGAATTACTTCTGTCCAAAATTGTTTTATTATTTTACAAGTATAAAATATATGAGTGTAATGGGCTTTAAGTTCACCACAACTTCTCCAACATCCTGAAGATAAATGATTATATTTGGAAGATATTTCTAGTGTTATAAAATATCGCATACTAATTTTCCAGGCGTATTCTTGCCAATATGTATTAAATACATCATCAAAAGTGTTTGGTTTAAAATCTGGATCTTTTGTTATTTCTCTTAAACATACCATCTCCTGATCACAAATTTCCATCACTTTGCAAATTCTTCTCTAACATTTAAAACTTTCACCTACACAATAATAACTAGTATTTACCTTTTTCTTTCTCCCTCAAAATATCAGTGTATTGATGATATTTGCGTCAAGTGACCCGGTTTCCATACTTTTCCACTTATATTTATTTTCCGCTTGCATCCAGCTTAAAATCGGCTTAATCTGGGCTGTATAATAGTAACACTTCAAATTTGGCAATGATGAACCCCCCATTTCTTTACTGTTTTGTAAAACCTTAAGTTGTACTCTTGGTTTCCCCTCGTCCCAGACTTGCACAAAAGAAGATATTTTGGTAACCAGTTACCAACAAAAACTTTCTATTACTGTTTACTCAACCTCATGTTGTTCCAAACCCGTAACACTTTCATTTATCTTCAAAACACAAAATTAAGATTTAATAAAACCTGAGAGATTTCTGTGCTTTTATTGAAAGTCAACCGAAACTATTGTATTTTATCTTTAAAAAGTTAATTGAGAAATCAAATCCATATTATTTTAAGTGTTTTAATGCAAGTCTTCTAAAGGGACACAGTTGATTTTATTTTTTTATTTTTATTTTTTTCTCATGTCACATGCTACACTTAAATTTGCACCCAGTAACAACATTATTGCATATAAATGAAGAGAAGTTAGTTTTTCAAAATATTTCCTCTTCCACCTCGTAATGTAGCATACCAGTATTTGTATTTGCCGTTTGTGTATATCTTCTTAGGTTAATGTGATGCTAGATGCTCCCAGAATAGGCCCTGTTGTATCTGTGCTTGGCGTTGTCATGTGATCTGGCACTGGGCTGTGAGGGGCTGTTTGTTCATTGTTGTTCTCCAGCTGTGTCATTTAACCCCCCATTCCTCCAAGTCTGAGAGCAAGATTTAGTTTCTTATGTCTCCATGTCACATCATGCCTGCTTATCGGAGCTTTAGAAGTCACTTCAACACGGTGAGTGTGATCAGCATTTTGTGGGCACTGTTTGGGGAAGTTGAAATAAGCTTATAATTGTCTCTAAAAATTAAGATGGAGTAGAATAGATAGAAACCACAGATTCAAATAGAGTTCATCTTGCTGTGACGAAATGAACTAACTCGCCCTCAGCAAACCACTGGACAAACTTTTAAGAAGGCAGATTTCAGAAAGGAACTCCCACCCTTTCTGAAATTCAAAACTCCTGTCTTGTAAACTAAAAGTAGTAAATTGATTTAAGGCTCATTAACATAGTGAGAGATTTAAAAGATGAGAACGGTGGAAATCCCCCATAGCAGTATAGGAAAATGTTTTTGTTTGGATTTGATTAGATCATGATCTTTTTTTCTTTTTCAGTAACCAAAGCTATATGTAGGTGTTAATGACAGAGTAACTACCGGCTGCAATGTGACCATGCACATCTTTGTTATGAGTTGTGCTATTGCTTATGTTATTGGTTAAAACATAAGTGGGTTGTCTCGATTAGCCACTCTTGGTAGCCTCTATCCTTTAGTTGTGAATTTAACTTCTATGGCCTTTGTCATTGACATATTACCGTAAGTGTAGTTCTGAATTATCAATTGAACCTTAAAGCAAAGAATCACATTGCCATGAACAATTACAGCATAAATGTTTAAATTCTTTCTATTATACCAGTTTAATATGCAGAAACAACTAAACTCTGTTTTTAAAGTTCTATTTTTAGTACTCCTCTAAAGCAGTTAACACACTGATAGTTAACTGAACATTGTCAATTAAACAAGAAGAGATGCAGTTTAAGTGTCATTGTTTCATCTTAAAGGCTAAGGGGTGTAATTTCTGTGATGTGAAGTAATAGGATTTTTTAAAAAACAAAGATTGTTTTCAAAAAGATTTCCTCAACAGTCTCCCAGTTTGCAATTGGCCCGGTAGACAGATAGTCCTGCCTCAGAATGGCTCTGTCAGGCTGGTCTGGATGCTCAAACTAACAGAGCTGCGTTTTGATATCATGACAGAGCCACAGTGTTTACTGTTTCCTTTTAGGCCTAAAATACACTTTGTTTTTTTATGTGTAGGGAAGGGTAAGCATAAAGTGCACAAGAGGAGAAAACAGGAGAAAATATTTTCAGTATACACTTCACCTTTAAGGAGGCTAAAGGCCAATTCACACTGAATGAACACACAGCAACAAACGGCAACAGACATGTTTGTCGAGTTTTGTCTGATCAGTGTGTTGCTCCCGTTGCCGTCTGTTGGCGTTGGTCGGCACTTGTTTTCGCCAGTAGAACATGTTAAATTGGCGTTTCTCAGGTCTTGAAACGTCTCAGAAGTGACTGTACTCGGTCAGCTGTCAGCATTGCTCTACGTCTGAAGGTGTGGTGTGAATTAGCCTTAAGGATGATGGATTTTTGTGATAACCTACAGGTAAAGTTCTTCAGGTAAAGGGTTAGTTAACTCAATAATGAAAATTGCCATTACTCACCCTCACATTTTCCAAATCCATAAGACGTTTGTTCATCTTCGAAACATAAATGAAGATATAAGTGAAAGTTCAAAGTTCATTAAAAGTTAATGAAGACAGTGAGCATATTTCATATGAATTAAGTGCTTGAATCCATGTCTTCTAAAGAGACGGAATCAATTTATATGATGAACAGATTTAATTAGGCTTGACGTATGAAAACCAATGAGGTTTGTTTTTGCAAGTCGAGGAAGTATGGTTGAGCTTCTGTTTGTGCTTACCATATTAGTTGTGCTGTATGTATTTGCATTTTTTCAATGTATGTAAATTAAAGCTTGAATTAAATCTGTTCATAATTTAAAAAAAAAAGCAATTGTGCCTCATCAAGGTACTTGGATTAGACTGCTCGATTCATATGGATTACATTTAAAATGACTTTATGAAGTGTCAACATTTTGGGTGAATGGACTTTAAATGGAGGGACAGAAATCTTTCAGGTTTCATTAAAAATATCTTAGTTTATGTTTCAAAGATGAACAAAAATCTTTGATTTGGAACAACATGGGGATGAGTAACTTAAACCAAGGTTGTTGCCAAGCCCTTGACAGGGTGTAAGCTTCCAAACAGAATACATAATAGGTACGCTACTAGGCCAAAAGTATGTAGACACCTCCTAATTAACGGGTTTTACAATTTCAGATACACCCATTATTTACTAATGCAAAAAATCAAGTATACTGCCATGCAACCTCTTTAGACAAACATTTTTAGTTGAAAGTCATGTGATAGTCATGCAAGCATGTATGGTCTTGCAAGGCACAAAACATCTTGCATATCAAATACACTTGCCAAAGATGTGTTTAAAACAGTATATACTTCATTTACATTTGTTTTTTTGAATATGTACATCACTCCTGTGGAAATAATGTCATATAATTATAACACTTTGTATGTAATTAAAGGAAGGAATTAATTAGGATCTGAAAAAACATCTCACACTGCTTCTACAGTGGACTTTCTGAGCAGTCCATAACTGGACTTATTGCATATAGTAAAATGATTGTATGTTATAGAGCTTGTAATGTTAAAAACATTTTTGATCCTGATTTAAATAAATGGTCTGGATAGACAGAGAAGATTTTTTTGCTAGTTAAGGTGTGAAATGAAGACATGAAAATATGCACAGATTATTCCAAGTGTTCAATGAATTTGTAATGCATTGATGATGATTACATAAATTCTGTACTGCTCTAGGTAATACTGTAGTATTAGAGTGGGGCAATGGTCTTTGGTTTCAACATATAGAGGTCAGATCACAGCTGTGTGCTGATCTAAGCAAGCTATCTACCCTCAGTGTGAGATAATAGAAAAAAATCAATAATGGACACTTAAAAGCATCCCAACAGTTACAAGTGCTCACAAGTACAAAAGCGCTTAAAAATGTCTTCACAGAACGAGCAGATTTAAATGCTGAAGCTGATGCCAGTTTAGTAGTCGTGTGTGTGTGTGAACTGTATTGTCGGTATTGTAAAAAACGCTATATATGAGTATGAGTCTCACAAGTAGGAATCTCATCAAATGCTTAAAAACACTAACTTGATTCAAGAGGCGCACAAAAACAAGAGGCGGGATTTATTCCATGAACCAATCATAGCTGATCATAACCAGTCAAATCCAATCATATCACAATGGAGGCATTGCCTCCTTTTATGTGACTTTTCCCCATTCATTCTCAATTGCCCCTCAGAAATTGCATAAACAATATAATGGTGTTAATGGGAAGACTAATTTAAAAAAGTAAGAAAACAACTCACACACCCGTATGTAGGCCTAATATTACTACACTTTGTCAAAATAAAACTTGAAATGAAATGAATGCTTGATCTGTGGGAATTTTTAGTGAGTAATCAGCTTGGTGAAATTTAAGGTAAATCTCCACGCCTGTGACCAATATTTGCAAAGCTTTGATGACTGATAAAAAGTTAACTATTAAAAAGAATGGCTGTACATAAGTTCACAAATAAATTATTGTTTAAATTGTTACTGCCATGAGGTACTATTTTGGAATAAATGTAAAATGCTTAAAAACACTAACTTGATAAAATTCACATGTGGCTGTAATAAATAGAATATTGATTATTTTGTTGATGTAAAAATATTAATAATAATAATAATAATAATAATTCAACCAAGAAAATGTGACATGAATTTACATTTGAGGACTTACATTTGATACATATGCTGACTGCTGACCAGTGCTGCACTGGTCAAACAAACGACCAAAAAAAAAAGCATAATGACAGGGTATATTGGTTTCCAGAATCATTTGTTTCTAAGGAAATGGGGACTGGGTGTTGGATCCTAATGTTCCCTTTGTTTTATGGCCTGTCCTGAACCAGAGGAAGTGCATTTATTTCCTGATGTCCATCATAGGCCTAAATAGCTGTCCTTGCTGTTGGTGCAGTTCATTCTTGCAAATTGATATGAATCAACTTTTTCTATTTTATAAGAGCCTATACATATGACTCAAAAGTGAATGTGGAGTGTCTTGCATAGTCCCAAGAAAAGTATTCCAGAGTTTAGAAATTAGGTAAGAAAGGGTCTACCGCTTTTACATCTTCTGAAATTTTTAGGTATTATCAACAAACCACAATTTTGCCACCACAGTGGCAATGATTAATTAAAGCATGATAAAGACTGAATAAGCACTGTGGAACTAGGCCATTCGAGGCTTTGTAAGTAATTAGCAATATTTTAAAATTGATTTGAACCTGACAGGTAACCAGTGTAGAGATAACAATGTCAGGCTGATGTGGTCATACTGAATGAACAGGTACATAAATTATTTGACATAAATTATTTGTACATAAATTATTTGACATAGAGATAACAATGTCAGGCTGATGTGGTCATACTGAATGAACAGGTACATAAATTATTTGACATCGTAAACATTAACAACATAAACTTTGTTGCTGAGGTGAACTCCAGTGTTTCTACAAACACTGGCAAAGTGACTATCAAAAACTGGTCTCTATAAAACATAACACCCAGATTCTAAACTGAAAGGATGACACAATGGTACACCATTGACTCAGGTGACAGGTATTTTAGCATTTTTTGTTTTAGAGGCATTTGGTCCTATTATTAAAACCTTCAGTTTGTCAGAATTCAGTCGGTGGAATATGATTCTACCAATGCATTGTGCTAACTTAAAAAAATTGAGCCTCATTAGGTCTTGAGGAAACATAAAGCTGGGTCAAAACTGGTTCCATGTTTCCTGATAATGTTAAACATTTAGCCTAATGTACAATGAAAAAAAAAAAAACCTAATACTGATACCTGTAGCATTCAATATCTAACTTACTCTTCATTTACACAAATAAACTGATAACAACCATGATATAAACCATGACAATGCCTGACCAGATTGCAGGGAAATGCAGCCATGGTCAGATGATATGAACAGGTTATTATATATATGTATATATATATATATATATATATATATATATATATATATATATATATATATATATATATATATATATATATACAACCTGTTCATTATTCATTATTTATTACTGCCACCTTGAAACTTTTGCTCTAAGGAAAGCGAAGAGTTGATAATAAGGAGAAGAGGTTCTAAGATTACAGGAAGCAGAACTTTCAGTAGCTTAGTGGGTAAAGGATCAAACATTAAGGATTGGATAAGTGTTAGTTATATGACATTGATAGATTTAAATTTCTTATAGTGGGAGGACTTCTTCAGAGGATAGGCTTGTATAGTGTGAGGACGCATAGTTCTATCAGAAAGACTCAGAGAGAAGGTAAACGTTAACATGGGGTATTTATTCTGTTAAGTATTAACAGAAGGTAGTGCATTCATGATTCACGTATTGTAAGTTGTACTGAAGATCAATTAACACAAAATACCAATCAAGGAAATTTCAAAATGTATATAACCTATGTAAAGTCAAAAACGTATTGATGAATAACAGCATTTAGTGTAATGGAGCTCAGAGATGTTGACTTCATATTTTAATCTAATTTACAGGAGTGAGGCCTCAGTGCCATGCCAGAGAAATCCCATAGCACAGCCCATGACGTCCCAATGGGTGAAGGTAAGGCTCAACTTTCATCTGTTCAGAAATTGTAGAGTTAAAATTCTCACTAAGGCAGGGCAAACATTTAACTCGTTACTCATCACAACTCAGGTTTGATGTACTTTTGGAACAGATCATCATTACTGTTCTGTATTATAGCAGTACAGAAGGCAACTACCGTGTATAGAACATCTTTCAGATTATTATTATTATTTTTTTTTTGGTGATGTGTTTTGCTGCTGTGAATATTATAATATTCAGTTTAGTAAAAAAAAAAAAAAATACTGTGCATTTATTTTTTTTTATTTTTCAGTAACTACACCTGTAGAGGTGTTGAAAGGGCTGGTTAGAATGGTTCAAGTATCAAGTAACTTGTAGGTTTTCTAACATTAACAGCTTTTCTAGCACTGGTATGACTAGATTCATCATCACATGTGAGTGTACATAATTTGTTTAGGTGTAAAACATTTCAGTTGAGTTAGAGTTAGAACTGGTAAATGCAGTTTACAGGTTTCATAGAAAGAGAATGATGTGTGCCAAATCAGTCACTGTTGCAGATGAAATATCTCAATACAAGAGCCAATGTAAAACTCCGAGGCATTTACAGTTACACACAGGTGTAGTAGTGTGCAAACTCTACTACATAGGGATGTTTAGGTAACTTTATAATATTTTACATGTTCACATTTTTTAAAATATTTATTGAAAATATTATATTATATTATATTATATTATGTACAACAGTTCTTTCTGGTCCTCAAATCTGATTGGCTGATGAGAGTGCAGTATTAGAGTGATATCAGAAATCCAACAGCCGTTTCACAGTTTGTAATCGTATCACTCCGCTTGCGATACTTCTTACAGCGAGTGTCATGGTAGACACCCAAAACCAGTACCAATTTGTAAATTTTACTGTTTTTGTGTCACAGAATGAAGTTTTAAAAGGTTTTCGAGAATGTACTTGTTTATAGTTCAAATATGCAGTTTGTTAATAAAGATGACGTCTGTTTGAACAATTGTGTCATCGTTTTTGGACATGTGAGCTCCAGGTCGTCAGAGGCTGTTCTGCGTTCATGAACCCGCCAGAGAGTGCCTCACCTTGGCGATCTTCTGGAATTTACTGCTGACTCTGATGTCAATGTAGTGGTTACACAAGAGATGTAATTCATTATGGGTAAACTGTTCTAGAGAAGATAGTTTTGGCAAAATCTCATGTTTATGTAAATTCAATGCTGTATATCAAATTCAAATTCAAAATTGCTTTATTGGCATGACATGTAAAAATACCATATTGCCAAAGATATATCAGATATATATTTATATATATAAATATAAAAATATATATCAAATATATGCCAAAGATATATCAGCTGTATATAAATTCAATATTCAAATTAACGTAGAAAAAACATAAAGATTAATATTAATATTAACATTAATATTTTGTTTAATGCCAGTGTTTTAATAAGTATAGTAATACTACTGATGTCTCTATGAAATTTTCTTTTTCCAAATATTTATCCTTTGACTATAGCATTCAACATTATAGTATAACTGAGAGCCAAAATTCGCACTTTTAACACAAGTATGAAGATATTTTAGCAACCTTCTATTGGATGTCAGGTTTGTCTAGTTTTTCTAGTAAGGCATATTGGGTCTTTCTGCTGTCTCTTTTCCTGCTGTCAAAGTGAACGCTACGACAGGGTTCCCACGGATCCTTGAAATCCTTGAAAGTTTGTGAATCTAAAAAAAAAATCAAGGCCCTGGAAAGTTTTTGAAAATGAACATACTTAGATACAGGTCCTTGAAAGTGCCTGAATTTACTTTGTGCAAGAAGTACATACTAGCTTGCTTGATTTACGTTAGTTATGCACATTTACGTTAAGTATTTCCCGTGTGAGGCACTTTGTGTTGTACATTGCCATGATGTTCACGTGCACATGAAACTACTACGATGGTACCTCAACATTTCACAGACACACCGTGAAACATCGCAAAAATAGGCTGAAGCTGCTGAAACGTGATGTCTGGAAAATGCAAGTTTCAAGATATTTGGCTCACCAAAGAATGGCTTGCCAGAGATCCAAAGGACCATCACTTGACCAGGTGCAGAGCCAAATATTCTTCAGTTTTATGCAAAACAGAAATATAGCAAATAGAATATCAGATCTCTGTTATATGGCCAAAAATAAATGCAAAAAAATAAAAAAAAAAAAATAAAAAAAAAAGCTTTTTTGCCTAGCTGTGTTTGACACATGAAAACTGTAACAATGTATCTTACAAGGTAACATGATGTAACCTTGCTCTCACTTGAAATGTGTCCCCACATTAAGTTGAATTTGAGGGTATTGGACCTGGAAAGTCCTTCAAAGGTCCTTGAATTTGAAGTTTTCCAAGATGTAGGAACCCTGATATGATGCATGTCAAAAGGGGTTCAAGTTTTGATCCAAAATTTTATCCAGAAAAGTAAGAATCTTCACTTTTTCAGGGTGCTTCGTAGGGTATGTATGAATACCATTTCTGTGCCATCACAATAGGTTTATTGAATGCAAGTTATAATCTGTTAACTGTTCCGAAACTCCTTCAGCCATAAAATTTAATTGTCCTGGAAAGCACCCACAGAAACCTAGTGAGTTTTGCGCAGGTATTTTTTTTGCACAGATGTTTTTGAGTAAAGGTAAAGACCTGTTGGTATTTAACCTGTTAGTATTGTTTAGTTATGTTTAACATAAAAAAAAAAAATGTAAAAAAATCTGTTATGTTGCACCACTCAAGAAGCAATATGACAGTTATTCCTTGAAAAAAAAAAAAAAAGTATGTGTATATATAAAGGCTTTTGTGCCTTTAATGGACAGGACAGTAGAGAGATGACAGGAAAGGACTGAGCAGAGAGTGGGGAGTGGGATCAGCAAAGGACCTTGAGTATTTTGTTATTCAATAGTTTATTCTTTGAAATATATTCTTTGTATGAATATTCTCGGTTGTCAGTTGTATTCACATAAATTCTGTGCTTTTTGATTTACTTTCCTTTTTAGTGTAGTGAATTTGACTTAAACATTTTTTTTTTGTTTTTAGATTGTAATATTATAGTGCTAAAATGTAATGTGATTTTAACCCTTTTTTGAACATAATATATATAGCATAGCCTACATGGTTATATTCACTTTATTTGCTTACGTATAAACAGGATGTGATTTTGTATTTTTTTTTCATTAATTAATTAGTTAAAAAGTTAAAAAGATTTGCTCTTGATCATTAACACCAAAACTTATGATTCTAGATTTTATACTGCTTTTTCCCCTCTTCCTGCACCAAACCACTAAGAATAATGTCATGGATGTGGATTACAGAATGATGGCTTACCATTAACTTTCTTTGTCTTTTATTTCTGATGCCGTTCTTCAGTATAGTCCATCAATTTGAATTATTTTAACTAGCCAAAATAAAAAGACATTTATATTTATATATATATATATATATATATATATATATATATATATATATATATATATATATATATATATATATAGTAAATTATATAGAAGTCAAAATGTCAATCAAAAACATTTTTAAAATGCAAATATAAACAATTATCAAAGAAGGAATTTTTATTTTACTATTAACAGGGTAACTGCAGAATTTTGAAAAAAAAAACAAAATTTGACCCTTTTTAAGACCTGCAATAAAATTAATACCATATGAGCGGGCCGTGGGGCAGTGTTTATAGTATCATATTAAACCGTATTATTACATGGTCTCTCTGAATACTGGATTCTGATTGGCTGGCAGGTATGCAGTAAAACCGTTTAATGCACAGGTATTTCCAAGTCAGTTTAATCACTGTTCTATATTAATGCGCTGCTTTAATTGATGCACACTAACCAACATACATTGCTCACACACACAAACACAGAGAGAGAGAGAGATCACAGATTGCACTGCGCACACAGATAGAGTTGTTGTCAGCGCTTCCCTGCGATTTTTATTAATAAAATAGCCTAGGTACTAGATCGTTACATTATATCCCTTAGCAGCGAGGTGGCAAAATCGCTGTTTTTGAAGTAATCAACTGTTAGTAGAGAGAGCAGGCAGGTAACACACACATAACTGTTATCTCTCTCTCTCTCTCTCTCTCTCTCTCTCTTTCTCTCTCTCTTGATCGATAATTAATTGAAATAAATGCTATAATTCATTCAAATAAATGTGATCTTACCGCACTTCATGTGTCTGATTTGAAGCTGGCAGAATACTAGAGATAATGAGCCATAACTGACGAAAATAACCGTCATTTTTACCTGTCTGGTCAAATATTGCACTGCAAACTAGTTCTAACTTGTCTGTAACTTGGCAAATGACCATGGAATAAGCGGAATAATCCACTTCGTAATCAGGTGGTTTTTTGCCTCCATGTCATATATTTAAAATTCTTTAATGCACAGCAAACCATTGATTATCCCTTACATATGACATAGTACAGTTCAGGTTTTCAAAAAAACAAAACAAAATCAAAGACATAATTGACTGTTTCTGTACTGTGTTTTTAACATAAACTTGTGTGTATTTGACAGTTTAAGCAGTAAGATTTTAAAAAGAACTTAGTTTAGTACTCACATGCAGTGTGACAGCCGAAAACCATATATCAGAAGTTCAAACTAATATGGTTTAAAAATGCATGATTTCACCGCGATAGACATGTTCAAAACCTAACACATGTTTTTTAGCAGAGTATCTAAGTTACGAGTTGTAATGGCACAGCTCTGTTTGGGAAAAGGGGGTGGGGAGTAGCAGCTCATTTGCATTTAAAGAGGCCATGCACAAAAACAGCTTGTTTCTGCTTCCACTCAAAATTATATAATAAATGATCTGTGGGGAAATTTAGAGCTGAAACTTCATTGACACATTCTGGGGACTCCAGACACTTTTATTACATATTATAAAAAGGTTGCCTAAAGATTTAAAGATTTTGTGAAGTGTTTTTTTGTTGTTGTTGTTGTTTTTTTTTTTTAAATGAGCTGGCACCAAACATCACATGAAACAGAATGAAATATTCTAATTTCAACTTAAGTAAATGAACTGACTGTGTTCAATAAATGAGACTGAAAACAATCTCATTAATCATAAAAACTGTCAAATCAGCTGATTAATTCCAATAATTAAGTGTTTATAGATTAAATAAGGATTGGTAAAGTTGTTCTTCCAAAAATGATTTACATTTTAAATGCTATGTCGATATTTCAGTAAAACCACATTTTACATAAAATACATACAAATACTCATGAGATCATATTGGACATTGTGGGGTTTTGTTTTGGTCAGCAGCAGCAGCACTCAAAACTGTATGGAGATCATTTGAGGGCAAGGGCATACACACAGGACAAGACCATAGGCACTAAAAGGCCGTGCTATGTTGGTAGATGAGCAAAAGTGTCAAATGTTTTGAGCCATGAGCACAAGATGGAGAGTGCACAAGCCTGGGGCTCTTTTTAAAGCATGTAAATGGATTAACAGACTGGATTATCTGGAGGTGAATGGCAAGACCTTACACACTGTCTCTTCTGGTTAGTGTAAAGCCAAAGCTTTCACACAGGCTTGTGGCATGCCATATGCAGTCAAAGACAAATGCTGCAATCACTTAGTAATAATTTTGTTTTTATTTTAGTAATATGTTTTTTTCTAACGATAAGGAACTTAAGGCCTTTTTGTGTTGTGATTTTATGATTGCTTAAATTGATTTAAACGTAACAAATTATAGATAAAGATTCTAAATTATTTAAAAATTCTGCTGTGACGTTGTTGGCATATTGTGAGTTTTATCCACTCTTTATGTACAACTTACGTCACTTCCTAGTCTTTGTTTATGTGCCTTTTGAAAGTAACCACCACTTCTCATGAGAGGTCCTCACAGACACATAAACACACAGCATATGTTACACAACACAGTACAGTTCGTTATAATTTGTGTTATGTTCTCTAACACATGGTTAAATTGTGTCTTAATGAGTTCTCAGGTGAGCTGTAAGTTGTCTCTCAATGCTGTTGTTATGCACTGCGGTGGCTGTGTGAGCGTGTCGTGGGACTAAGGCTTTAACTTTGTGTGTGTGTGCTGTAGCTGTCATTTCTGCAGAGCTGAGCCGTGAGTGATGTGTTGTTGTCTGTTCTGATAGGGGGAGGGACACCACTGCTGTCTCTAAACTCTTAATAATTGAATAGATTTTTCACTTTGCGACTATTCTACATCTGAGATGTGAAGGAGACCAGGCAGTGAACATTTTAAGGTGGACTTTCATGTGGGTTGTCAAATTTATCATAGGAGATAGTGTTTGTCTGTAGACTCACCTAAATACGTTAAGCAGGATTTTCCACCTGTCAAGTCGTGTGCACCTGGGTGTCTAGAAAACCATCAATTTGAAAGACAAAAGCTCTACATAAAGGTGTGTGAACAATCTTTTTTATGATTTAATTATAACAAAATTTATATTTTGGAAAAATGAAAAATACTACTTTAACTTAATATTGAATAACAGTTAATATTTAGTAGCTTACATTATATACATTATATATATCTTGCTTATATAATATATGAACACTATATAACATATAAGCACTGTAATTTAATTGGAACTGTATTGTGTGCATTTTTTAAAATCATGTTTTAATTTGAATGACATATTTCTGTGCCTGAGTTTGGGTTAACATTCTGTCGTTTAGGTCATTCCATTCCAAGCAGTCAGTAATGTTCTGCTTTGGACACAATGCTGTCACTGTCTTTATTAAACAACAATGAGTCTGTGTGCACCACTGATGTAGAGAAAAAATGTAACCATGTCGCCATTTATTCTGGGCTGCATTTTGTAAACAAATGGAGTTTGTTGAAAAGTTTTCTCATCTACTATTGGTAAAGACTAGAAAACAAGCTGCCTGAGCTCGCTTTATTTCTAATTTGAAGGGGTCAGCGACAAAGCAGTTTTCTATTCGTAGGCGCTAGGGCTGTCACGATTATGAAATTTGGCTGACGATTAATTGTCTAAGAAATAATTGCGATTATGTCAATTAATTGTCTGGTTTAGGGCATTGACGATTATGACGATTATGGCGATTTATTGTCTGTTTTATGGCTTTGACACATTTTTAATGCACTTTGTTCAATAAATTGTTAAAAAGGATTGTGATTAGGGACAAAATAACATTGAAACGTTTCTGAAAACCAGAGTTACCTTCAGAAACACATTCATATAAACCCCCACACCAATATTTAGATTTTTCTTCTTATATTTCGAGAATCATGAACAATGAATTTGCTGTGCCCCTACAGTATTTTTTGCTATTGCGTATATTCTGTCCTCTCTGCGACCGTTCTGGCCACATACACACTGCAGCTAAATTCAGTAGTCAGTTCACCTTTTACTCCTTAAAAGCGTTCTGTACACACATAATTCAGTGAAATACGGGAGTGACAACCGCATTCGACAACCGTATTACCTTTCGAAAAATACAGGTAACGTTAGTGACTGACAACCGCCTTTACAGAAATAGAGCCGGGCTTCGGGCCAGCGCAGCTCGAAAATATCCGCGTTCAAGCGCACACAATAGGCTGAAACTTGCCACAAAGCACCGGCAAAAGTAATTACAACTGAATGTGTCGGGAGGAAATAGTAAGGAGATATATAATTATTTATTAATAAACTAGTGTATTCTGAGTCAATGTCGCAAAGATCCTAATTCCTAATCTCCTCTTTGGACGCGCCTTTAGAAAGAAATGCATCTTTGTGGATTACATAATGAGTTTTTGTTTTCGATTTGTTTTATTTCATTAAGCAATAATTTACAGCTTTCTATTTATATATATTTATCATGTCTGTGAGGCATGTATTCGCTGAGTTTCGGTTCATTTTTGTGAAGCGCTCCTGGGGTGCGTTTCCCAAAAGCATTGTTAACCAACTATGGTCGCAAGTTCCGTCGTTACCAACATAGTTCAACGGTGTTTCCCGAAACCATAGTTCAAACGAACATTCGCAGACAGTGTCACAAACTTACGTGGTTGAAACTACAGCTCTCGACCTGTGGCAGTTCCTTGTTAGTAAGACATATGGGCTCAATAAATTATGCTCTTGGGCACAGTAAGCAAGCTAACATGCAGTACAATCTATATCTTTCACTCGATCTAAATATAAATGCATTTTAATCTATGTATTTTTAAGCTTCCTCTGCAAGCGACGTTTTTGAATAGTGCGCATGCGCTTAAATGCCTACGGGAACCCCGGAGTATGACGTAAGAGGGAACCCGCCATGGATGAAACATCAAATAAAGCGAAATAACATGGAACAAAAAATAGTAAATTAGTCATCAGGTGCCATGTTTAATATAGCTGCATTTTAGAGATCTCTAATAAGTTAAATAGCATAAATTATTACTCGGTGACGTCATTAACAACGGCCCTACATTGTTGAACTAATGTGGTTCAAACGACAGAGATGCGACCGTGTTCGGGAAACAGTCGTGACTAGCTAGTTCGTTTCCACATCAATGCATCGTACTATGGAGGTTAATCAGCGAGTTACGTCGTTGCACGGGAAACGCACCCCAGTTCGGTTTCGCACACACTGTATTAAAGCCAGAGTCTGACCCGAGCTTTTTCCCCCTTCTCCCAAAACAAGCTTATTCTACCATTTCAGCTATTACAATAGTTACGTTTTGTACGTAATGGCAAAGTGATATTTCGTTTCGTTTTTTTTATTAAGTTAATTTAGAAAAACGTTTGGAGCATGTTTTGTTCGTTAAATATTCGTTTTTGTTTTAAAAGTAATGAACAGCGGCCAGCGGAAGACTGTTCTGGGGTGCGTTTCCCGTACAACGACGTAACTCGCTGATTAACCTCGGTAGTACGATGCATTGTTGTGGAAAGGAACTAGCTAGTCACGACTGTTTCCCGAACACGGTCGCATCTCCGTCGCTTGAACCACATTAGTTCAATAATGTAGGGCCTTTGTTAATGACGTCACCGAGTAATAATTTATGCTATTTAACTTATTAGAGATCTCTAAAATGCAGCTATATTAAATATGGCACCTGATGACTAATTTACTATTTTTGTTCCATGTCATTTCGCTTTACTTGATGTTTCATCCATGGCGGGTTCCCTCTCACGTCATACTCCTGGGTTCCCGTAGGCGTTTATGCGCATGCGCACTATTCAAAAACGTCCCTTTCAGAGGAAGCTAAAAAATACATAGATTAAAATGCATTTATATTTAGATCGAGTGAAAGATATAGATTGTACTGCATGTTAGCTTGCTTACTGTGCCCAAGAGCATAATTTATTGAGCCCGTATGTCTTACTAACAAGGAACTATGCTTCTAACCACAGGTCGAGAGCTGTAGTTTCAACCACGTAAGTTTGTGACGCTGTTTGCGAATGTTCGTTTGAACTATGGTTTCGGGAAACACCAAATCATTGAACTATGTTGGTAACGACGGAACTTGCGACCATAGTTGGCTAACGATGCTTTTGGGAAACGCACCCCTGAACAGCTAGCTGTTAATGAGGTTTTTAACGTGCATAGATGTGTCTCTCTTCTGTAGTATGTGTGGTGAATCATTGGTGAATAACAGGGAAAGCAGTAAAAGAGCAACAGGAGCCTTGACTCGCTCGTGTTGCCGGATCTTGGTAGAAACCATAAAAAACCGAAGTAAATCCAAATGCTTTATGCTAAAAATAAGACCAAAATATAGTGACTCGTGTCTGCTTAGTTTGATAGCTCCATAAACTCGATCGCTTTTTCATCCGAGCTTAAACAACAAGCACTTGGAATGATCTGTATTCATGCTGCTTCACAGAGTGCGATGTCTGTGAAGCAGCATGAACAAACATAAACAAAATACAATGCCTCCGTGCGCAATAATCGCGGTTGTCTGAATTGACCGCGATTAGATGAAATAACCGCGATCAGACGGTTATTTAATAATCGCGACAGGCCTAGTAGGCACTTAGCTGTTGTTACCAGCCGATTGCTCTGTTAAAATGCGTATACTGTATTGGTATCTTTGACAGGGCTGTAGCACATGTCTTAGAGTGATGGCTAGGTTATACAAAATGTCACCTTATCCAAGCTGTGTTAGAGGACATGACTGCATACCTTGAATAATATGTGAATATAGTAGGACTGATTTATTTAATTTTATTATTGGTAATGCTGTTTGGAATAGCATGTTATTGTACTGTGGTTAGATTCACCAAAATCTTCTTAAGAAAGAAGTTTCTTAAATTTCTTAAGATAAAAAGTTCCTAAGAACTTAGAGTTTTTTTCTCTCCATACAACCAGGCATTGGTGTGATTGCATGGTGGTTCTTGCCAAAGCTTGCACACATATTACTTTGCGACTTGAGTAATATAGGGCACAAGGCAGAGTTCTTACCAAGCTATCCAACAACAAGCGGAGAGCTAAAGAGCTAACAAGATATTCAGTGGACCAATCAACATTATCAGTCTGGCTTAGTAGCCAATTAGGAAATGCCACACATAAAATCACACTAACAGAACACTCCAAAACAAAAACAGAAATTATTAAGCCAAAATTGCAATGTAGTCATAAGACTAAAAACAAGGTCCTGTTTGACTTTTACCATATTTGACTTTTGCAGTTACTGAATTGAGTTCATTATCATGACCATGTTTGTTTATATTATCGATCTCTTCAAAGTACTTGTTCACATCCCAAATAATAGTAAAAGTAATGCTTAACTTTTAAACAACCCAGTAAAGTCAGTGTCTATAGCCTAGTGGTTAGCGCACTGACAAATAGCGCAATTGCGCCTCCGGCTGACTTGGGTTCGAATCTCAACCCAGAGTCCTTTGCCGATCCCACTCCTCCCCCCTCTCCACCCAACAATTTCCTCAATTTCAATCTCCTCTGTCCTGTCATCTAAAAAAAATTATCCTAATTTTAAGATGACCTATTTATGAAAAATATTAAGAATATTCTTATCAGAAAGTTTAGAACAATCTTAAATAAATAGGTAAGGAATAATTGACGACGGGCTGTTGAATTCTGAAAATAATGCACACCTGATCAGATGAGATATTTCAAGGCATTTGTCTGGTTTTTGTCCTTAAAACACTGTTGTGAGTAGGGTTAATTTCTTAAGCATCTCACCAATGCCTCTGTTGCTAATTCCAAAACGTCGTTTTAGACCTAGTAATGACGCTTGAGCCGTTGATAGCAGACTATTGCAGTTAATAATGAAGTTTAGACAGATAGGAAGACAGATGGGGAGAGAGAGAGAGACAGAGATTAAGCTCATGAATTACCTCTTGGAGTCTGTGTGTCTCTCAAAAGTGCTGCGGCAGCAGCATCTCTACTAACTTTAAGTTCATTTTCTTCATGAACAGCGCCGTCGTTACCTCACTTAGACACTGAGAAATGTCATGTAGTATTTATGTTGTAAATTGGCAGAGCAGCGCTAACAACATTAGCACGTATGTTAGCGTGTGTGCAAACTGTGTGTTTGTGCTTCTGTAAGGGAGAGAGAGTGGAAGAAAAAGAGTATGTGCTTTCTGTACATAATAAAACAGAATTTTGTGGCAAAAACGGAAATAATCTGTTGTTTTTATCCTATCGTTTACTGTATTTGTTTATTTGGCCAGTGTCGGTTTGGGTTTTGGTTATTTTGCTGTTTTAGGCTTTAGAGACTTTTGAAATAACTGAATTTGTGTGGCGAAGTGATATAGACGTGTAATGCAGTCAAGAGCTGCCTGGAACTACGTTCGCCGTGCATTTCCCTGAAAATAATGCACACCTTCAGAACGTTCGTCAGCAAATCGGATTCAACCATTCAGTGGCCCCGTAGTATAATATAAAATATTTGTTTTACTTAGTATTTAACTTTACTAAGAAAGTTGGAAATTAAGAAGATAATAACAGTTAAGAATTTTTGAATCATGATCCTACTACAAATGCAGTATGTATAATGCCCAATGAACTATCAAAACTGTCAGAAAAAAAAAAGCGCTATTCATCCTGAATAATAGTAAAAGTAATGCTTAACTTTTAAATAACCCAGCAAAGTCAGTGTTTAATGCAATATGTAGGCCTTGACATACATACAAAAAATTTTGTCATTGCATACTGCCACGAACGATGGTCACACAATGATGAGATACAGTGAGTTGTCACTAAAGATTACTAGAGATTACTATTACTAGAATAATCTTTCAGTAATGGCTGTCCACATTCTATGTAAAATTACAGATAAAACTTTGCCAACTAAATCACCTGACAGAGCATTGTTTGCTTTGATTTCATTACAGTAACAGTGACTACAGATAATTCAACCATCAGGAAATAAGTAAGACAGTTGATAACCTTTAAACTTGTAAACTTCACATACTTTTATTTAAGTCACTAGATGTCAGCTAACCCTAGATTAGGACAAACTTAAAGCCACAGACCAAAATCAGAAACACAATGGCAGATGTAGATTTAAAATTATCCATTTGTCAACATATGAAATTCATGTTTTGATCTTTCTGTTAATGCATATTTTTTTTTTTTTTTTTTTTTTTTTTTTTTTTTTTTTTAATGTTGTGACATAATGTATACATAATGTGTGTTTGTGAAAAATATGGTTTCTGTTTGTGCAGTGTTTTCTGTGGGTTTTCACAACATGTTTTGTTTGAGAAAAATATACGGTTATTATGGTTTACCTTTTGTTAATTTAATTTAGTTAAGTTAGTTTGGCATCAACCACATTTACAGTTATGGGTTACTGTAATCAGTATAATCTGGCAACGGTGCTTTGTTTTTCCACTTGGGCAAGCAATTTAGGTGCAGCTTTTGTAGTGCAAAAATCGGCCACATGCCAACCGACCAATGCTTAACAATGACAACAGTTCATAGCAGTTGAGGCGCATGAGCTGCCGTGGATCCACTCACCTAAATCTTTCCATAACTGGAACAAATTACAGAAAACAGCTGTTTGATGATGGAATAATTTGAGGACAAGGACAACAAGGAAAGTTATAATAATGTTAATATTATTGAACAAATCCTCACAGTCATTTCTTTGGATTTCTCAAATTGGGTATGGAGAGCATGGACGACATAGTTGCTGGACATGTTATTAAATATCACGTAAGGTGAGTAGACTTGAGGTCAAAGTTTTAATTGTATTTATTTCTTTGGAATGCTTACTGTATCCAGAACATCAGCCTTCATCACTTACTCTGTCAAACACAAAGGAGGGTTAGGAAGACAACAGCCTTTTCTCTGTCATCTTATTTATATTGAATTCACAGTTTTAGAATTCCTATTTCAATATCCATTACAATAACAGGAATATCTTGTTGCATGTTTTTATGTTTTTGCGCTCTCCACTTGGAGCGTTTGGAAAATTTTTGTGAAGTTTGTCGTGATAAACGTTTGCCAGTAAGTTCCATGAGCTGTTTTTGTTACGGTCATATTGTTGTTATTAAAGCTCTGTCAGTTTTAACACTCTAACCTCTTTATGCAAAGATCACTGGCAGTCCTAGATTATTGGTGTTTACATTTACTGCATGCTGTTACCATGACATTCTTATGTAACTTGACAAGCTGTGTAGCTAAATCATGTCAGAAGTGCAAAATCAACATGCAAAGTAAATCAGTAGTTACTTTTTAATTCAAATACAATAACAGGACACATACACATTTATTTGCAGTTTATTTGTTATCACAGGGTTTGCTAAAAAACTTCCATCAGGTCTTTTAGTCCATAAGTGTGCACAGTTGAATAAATATTGATAGATTCACACATATTTACTTGGTATTATTTCAGATAAAATCATAATGTCTGTTAATTTACCACTAAATTATATGATTTGATGTGCATTAAAGGCTTCCTCTTTTTCTTCTCATCTGGGATTGCTGTTATGACTCATAGGCAAACAGATATGCTGTAAATACGCCAGTCATATTACGTGACCATATCCCGCCTTCCCTTCCAATGGTTAACGTCTACTATGGACTTCCACAATCCTGTCTCTTACATAACACAAATAAGTGTTTTTGTGCAATACTGCTTCAAAAATCGTTAGTTTTAGTTTTAGCATGTTCCTGTTTAAGTGGATATTTTTAAATATGCAGCACGGTGGTTCTGTGAGACATGAAGTTTCTCCTTTGTATGTTTTAACATATAGTGGTATGACATCAAAGCTTTTTTAAATGTGAGTTATTGGCCAGAATATGTTGTGGACCTGAAAACTTACTCTGCTTATTCTGTTGATAGTCAAAAGTTCAACCTGTATTTGAATATCTTGACCCATTATAATTTACACCAAGACCCAAACAAAGCTTTGTTATCGTCTTTCTAGATATTTAGTAATGCAATCAAAACCAAATATACTTCTGTAGTTTATTCTAGTGATTTTCTAGGTGCTGTTTTTAATATGCCTGCTTCTGTTTGCAGTTTTAAATCAAGATTATTTAAGTTAGGTTATTTAAGTACCTTCAGTGGAGTCCTGTTACAGTAGTGTTTAGCCCCTCATCATTTGTGTTATTTTCAGTGTAGACTGCAGCGGCTCCTTTCATACCCAAGGAATTTGGGACATTACTGTAAGGAATTTTGATTGTGGTTGGTATCACAAACTGCCTATATATTTCTCTTTGATCCAAGATATGTTAGGTCAAATACTCAGAACACTTAAGCCATACAGTCTCAGATGAAACATTAACCCAAGTAGGGCTGTGTATTGGCAAGAATCTGGTGATACGATACGTATCACGATACAATATGTTGGGACACTGTAAGCAAGGCGATATATTGGGATATTTCTTATTTTAAGAATAGGATATAATTTGTGAGATCTGTATTTCCATTAATCAGTCCCTGTAACATTCAGTGTTATTGAAGCGCTATTTGTGCAGTGTGAGTAAAGGGGGAAAATAAAGTGCTTGCAGGATTCTTTAGTTATTAAATGTATAAAATGTAAGCTTTTATAAACCATGCATATATATTTTTAGACCCTGCCTTAAAGGTTCACAGTTTAAGTTTACAATTGTAACATACAGGCCTGGTTTCACAGACAGCACTTAAGATTAAACCGGGATTAGACCATAGTTCAGTTAGGACATTTAAGTAATTTTTATAAAGTGCCTTAGAAAATAACATTACTGGTGTTGATCTTGAGACAAAACAAAGGCACTGGCATGGCATCAGTGCAAGTTTCTTCCAGTTGAAACAGCTCAGACATACATTTTTGTCTGGGACTAGGCTTTAAGCCTTGTTTGTGAAACCTGAGGATAATGTCATAACATTTTGATCTGACCTTAAGAATTACATCTGCTTAATATCAATGAAAAAAGAAAAAAAAGTGCTTGCAGGATTCCTAAAGAAAACAAAATAATTGTAAACCAAAAAAATAAATACAGATATTGAATATTCTCAGAGACCGCCACCCCAATGACGCCACACTTCAGCTTTGTACACTGAGGCGGGAGCACGAACTATTCTTTCATCCTCCATTACTAGCAGCAAAAATTAGCAAACATTAGTGGCGTGCCTTTATGCTAGTATTTCCTGTCACTATTTAAGCTCAGAGATAAGTCTGCAATCTATCGGTCGGGATGTAAACTCAAAATTAAGCAACTGCCATGAATCTTTTATGATTTTTTTTTTTTTTTTTTAGAATCGATATAGTATCGCCAAACAAACTATTGCGATATTGTATCGATATTTTCTTACACCCCTAAACCCAAGCCATATTTTGACTAATATTGCTGACTAATAATATACCTGCTGCTGCAAGACCATCCTTTGTTAGCCTTTCTTCAAATATGTGGAAGGCATCTTTTAGAGCGTTAAACCACTCTCTACATAAATAATCTATCCAAAACTGTCTCAATAATAGCTAAAAGTACAACTAAAAAACAAAAAACAAAAAACAAACTAAAAAAAAAAAAAGAAAAGAAACACATTATGAAGCAATGCAGTTGCTAATCATAAAATGCAAAATTGGCTGTCTGCCACAAACACTTTTATATTAAATGTATTTTGGAATTTAACCTTAAAATTCTTCTGTGTATTCAGAAGTTTTTGAAACTTGTTTTGTGTTTTGACTGGTTACACTTATATATAACATGCTCAAAAATGAGTGTTATGGATGACTATTTGACACATTATTCTTAACCAGAAGTACTGTGTAGTTAGGCTGGTTTGCTTATTGATCTTATTTAGCCCAGCCCCTTTTTAGCGCTGTGCTTGCTGTCTTCTGTCTTCCGGCAGTATTTCCACAGTGATCTGACAGATTTATGAATGAACCGCTTGTTTTAAAATCTTCCTGGTCTACTGACATTTCTTAAGACATTTGCTTTAAACACTACAATGCTCGCAATAACTTTCGTTAACTCTACAATACATAAATCCACTTTACTAGCTAAATTACTTTTAGACAGTGATCCTATAAGAGCTACTGCACAAACGGAAGTTCAAAGACAATTTTCTCAATATGATGGACAATAAGGTCAATAGAATTATTTGGTTTCGTCAAAATTGTCCTAAAATTGCTCCTAAAAGGATTTCTTCAAATCAACTCAGAGTAACTGATTAACTGTATGTGCTACCTATACTACTATGTACTACTTACTGTATGTACCTTTGGACAGAACTGACCAAGACCTGTCTGGCATTTCAGTGACCATTTAACCCCACCCACACAATATCCTCATGCCATTTTTTCCCCCTAGGGAAAGCTAGCCAGTTCAAAGCTAGTAATAGGGCACCAGTGACGTTTATCTTTTACCCCACTGGCTTCAGAGAAAGGTTAGTGTAGAAAGCTTGCTTTTAACTCGGAACAGGTGAACTTTATGTGTCCTACATGCACAATTCCAGGGCATACTGTTACATGTTATGTAGTTATATTTTGACTATGGAAGTCACAACCTGAATGAAACTTTTTTTTTCCCCTCTTTGTATTGAAATACTTTCTATCTAGCTTAATATGCAGAAGGAACTGCTGTGTGAGTAAACCATTCAGAGGTTTACTTCTATCAAAACTCTGATCAGTTTGAGCACCCCAACCAGCCTGCCACTATATTAAGATTTAATAAGCATAAATGTCTATTTAATTTGTAAAGTGAAGACTATGCAAGGATAACAATGTATTACTTTATTAAATTAATGTAGTATTTCTTATTTCCTATTAGATAAATAATCCTTGAAGTTTTCTATTTCATTTGTGTAGTAACAAAAAAAATAAAATAATAAATAAATATATATATATATGTATATATATGTATATATATATAAATAAAATATATAAAGATATGGAACATACATATATTTCTGTGAGGTATGTTGTAATCACTGTACCACTTTGGGGTATGGCTGATAACGCTAAATGTTTCAGGCTATTGATTATTTAAGATTATTTAAGTAGTTAAATGTTCATTTAAATAGTGGTTAAATGTTAATTTGTTCTGCATTAGTCATAGTGATTAGTTTCACATGAATTATGAAACTATATATACTTTCTTATTAGTTCTCTAGGAGGTATGAAAAATAGTAGTCACTGATTGGTTAATCGTGAACTACTGCATTTAACTGAGTGCTATTATTTACAGAAATATTAATGAGAGGTTCCTGTTAGTTAATAGTACTGCAATGTTAATATTGCTTTACTCATTTGTTACTTATTTGGGCCTGTGCACGTTTTAATTAGTAATGCAACAGTATTCTAATGTTACCATATATGACCCTGGACCACAAAACCAGTCACAAGGGTCATCTGAAAGGGTCATCAGTCATAACCAGTCATCTGAAAGCTGAATAAATAAGCTTTCCATTGATGTATGGTTTGTTAGGATAGGACAATATTTGGCTGAGACACAGCTATTTGAAAATCTGGAATCTGAGGGTGCAAAAAAAAATCAAAATATTGAGAAAATCGCCTTTGAAGTTGTCCAAATTAAGTTCTTAGCAATGCATATTACTAATCAAAAATTAAGTTTTGACATATTTACGGTAGGAAATTTACAAAATATCCTCATGAAACATGATCTTTACTCAATATCCTAATGATTTTTGGCATCAAAGAAAAATCAAAAATTTTAACATATACAACTAATGACTGGTTTTGTGGTCCATTGTCACATATTTGGTTGAGCTGTGGGTAAAAAGAAAATCTGTTAAAAAGAGGTACTTTGGTTGCTGTATTTTAACTTTTTATTGTACTGGCGATCGAACCTGCATCTCGTTTTAGAATGACTGTTAATATAATCAGCCTCATTTTTTGACATGAACCAAGCAAAAGCAGAGGATCCTGTGTAGTTACGCAGTTAGCTTTATTACTCTCTGCCTATCTTGCCCCCTCTGTGGCCCCTCTTTTTAAAAACATGTAATTGGTCGCAGCTGGTCTGGGGTCTTTTAGTGGAGGGACAGACTACCCAAATGGAGCTTAGATCAGATACAGGTACATCATATGAATTGCCTGATTCTTCACATACAGACTGATTAATGGTTGTTGATTTAACAAAAACATTGTCAATTATTCTAGTAACCTATGATTAAATGATTGTTTTTACTGCATTATTGCAAGTCTGTAAATTCCTGGCAACCTGTTAGTGATTAAGGGAATATACAGCTTCAAATCACATAGACAGGGTTACTTAAGAATGAATGTTTACATCATCAAGTTGTATTCTTTGAGTCCAGTCACTTGTTCTTGTCCTTGCGAAATGCACTAAAGAAAGAAACCGGGATGGGTTATGCACTGTTCTCTTTGCATTCTTTCTGTCTTACTGAGCTACAACATTTTATCAGTTTCTCAGCCCTTTTATGAGCCAAGCACTGCTATTAGGCCCTGCCTTTTTAGCAAAAGAGGTGTGCTCTATTTGTTCATGTGAGCCGGTGTGTAACTGTTGACTTTGAATCACTGTAGAAGCCAGTACTAGTGTTGGACAGTGGGGAAATCTTAAATGAACATCAGAAAGACACCTAGTGAGCTGGAGGCAAGTCAGCACCAATCTAGAGTTTTTTGGGCTATAACAAGTACAAATCTTGAGAATGGTTCTCCATCCACATGTGGAAGTTTCTACTCTTAGGAGTATCTGGGAGGAGAGATCCTGGTTCACTGTCTTTAATCTCAGGTTATCACGGTGGTTTGGTGAGTCTGAAGGCTTTTCTCTCCCCCTCTGTGGGCTTTCTTTACTTCCCTGAGTCATTTAGAAGAAGGTTTTGAAACAATTGAAGTTTCTACCTTCCAAGAATGGTATGGATGCTAGGTAGGTTCCATCCTCAAAGCCTTCATTTTAAAAAAAGGCTAGCCAGTCAAGCATTGCAGTAGTCCATTCCTGATTTTGTACAGCCCAAATCTACACAACCTGTCTGTTGTTGAAATGTGGATGGTAAAGCTTAACTGGTCATCAGACACTACCTTCAGGTTCCTTGCTGTCCTGGGTGGGTATTGGAGTTGTAAACACCAGTTGAACAGTGATGTTGTGGTCAACTGACAGGTTTGCAGGGATTACAGGGAGCTTCGTCTTAGCATGGAGATGATGCTCCTTCATCCAAGCTGAGATCAGTCCTGATGATGTTAATCATCTTGTCATTCTTGATTGCTCAAAATCCTTGGCCTCAAAAAAACATGAACAGAATATTTGACTAACATTTGATTCCACTGGAGTTCCAGTTACATGAAACTTAAAGCATTTAAATTTGTATCACATTAGTATAAAGTAGTCAATTTTAAATAAAATATATTGAGTTATTTTGTTATCAATATTTTTTTGTAATATTTGTAATATGTTTAGGACATTTACAACATTTCATCTCAACCATCTTCAATTTTTTTTTTTGTGAGCATGTCATAATACATTGCCTTGAAAAACTAGGTAAGCAGCTCTCTAAAGCCCAAAGTATACTTTATTTTTGTATTTATTTATTATTTTTTTTTTTTTTTACACGTACATTGACAAATGTGAGTTATAAAGTTATAAATTGTAGGACATTTATTTTAGGAAATTTGGATTGAAAAAAGGAAAAGCCATGTTATTTTTTTATGACTTTGTAGAGTTGTTTATTTGTATATGCTAGTCCATTGTTTTTTTTCAAACACTTGATGTCATTGACCACCCAGCAACGGTTTGAAGATACAGAGGTGAAAGTCCAGAACAAGGCATAAATGGGATGGGCTGGCAGGAGACGTCAGTGTTGTTTGAAAGTGTTTACTTTCAAAATGCTCGTATGGAAATGAGTT
Source organism: Cirrhinus mrigala (assembly GCA_036247105.1). Taxonomy (NCBI): domain Eukaryota; kingdom Metazoa; phylum Chordata; class Actinopteri; order Cypriniformes; family Cyprinidae; genus Cirrhinus; species Cirrhinus mrigala. The sequence goes on from CM070026.1 coordinate 4,276,720, forward strand.
TTCTGCCTCTGTCCTGCTGCTGACCTTGAGTATACTTTTATAAGTTGAAAGGTAGATGGAAGACACTGACTCTGAGCAAATATGGGTTTATTGTTTGTCTGTCTTTTGACAGTTTTTAATAAATCTTATTTTGGAGCTTAAGAAAGTGCTTTTAAAAGCATATCTGCAGTCAGAAATATATTTCTTGCGGTCAAAGTCTATGTTAATATGCTATATTATTTATTATTTATTTATAATTTATTTAATAACTGTTTCTGTTTTAAATCATTAGACATGCACAAAAGACAATTTTCAAAAGGCATCCATGCACATCATACTGAAAGATAGTTTTGGGTGAATGTCCATTGTGAATTCCTGATTGCAAATGCACTTCTTTCAGGCTAATAATTTCTAGGGATTATACTCTGTTTGCAGTGCGTATGTAGTCGGTGTGCAGCACAGGCTCACAGACAGCACAGGCTCATTGTGCTTTCACATTGAGCAGTCCACTACTGATCTGCAGCTTTATACCACAAAAGCAGCCTTTATGCATTATTTTCATTCAAATCCAAATGTTGTTACTGAAAATGCAACATTGTGATTCTCTTTTTACAAGGTACACTAATACAATCTTTCTTAGATGTATTCATGTTTAAATGCAATAAATATAACCAATGTATTTTTTTTAATGCATTTTACGTCTAGATTCATATATCAAGTTGCTCAGGCATGTGGCAAAACATTTAAACAGCCTATAGCCTAGGGGAGAGCGGGGCACAATCTAACATGTTTATTATAAATATGTGATTTTGTTTCATAATTACAGTGTACACTTTTTTCTTTATTTACCCCAAAAAGAATGGAAGTGAAATGTGACAACATGGCCCATAGTCAGGGCAGCTTAAAATGTAATCTAATTAAAAAATATATAAATAAAAAAATAAAAAACAAGCCAAATTAAAATATTTTGCCCTGATCTCAATATACAGCTATACAGCATAGTTCAATGCAATGTGGGCAAATAGATGAAGAAACATATTCAGACATTCAGAAAAACAGTGATGAATCCCATCTGCGCAACTGGAATTTAAAACTGGTTTAAAACTAAGCAGTAAAGAACTATCTAAACTGCTAAATAACAAACTAGATATTAAATTAATAGCATATTTAGCTCATTTAAAAAAAAAGCACTAAAAACTGAGATGAAAAATTTACGTCAGCCAGAAATGTACTTTTACTATGGTTAAATAAATGTTTAGCAATATCCTCAAAAGATTTTAGAATTTTGGCCAAAAAAAAGTTGATATTGCAACTAGTAAATACAGTTTTGTTATGCTAGCATGTGTGAAAATGTTTAACCATGTGTGTTACAACCAGTGGTGGACGAAGTACACAAGTCAAGTACTTGAGTAAAAGTACAGATACGTATAATAAAATATTACTCCAGTAAAAGTAAAAGTGCTCCTCTTTCAATTTTACTCGAGTGAAAGTACAAAAGTACCCTATTTTTTATGTACTTAAGTAAAAAAGTACTGATAGATTTATTTAGCAATTTTATATAGGCTACTTAATTGCAGGAAGGGCATCCGGCATAAAACGTGCCAAATCGGCTGTGCAGATCACTCTGCTGTGGCGACCCCTGATAAAGGGAGCAAGCCAAAGGAGAGAGAGACAGAGATATAGGCTACTTAATTTAATTCTATATTAGCGCATATTTTTTATTATCCCACTGCTCAAAATACCTGGGATTTTCTCAAAATAACCACTATATGGAGTCAAAATACATTTTTGTTGTTGATATGGACTATGTTGATGAGAGTGATGTAGTAATATTCAATGTGAAGCTTACACTGCAATGTCCCTGAGAGAAAACAGATTTGACCATCTAATTTTCACTAGTAAGAAAAGTGTTTTAAATCTGTTGTTTTGCATAACGTCACGGTTATATATGACATGAGAATAAGGCCTGAAGTTAGCAAGAACATTTTAAGGAAAATATAATTATATTTTCATAATGATTTTTTCCTTTCAAACATTGTCTGTGTAAAACCACCCCTGGCCAAATGACCCCAGAGGGCATCACTTCCCACTTCAATAATTACTGTAGTTACCATGTGCGGAACATCACATACTGTCTTTTTCCCTCGGATGTAATCTATCTAGGTTGTTGAATAAAAATATTTGGACTTTATATCTAAAAATTACCTCAACTTAGCACCAGCTAGCTTGTTAGCTAGACAGTTAGCATCAGCTAACAATATTTATCTATTTTCCGTATGGTTATGAATAAACATCGTATCTTTCTATTCTAGTTAATCCAAACAATATAAAAATTTATACTGTTGCTAAACAATATGAAAACTGACGTCACGTAGGGTTACATGCGTAGCATTTTAATGAAACTGCTAACGTTACAGCAGCGGGGAATATGAACGTGCATGAGTTATTTTATTTAATCTGTTATTTAATTTTTCGTTTTTGACCTAAAACAGAGACACTGATGTTGATGTGTCTGAATTCAAGCATTTCAGAAATAGATCACCCTTTACAGCAGATGTAATTCACAAACGGACAGCTTTGACCTAAATATGATTTTCAGTTACAATAATTAATCCTAAAATTCGACATTAGTAACTTACTTTTCGCAGCATCAGTCGCGAGATCTCCCGATCTCTCTCTTACTTGTGAATTCAGTTGACTGGAGACTCGCTCTAAACGGATCATTTGAATCAAGTTGTCGACTCGAGAAGAGCTGCAATCGGATCACTCTAATTCGTGAATGAATCGTTTGGTGCAATTGGCAAATTAATTTAACAGATTCTTTGAAAAGAATCAATTTGTTTATGAATCAGAGCACGTAGCAAAGGAGTAACGATATGTTTTATGAAATGTAGTGAAGTAAAAAGTACGATCTTACGATCTGGAATGTAGTGAAGTAAAAGTGAAAGTTACTGAAAATAAAACTACTTGAAGAACTACTTACAGATACTTGAAAAATGTGCTTAAGTACAGCTACTTCGTTACTGCCCACCATTGGTTACAACTTACCCCATGTTAGTTTGTGCCTGGTCACCCCTACTCTTCTTATGTTAAAATGCTATCACATACATTTTAATTTAAAAGTTACCACTGATAGAAACAGTTGACTCTTTTGCCTTTTCTTACAAGCAATCCTGCAGATTATAAAGACTTCATGAAGTCATATCATGTGTTGACTGTGAAACACAGTAGGCTTTATTATAAGCACATTTTGGCGTCAATCCATGTTCATTTTTACCACAAACAATGCGCTGTCACTTTAATTCAGCGTGTGCAGCACAGCAAAAATAGACTTTTGGATCGCATTGCCAGACAACATCCGCGTGCTGTGTAAATCTGATAACCTGTTAATATGGCCATTGAAAAAATATGCACTGCATTTGTTAGACGGGCATTAGGGGTGATTGGTAAACTGACCATATATCATTATATGGTCATTTTTACTTGAAATGTTTTTTCTTGAAAAATATACTTAAGTGTCTCTTTTTCCAAGAAAGATTGGAAAGATCAGCCTACTATGCTCTTCACTTGATAAATTGTGTCAGAATACTGCATCCATGAAACAATCAAACTAGTGCAAATGGTCATACAAATAAAAAAGTAGAAACTCACCTACTTAGATATTACCAGTTTCTGTCATGTGCAGTCAAGCTTCAAATTACTTTAAAATCTCACTCATACATTGTTATTTTGCATGCACTTGCAGTATTTACCAAGCTTTGATGACTGGATGAGCCTAAAAGCAAGTGACTTATTAAAAAGAATAGCTGAACATTAGTTCACAGATAAACTCAAAATCTGAAAATTGTTGCTGCATTCTCATACAGTTCTAATGACAATTTTTGTACAATCCTAATTCCAATTCCAACTACGGTTGTACTCTCATATTTGTAAGAAATGTGGCTTTTGTTAATCATCATTTTAGCCTACACTAGCATTTTACATGTTACCTCGGTGTGTCATAAATCTTTGAAATTTCTCAAATGTGTTTTCTTAAAGATTGTCATATCATCTGTGCATGAAACTTGTCAGTAAGCCTTTTTTACAGGGAAACCAAACATCTTTCCTGTTTATAGCCTAATTTCTGACATAAAACAAGTTAGTTAATAATAAAAAAATAGCAGGTCTAAATTAAAAAGAGGACAGAAGTAATGTTTAAGATGACATAGCATGGTGACTTTAGGCTTGTTGTGTAATAAGGAATATTACTCATCTGAGTGTGAGAAATGCATTGCAATTGTCTATGATGTGCAGAGGAATCACTCTTTTTGTCTCTTTTTTGCCATTTCTACTTTAGAATCACCTCGGTTGTCCACCGCCTCTGTTGGCAGTAATGACCGGGCCACCACTGCTACACTATCCGATAGTTCTGACTTCACAGAGGTCCAGAGGCCCGTAAGCGTGGTCTCCACCATCTCATCTGGGTCCGGTTCCTCTCGGGAAGACGTTCTCCTGTCAGGTACCCCATCCGCTGGTGTGCCTATTGATGACAACGTGGATCTGGAATTAATGCCTGCCACTGATCCAGATGAGACTCAGGGCACTAGTCTTGCCCAAGCAACCCTCTTCTTCCAGCAAAATAGCAGCAACACTGTTAACAACAACAACAACAGCTCCTCTGTTTCCAACGGTTTCTCTCCATTTGCTGCCAACACAATGGCACCCAACCCTCAGCTCACCTACTTGGACCGCGTGGTCATGGAGATCATTGAGACAGAGCGGATGTATGTGAGAGATCTGCGGAGTATCGTAGAGGTCAGCATTTGTCTTAACCTTTCTAAACAAATGCCTATATTCAAGCGTCAGTCAAATAAATTTTGCAAAAATGTAATTAATTACAAAATATGCTAGGGATGTAACGGTACACAAAAATGATGGTTCGGTACCTTGGTTTTAAAGTTATGGTTCCGTAAGATGTAAGTTATCTGATATAATATGTTTACCAATTTTCGTAAACATATGTTAGATCAGTGCCATTTTTTTCCATCCTCATTTAGTTGAGTATTTCTAAACTGTTTTATCTTTGTCTCTGCTTGCTATACTCAAGCCTTTGATCAGCTCCCATTGAGACCTCCGCTTACTCTATGTCAGTGGGCACACACATTACTGCTGCCTTGATCTGCATTGCAGCTTGTAATCATGCCAATAGTCTGATCTGATGAGTAGTTCACTTTTGTTCTCACCAATTATTATAGAGAGAAAAAGAGAGAATATCTTTATCTGTGGATGAATAAATTATGACAGAATTTTTATTTTTGTGTGAACTCTCCATTTAAATTACTTTGTGTTAAGCCTTTGGAAATGTCAGTGGACATTTTGACATGATGAATTTCTACACTTCATTAGATAAAACTCAACTCAAGAGTTGAAAAAAAAGCTGTTTGTGCCCCAGTGTAGTCAGTCCTTGTAATAGATTCCCAGCAGGAAATGTTGTGGTAGTGAACAGTCTTCAAAAAGTGAGAAGTCACAGATCAGCTATGATGGACTTTGGAAAGAAGGCACATTTCTGGAGCTCCAAAATTTAAGAAAAGTTCAGGACATTGAATCTTATTGCATGCAAAATAACATCAACATTAGAGTTGATTACAAACATTAATCACCAAGATGTGCTTTATCTACTAAATTGTAAATGTAGGTGAAGAATGAATTCTCACTTATTGTAAATCTAAACAACAATTTGGGTGACATGGTTTATTTCACTGACCTGCTGGTAGATTAAAAACTTACAAGTGTTTTCGCAGTACAGACAGAAACTGTTCTTTAGATCTGTTAACCGAGGTACTAAACAGAAGCACCATTGGAACTTTAACCATTTCGCTAGCGTCCACCAGGCTTAGCCTCGTCTCGTCCTCCAAAAGCTTGTCAGTAAATATGAATGGTTCAAATGACTGACAGGAAGAGAGCCCCACAAAACTTCACAAATTTTTAAGTAGTTACATAGGTACAAAACAGGCCACAAAATAACAAAATAAATAAATAAAATAAATAAATAGAAACAAATAAATAAATAACAGAATAAGGAAAAACAATTAATTTAACAATAGGAAAGATTCAATAGCAAATTATAGTTGTACAATGAAAATTGGTTAATAAATTAGTTAATAAATCAAAGCAATCAGCAACATAGTCCTAAGTGGAAACCACATTATTTGTAAAGCAATGAATGTTAGTTGTCCAAAGCACATGTTACTGAGTTTATGTAAATGAATTTAGTTTACTCTATCCAGTCTAGTTTAGTTTATTCAGTGTTACCCAGAGTGACTGATTTGATTTTTACAAATGAGTTATTTACTTAAAACCTGCATGAAATTTAAAATTCACCTATTTTCTAAATGTTGGTGATCTTATTATGAGTGATTCATCCAAGAATATGCAGACTTCTCTCTGGTGACATATACACCAGACTTCCCTGATAATTTAGTCTGCTTAAACCACGGCCCCTTTCTTATAATCAACTGCACGTTTGCATTTAGATCCACCTCTATCCAGTCAGCAACTGATGGATAGAACCAAGTCCCCATGCTACACAATACAGAAATAAAGATCTGCTGATGCTTCTGTTACATCTCAACTTTAAGCTGATTATTCCATTAGGAAGTCAGTTCAGTGCACTGGAATCAAGGAGGGTGTGTATTTAAACCCGTCAGATACCATAGGTCATATAACTGCTCATACATCAAGTTTAATTCACCTGTCAAGTTAATTCATACATGAATGCATGTTTTTAATTATATGTTGAATGCTTCTGAAGTGTAGGAGCTGCGTATTATGACTTGTTAGCAGTCAGACATCTAGTGCCCTGGGATTATCATGTTATGTAACATCAGGTTTGACAATTGGATTGTGCCAATTGAGTCCTCCAAGTACAACGCAATGTCACGCAGATTGAAGTGAGATTACAAACAGTCATGAGGTGTAAAAAGAAAAACTACTACATTTTAAAATTATATTTTAAAGTTGCATTTAGAACCAGAAAAAACATGCATCACAATTTTATTTATTCAAAAGACTGTAAATTGTAATTTATTTAGGAAAATGACTGGATGAATACATTATACAGTCCGGAATAGTCTGTCCACATTTGAATTGTTGGATTTATTTTGCAAGTGGGGCTGTGCGATTATGAAAAAAAACCTGTTGATTATTTTTATTGATATTGTTATAGTATTATTAATTTAGACTAATTAAAATTTAAAATGCTTATTTTGTCTGGCAACAGCAATCTGTATTCTTTTTGTAGAATACACACCCTTTGCTGTTTTGTACATCAGTAAATGAAGACTAAATGGTGAACCTAACATTGCCAAATTTAGAAGCATTGAAAACAAAACTGTCGTTGAAAGTTTGAATTAATTATCCCCAGAAATTGAGCAAAGCATCACTATTAGAATGCACCATGACCATAACATTATAACCACTGAAGCTGGAGACTGAAGACTAGATACAGTGTTCTGTTATTCATGTCCTGTAGTTGGCTGTTGATTTAAGTCTTGTTGTCGTGTGCGAGCAAGTGACATGACATCTTCTTTGTTGTGTGCATTGTTGCTTGCTGTTATTTGTGTACATTGCATAGGTGTTTCACAACAATACAATGCAATGCCTGTGCAGTATAGCTTTCTTTTAAGGCCTTTGAAAACTTGTGCCCTAGGCCATGTGAAACTTTCTTTTTTTTTTTCTTTTTCTAATTTATTTGTATAGCACATTTACAACAGCCTTCAGGCTGACCAAAGTGCTTCACAGAAAAACATAATCATAAAACATACCCCAAAAACAATACACACAAAAATAAAACAACCTGTTTAACACAACTGGATAACAGAATTAATACACTAAAGAGAAAAAATAGGTTTTGAGCAAGGACTTAAAAGAAGACAGAGAGGGTGCCATTCTAATCTCTAAAGGCAAGATATTCCAAAGTTGAGGCCCTGCTACCGCAAATGCCCGTGCCCCTCTACGCTTGAGCCTCACATGTGGGACTACTAACAGAGCCTGGTCACAAGATCTTAGTGTTCTAGAAGGAGAGTAAAGATGAAGAAGTTCAGAGAGGTAGGCTGGTGCTAGGTTATGTAGAGATTTATACACAAAAAGAAGGATTTTAAAATGAATTCTCTGAGAGACTGGCAGCCAGTGTAGATCTTTCAGAATCGGAGTGATGTGTTCATGTTTACGACAATTACGAAGAAGTCTTGCTGCAGCATTTTGTACCAGCTGTAGGCGAGCAATTTGAGATTTGGAAATACCGCAATATAAAGAATTGCAGTAATCTAGACGAGACGTAACAAATGCATGAACAGCCATTTCTAAAGTTTTGGGGGTGAGAAAGTGTTTCACTTTAGCGAGTAGTCGAAGCTGATAGAAGCTGGAACCAATAGCGGCGGCGATATGTTTATCAAATTTTAAGTGCTGGTCAATGAGGACACCAAGGTTGCGCACCTGCGATGAACTAAAGACATAAACTGTCCAGGTCAGGGCTAAAACTATGAGAGTTCTCATTAGGACCAAAAACAATTACCTCGGTCTTGTCTTCATTTAGGAAGAGAAAGTTTTGAGCTAGCCATAATTTAACCTCCTCTAGACACTGCAAAAGATTAGTGATAGCAGTAGCGTTGTTTCTTTTGATGGGAAGATAAATTTGAGTATCATCTGCATAGAAATGAAAAGATACACAATGTTTCTGTAAAATAGAGCCCAGAGGTAACATGTAGAGAGAGAACAGAGCTAAAATAGAGCCTTGTGGAAGGCCACAGGTCAGAGGTGCCGGGGAAGAAGTGAAATTACCCATCTTTACTAAAAACTTTCTATCAGACAAATATGACTGAAACCATTTCAGAACATTAGCTTTTAGACCCACCCAAGACTCTAATCTAGATAATAGTATAGAGTGGTCAACAGTATCAAAGGCCGCCGATAGATCCAGGAGAAGAAGAATCACAGAATCTCCGGAGTCAGTGGAGACATAAATATCATTTAACACTCTCAAAAGGGCGGACTCTGTGCTGTGAGCAGACTTAAAACCAGATTGAAAAACCTCATGAATACCCTTATTAGTCACAAAACATTGAAGTTGATCCAGCACAATTTTCTCCAAAACCTTAGAAACGAAAGGTAAGTCAGAAATTGGCCGAAAATTATTTAGGACAGAAGGATCCAGTGTAGGCTTCTTGAGCAAGGGAGTGACAGTAGCCACTTTAAGATTGGCCGGAACACAGCCCGTTAGGAGACACTTATTAATGAGAGACACCAAGCCTGGCCCAATCGAATCCAGAATTAATCTTAGGAATCTTGGATGGATAATATCATTAGAGCAAGAAGAGGGTTTAAGTTTGTCAATCACCTCCTTCAAAACCTGGAAACTGTAGAGGCAGAAAGTAGAGGCAGCAGGCATGATAGGTGAGTCATTTAATGTTAAGGTTGGGCAAATGCCAAATCTTAGGGTAGTAATTTTGTCACTAAAATATCTCAAGAAGCCTTCACAAACAGCATCAGAAGCAACAGGCAAAGTGTTAACAAAAGGATTTACAACAGACTGAATAATTGAAAACAAAACAAAACAAAACTATATTCATATAAACTATATAAATTATATAAACTTGTGAGGTTTTGGTAGCATTGAGGCACACTTCTCTTTCCTCTTAACAATGAAGTCTTTTAGTATCTGTTTGACAAAAGCTGTAAATATAGTCCATAGCCCAGTTGCATGAATACTTTTAAGGGGTTTGAAAATTGAACACATTGCTTTGTATGAGTGTATGCATAGTGGCAGCGCCCAACTCTGAAAGCTGCTTGAAATCATGCCATGCCACACGGCTTCACTTACATAGTTTTCCATTAAATTAGGTTTTATTTGTCCCAAATCGTTGTTATTGCCTTCAGTGACTTAAACCTAGAAAGGAAGATATTTTGAAGAATGTGGGTAACCAAACAGTTGCTGGTCTACACTGACTGTTAAGGGCACAGAGAGATCCAAATGATGTAATCCATTAAGGAAAGGAATTAAGGCCTTTTATTAGAGATAGACATGCTACTTACATATACCTTCTAAATAGGGCTGATTTCTGATCAGAGCTCGAAATAAAGTGTTTTATTGGTAAATTGATGTGGGTTATAAAGATGTAACTGCTTTTATCACCCATGTGACATTTGTGAATGGAACTTTAGACAGGTGATGCCTCATTATGCAGTACTGAAATATAACATGACATAACATGAAAAATTATTCTCTAAATGTTCTAAATTATTTAGAACCACTTTTTAAATCAATTTGAAATTTGTTTACATGTAATCATTGAGGTGGCTTTTGCAAGTTTGCAAATTTTAAGTAGACTTGAGTTTCTGTTAATCTAAAGAATCACATTAATGAAGAAAACCAGTAAGTCTGTCAATACTTGTCAGAATATGCAGATAAGCAGTTAATTTTTAAATCAGTAATATGACTGACATTTTTCACTCAATTGTTCTACGTCTTGAAGTTTATTTTGTCCAAAAAAGTTTACAAGGCTTATTTTTTGAACTTTACTGTAACACTTTGGGAACTCCCTAAAAAACTCTTCAAATAAAAGGCAGATGAGATCTGCAAGAATGATAGTGTAGTAGTATAGTATTTATAATAATAATAATAATTATTATTATTATTATTATTATTCGAAACAGAATTAAGACTAAAAGATGAACAGTGAAAGGATAATGACACAATAATGTTGATGTCGGTTTCTATTCCACCACCAGAGGCTGCTGTTATACTGTATAACCAAGAATATCAAGCTTTTAGAAGCCTCCAGTGCAGAGTCAGACCACAAGAAACACAGGAAGGGAAAAAAAATATTATCAACAATGGCATTGATTTTTGCAGATAATCTCTTCTGTGGATTGATCTGTAAAACTTGTATATGAGCCAGCTTCTATTTCTCTATTATAAACTTGTATTGCCATTTTATTTTTACATTAGAGCTTTAATCTAAGGTTTACTTTATATTCTAATTATGTAGCTGTACATTTCAAATCAGGTATCAAAATGATTGGTTTGGTGCTTTCATGCTGTTTAAGTTTACATCATTTCGGATGTTAAAAAAAAAAAAAAAAAAAGCAACCAATATATAGCCAATATATATAGCCAATATAGTGTGCATCTTTAAAAAGAAAAAAAAGGTTCATGCAAGTCAAAAACATTCTAGAGTATTCAAGACTGATTTTCTTTTTGCAGGACTACCTTGCTCACATTATAGACACTGGAGATCTTCCCATCAAGCCAGAACAGGTGTGTGCACTGTTTGGAAATATAGAGGACATCTATGAGTTTAACAGGTAAGAAATGATTCATTATTAGTTAATTTGCAGTTCAACACAATTGAAACCAGCAACAGTCATTTATTGATGCATGTACAGACACTGGAATGCATAGGTTTTCTATGCGAAGAGTAATCTTAATTCTAAAATATTATAATGTTGTTTTAATTTCTTATTTGATAACAATGTTGACTAAAAGCCCATTTGCACCAAGAATGTTTATGTCTTTGGCCTACTAACACATTGACTTATCAACTCTCTTTAATCTGGGAGAGTGGAATGACTGAAATTTTGTATCACAGTAAAGCAACTTTTCACAGGAAAAGCTATTTTGAGAGTTTTTACTGTTTTCAGTTTCATTATTACAAAAACAGGGCTTAGTGAGAGTTGGACAATTTGGGGAAACAAACTGTGATTTCACTTTTCACAATTTTGCAATTTTTCTTTTTTTTTTTTATTATTTAGTTTAGAGAAGTTCAGGTTTGCTGTGTGAATAGAGCTGCACAAGAGAAGCATGTTGCAATTATTATCTTCTTTTTTTTTTTTTAAGTTGCATATTAACTTTCAGTTGCTAAATGTGACTAAAATGGTTGTACTGCAGAGCCCTGGGTTCATGCCATTTTTGTAGCTTTTGTCACATTTATTGCGCATGTACCTTCAGATTCACATATACCCACTCATAGTATATATAAGAGTATTCTTCGTTCAAGCACACTCCCTGCTTTAACATGATATGAAAGAGAAAAAGAAAAAACTACTAAACTGTCCGATTAACCTTATCTGTCTTAATATTTTAAGAACTTATAAAATCTCTCATGTAATTTTTCATAAATCTTTTTCATATTTGGATTTACATTTACATATGTATTTGCCAGGTGTTTTGATTCAGTCTAGTCAGTGCATTTAGCTAGTATGTTTGTTCCCTGCAAATCAAACACATCTTGCTGTTGTTAGTGCCATGCTCTACCTGAGCTAAAGGGAGACTAAAACATTAAAGACCCAGTGAAATGGCTTTATAGGTGGACTTTTCCTTTAATGTGTGCACGTGTTGTGGTGCGTCACAGTTTCATGAACTATGATTTGTTAGGCAGAGGGACATTCTCATTCTATAGAACAATTGTGTGGACAAAAATCTGTGTAGTGGCGGAGGATCAATATAATCATTAATATTTTCCAGTAAAAGCTGTGACTCTAAATTAAAGCTTTTACCAATATACATGTGATTTCTCATCCTATTCCCTAAAAAAGGCTTTATGGAGCCCTGAACAGTATATTGTTTTTGAACATAATTGTCTGCTCACCTGTTGTCAGGTGTTGGTCTTACTGCCGAGAGATACTTTTCTCCTCAATACCATACAGTAAGTGGGTGAATGATTGCCATATTTCTGTTTGTGGTTCGTCACAAATGCATGACTCAGAAAGTGTGGACCTCTGTATGCTGTGGTGTTTGCTGTGGTCAGCTAAGCCCTGAGTTTTGCTTTCAAATCCATTTAAACCAGGACTGAACTACACTTAATGGACAGGAGATTCAAATCCAAATTTCATGGCAACAGTGGCAAAAGATTGTCGGTTAAAAAGAAAGATAATGAAGTAAATCTAACAATCAAGTATTTTTACTTTTTAAAGTATTGCAAACCAATTATTTGTTGTTTGCAATTTCAAATCACCAAAATCTGTTGTAGTTCAAATGGGTAGTTCACCCAAAAATGATAATTCAGTAATTATTTTCTCATCCTGGTCTTGTCCTACAAATACCGTTCATTCTTTATTGGACCACAAAAGAAGAAAAAAAAAAGTCCTGCTCTCATCCATATAATGGCAGTGTAGAACAACCAGCCTCAAATAATAATAAAAAAAAATAAATGCAACACTGACTCCTGAGAAGTGTGACAAAACAGGGTGCAATATTCAAAAAAAAAAAAAAAAAACTCAGAAACTACATTTTTGTATTTTACATGTACTAAGCTACTATGCTTTTGTCTTTTTTATTTTTTTTTTAATCAAAATGTGCTTTTTGCCTTGCCATCACTTATTTTGCAATCAAGCAATCGAGACGTTTTTAACATATCAAAACACGTTCTTATGTTAGCAGACAGATTACATTTTCACATGTGACCAACAATTCCTCAACAAATATAAAACGTCATAATCAAATATGATCAAAATATTCATCTGACGGAGGTGACATAGACCTGACAAAGTTGACACATCAGACGGTGGTGATGAAAACCTGAATTTGCAGTCATTTTAAATATCAAATACATTGAATCAAACAATTACTATATTAAAACAAACAACAAACAGTGTGTATTGTTTATATTGTTTATAAAGCTTTTTTTCAAGATTCACATTTAAGTCATTGAAAAACAAATGATCTATTTTCTCTGATCTCAGAACAGTATGTCTGCTGTGCATTTGCTAACTGTGAACAAATAAAACAATTAGTTGTTACATCCATTTACAATTACCAGGATCTTAATACTCACATTTATACATCTTACCAAATGATCCAAAAATGATATGATCAGAATACAAATGAAATGTATTATGTATAGCTATGTTTTATCTAGTGTTTTGTGTTCCCTCAGCCTTATTTTACCTGAATCTTATGTTCCCTCAACCCATCCTCTGGTAAAAGCGATGACTATCAGTCCACAAAAGCAATATGTGCTGTATATTTAGTAATTATGCAAGTATAATTATATGTAATTTTACAAATTAAACACTGTTTTATATTTAATGTGATTTAAAAATGAACCACAAAAATATGGTGACCTCACGTTGAAGAAAATCTTACGGTGGTGACATCTGACGGTGTTGACAAATTTGCAGTTTCTTTCACAAAACAAATGGAGTTCATGTAGTAGCCAGTTTGTTTTCTCTGTTGATGCTAGATGCCAACAGAACCTGCTTCAGAAGAATACAATGATCTAAACATTTCAAATAATTTCCTCAGAAACGGGAAGATGGTGTTGGCATGTCATGGTTGTGACACAGGAAATATTAACATTAGGATTTAAAATATTATAAAACTATGAAACTTACCAGAGTCTGACACTGATGTACTCTGCGGAGGTGGAATGTGGCAAGGGGGTCAGAGTGACAGCTTCCCTTGTCTTTCCATGGATTTTTTTTTTCCTACATTTTAATCAATGTCTAACGGTGTTGACAAAAAGTGGGGACACAACTTTGAAACCTTACGAAACATGCATGTGTCCTTGAACAACCTTGCTTCGATAGGAGATATTAAGTGTTGCTTTTGATAAAACAAGCTCTTTTTCATCATTAAAAAAAGTCATTTTTACCCATGTTATTGCTCATGAATGATTGAACCCTTCACACTGTTTTTGATGTAGTGAAGACAATAAGTGTCATAGATTTGATATAATAATGCTAAAATGAAACTGAAGGGTATAATTGTGTTAAATACATTCTATTATTAAGCCCTCATAACATTTACAATTGAAAATATTTTCATTTTTAAACCTAATAGCAGTTGCAATTGCTGGACATGTTTTGTTTTGTCTCAAACTTACTCTGTTGTCATGACAACCAGAACATAACTAAGATGTACATAAAAATAGCTACACTCGAACCTGTGCAAAATATATCTGAAGATTTTAATGGCCAAACAGATATCTATTTTTGGGTGAACTATCCCTTAAATATCTTCTAGCACTCATGGACTTAAAGAGTGGTTAGAAATAGGATAACTGATTTGCAGACTGCATGTGCTGTTAATTCTGTATCACCAGGCATTTTGCAAGCTTAACACTATAATGGCCCTAACTGGGGCTGTTTTCCTTTACGGAAGAGTGCTGAGCATGTGGTGTTTTACTAATCATTAGTTACATTTTTTGTGGTCTGTAAACCTGCTTTCTTTTTTCTTTTAGTGAACTGCTTCAATCATTGGACCTGTGTGACAATGATCCTGTGGCCATTGCCAGATGCTTTGTGATCAAGGTGAAGTTCAAACTGATCCCAGTACCTTTCATGGCTTCAGATCTGGGCTGCGTTTCCCAAAATCATCGCCTAAGTTGATCATAGAGCCACTGGTGACAATAGTTACACGATCAACTTAGGCTTACAATGCTTTTGGGAAATGTAGCCCTGGTCATATTTGAATGTTTATGAAACTAGACAGGAAATATAACTATAATGAGAAGTGTTTATGGTTACTTGTTCATTAAATTCTTTAACATCTTTACTTGAAATCAGCTTTGATATACTCAAGATCCAGTTAAACAGTGCTCTAATTACAGCGTGTGATGATTTCCAGATCGAAGTATGTAAATGAGGCTCATTGCAGCTGAATATTTGTATTGTGAGTAGTTGAGAAAAGCTTTACTGACTTTGGTACTGACTTTTGGACTTTTGTTTTTAGCGGGAATATTTTGATATCTACACACAATATTGCACCAACTACCCAAAGTAAGTCACACTAAATGTTGCATAGTGCTACTCCTTTTGGGAGCATTATGTATTATTTTTTTTGTAAACTTTTTTGATTTATGAATTATCAGACAATTATTGTTTAATGTTCTATGCGAGTTGACTGTTATCAGTTTGTATAGGGACATATTTGTTGTTGTGGTGTGGCATGTTTTGACTGTTTATACTCTCTCCATAGCTCTGTGGCTGCTCTAACAGACTGCATGAGAAACAAAACTCTTGCCAAGTTCTTCAGGGACAGGCAAGCTGCTTTAAATCGAACCCTGCCTCTGGGATCTTACCTTCTCAAGCCTGTCCAGAGGATCCTCAAATATCATCTGTTACTACAGGTTAGACAACCACTCCCAGAGTGATACTTTATAGAATAGTAAAGGCTTCAAATCACCTACTGTGAATGGACAACAGGGGTCAAAATACTAAATTGGGCGTAGTTTTGGTTCGAACATTGGGGGGGTTAAAGTGTGAACTCTTTTAGTAGAGTCTGGGGGTCACGCTCACTCATAAGGTTTATTTATTTGTTTGTTTGCTTATATATTTATTTCATCAGCTCATCAGGCTCTTAATGATTTAATCTATGCCATCTTTTGGAATATCTGAAAGCCATGTACCATAGTTCTTTACTGTAACATTTGTTATAAAAAGACTAACCTATTAATTATTACCAGGCCAATAATAACTTTTTATTTTTTTTTTATTTTTATTAATCAATATAGCATTTGTTATGAAGAAACAATCGCCTGCACATTTAGAACCAATAGCTACAACATGCCACAGTTGTAATATAAATCTAAAGGGAAAAATCTATTCCCTTAACAGATTATTTAATATAAATAAATTAGACTAAATTTTACACATTGAATAAGCCTACAATAAAAAGTGATAAATTCTTGTAAAGGTGGTCATGAGTAGTTTAAAAAGATTTTATTATATGTTAGTGCTGGTTCAAGATTTTTTTCTTTTTTAGACACTATTCAACTTCCTCCAAAGCATTTTAAATTGTCTGTAACTAATTCAAATAGATCACATAGAATGGCTTGTGCACACTTCTTGAGCGCTCTGGCGAACGCGTACAGAGTATAGTCTTGTGTGACACTCCAGAACTGCGCTTCATTCATGTTGTGCTAACGGCTCTGGCTGTCGGTTCGTACGTTAAGTTAGCGCTTATGAAAGTATGCACTGAGGTGCGATTTTTAATAATTGATAAATAGCCTGATTCATAGTTTCCATTAACCATGGTATAAATAATATGGGGGTTGTACTTGCTAGTTTTGGTTATTGGGGGGGTTATATCCCCCCTACACCCCCGCCCCCACAAACTATGCTCCTGTGCACATAATCAAATGCAAAATAACCATAAAAATGTGTATTGGTATAATTGTGGATAGCAAATTTTAAAAAAAGGCTTCTTTTTAAAAGGGAGAAACACTGCCAAACTTGATTGTTGTTGACATTAAAGGCTGTGCGGTGAAAGACTGTGCTCTACAGCAGTGATTCTTGGCTTAAAATTATGTAAAATTAGACAAAACAACCATTAAAATTAAAAAGCCAAAATAACTAAAAAAAATCAAGATATAATCAGGATAACCTTATTTCTGTTTAGCTCCCTCAACAAGAACGAGAATTCGCAAAAAAGAAATCTGGAGATATGAGGGAATCCCCCTAATCTTTGTCCGGTAAATCACAAACTGGAAAAGTTCTAGGACCTTTAAATATTGTTGAGGACAATGAAGGGCCTTGGTGTCAAAACGACTGCTGCTCTACAGTATTTTGCTGGAAATCCATTGGTCACTTGGTAATAGAGTATGAAACTTGGGAAGATATTGCACTTCTGCTAATGCAGTTACACTTTTTTTCTATTCAGCCTGTAATGTAAATCATTATGAATATTGTTAGGCCTTCAAGGAAATGTTAAAAATATCATAGCTGATTTCACGATTGACATTTTTGTTGCTTTTATGCAATAAACAATTTTGGATTTATTTGGATGTGTTCTTTATATTGTAGGAGATTGCTAAGCACTTTGACCCAGAGGAGGAGGGTTATGAGGTGGTGGAGGAGGCCATATACACCATGACTGGTGTTGCATGGTATATAAACGACATGAAGAGAAAACATGAACATGCAGTTCGTCTTCAGGTGAGCTCGTAAATGCATGTTTCACTGCTCTTGTTTGTATCCTGCCATGTTTGGTGAAGATATGAACCAATTCATGATCTCTGTACCTCCATAATCTGTCTCAGGAGGTCCAGTCTTTACTTATAAACTGGAAGGGACCTGATCTGACTACATATGGAGAATTGGTTCTCGAGGGCACCTTTCGTGTCCATCGTGCCAAGAATGAACGAACGCTCTTTCTTTTTGACCGCATGCTCCTTATCACCAAACGCAGAGGAGAACATTACGTCTATAAGACCCATATCTCGGTATGACTTTATCCGTATTCATAGAGACGTACTTTGTTTTTTGTTTTTTTATTAATTTGTTGTCTGAACAGTCAGCACTAATGTAAAGGTGAAGCCTTCACCTCTTATATGATCCCCTTAATTTTAAGAGGTGAATAAGAGATAATGCCTCTTGTTTGGTGAAGCTGCCATTGTTTTCTCTCATTTCTCTTCCCATACCGCAGTGCTCAACGCTCATGCTGATTGAGAGTGCCAAGGATTCTCTGTGCTTCAGTGTCACTCATTACAAGCATCCCAAACAACCTCATTCTGTCCAGGTGTGACTTCAGTGATTAGTTTACATAAAAACAAATATTTTGTTCATAAAGAAAGTTCTGCAAAAAATGACATTTCTGTCATTATTTTTTCATTGCTGTGTTCTTCCAAACGTATATTCCGTTATTCCAGAAAAAAAGTAGAAATCTTTAAAGAAAATCAAGTTTTTAATATTGCTTACATGTCTATCTGGTTATTTTTGCATGCTTGCAGACAAACCATGTGCAAATTAATTAGTCAACATCATTGTTGAGCTTTTTTCCTTAAAAGTGCAATGTACCAAAGATTGAATCCTGTCAACTTGTCCCACAAGGCTCAGTTCTTCATCCCTTGCTTTTTATTGGAATTGCTCAATTTATTACTATTCTTGTTCTCCAAAATGAATCCCATTTTTGTAGGCCTACACATACTCAAACGCATGAAACTTTGCACACGTCTGATATGAGTTTCAGAAGTTGGTGTGGCAAAATGGCTCGATAGAGCCACCTATACACTTTCAATGAAGTGCCCCTCAAGCTACGTTTCACTTACAAGTACGAAATTTGGTAGACAAAAGTAACACACCATTACCTATAAAAAAGTCTCCTGGTGCAAAATCCGAAACCCAGCAGGGAATCAGTTATTTGGAATTTTCTCTGCAAATGTTGTGCATATTCATGGCTCCACATACGCTAAATGAAGTAAGAGCATAGAGTTATATACAAGCCATTTTAAGGCATGAAGAAATTATTTACATGGCAAAAACATTTAAATATATCATTCTGATTATCAAAAATAAGCTTTAAGGAATAAAATTAGTGACTGCAGGGGGACTTGAAAGAATCTTTACGCACCTCTTGACATACAATTAATGTTCAAAGTTATCTGAAGTCATTTGGTAGCTCCACCTTCACTACAGCTTCTAGATCAATGATAAAACATTGTAATGTTGGGTTAAAAGACATTTCAAATCCAGTGATATTTGTTGCTGTTGACATTCAGCGTGTACTACTGGTGCCATATTTGACTGGGATGCAAAAAATAATTTTGTACAAACACAAAGCTATCCTATGGCTTCAAAGGACTTAAAATTCTTCAAAATGGAATTCCTCCTGGTATGCTCCACAGAAAAAAAAAATTACAGCATATAGGTTTGAATAAATGAATAAATAAATAAATAATATTAATATATATATATATATATATATATATATATATATATATATATATATATATATATATATATATATATATATATATATATATATATATATTTTTTTTTTTTTTTTTATTGTTTTTGTGTTTATAAAACTCCTGTAATATCTTTTTTTCACTAGGCTAGGACGGTGGAGGAAAAAAAATTATGGGCTCATCATATTAAACGGCTCATTCTAGAGAACCATCAGGCTGTGATACCACAAAAGGTATATAATAATAATAAAAAAAAAACTATTACTACAGTAATAATACTAGGTACTATGTTTTACATATAAAAATACCTAAACTTAATTTTGACAGGCAATTATTCGGTTTTTCTCTTTTAGGCAAAGGAAGCAATCTTGGAGATGGATTCTATTTGTAAATATTTCTAACCACTCGTGAACATATTTCATACCATTATTTTATTTATTTATTTTTTGTATTAAAATTGACATGGGCCTGTTTTGTTTTTTTGGGGGTTTTTTTTGTGTTTTTTTTTTTTCAAAGACAAAAAGTATAGGTACAGCCCTGAGAGACTCAAAAAGTCTGCGTCATGCCAGTCAGAGGAGTTTTCTAACTCAAGACAAGGTCGAAGACAGTCAGGTAGGTTTCCAGTGTATCTCTTGCACTTAACTTTTTTTTTTTTTTTTTTTTCCAATTTTACCAAGATGGTCTAATACTTCATCTTTCAACAGAACCATCTAAAGAGATCCTAAAGAACACTGAAGGTAAATCTCCATTTATCCATTCTGCTTTAACTTTAAGTAAAGATATTGTCTTATGTTTTAAATAAAAAGTTTATAAAAGTTAGCTGTTGGCATGTAATAATGATACAGTGGGATCAGACATCACCTTTCTTTAATGAGCTGTCAAGTGGCTCCAAAATTACAAAACTGCAGTGCCTGAAAATCCATGTTATCTAGCATTATTTCAGAATGTTTCAAAAAGCATATTGTGCTTAAGTAAAAGTAAGAAATTCTGCAAAATTTGGCTAATGTCACAGATGTGCTTACATTTTTTGGTTTAAAAAAGAAAGAAAGAAGGAAAGAAAGAAAGAAAGAAAGAAAGAAAGAAAGAAAAAGAAAGAGAATGTTTTCATTCACACTGTATACACTTTGTATTTCAATATTTCACTGAAATTGTCTGGAACAAAATTATAAATACTGTAGATGAAAAAAAAAGTATCTTGTATAAAATAATCAGCCTTTAAATGTATTAAATTTGATCTTTTTCTTTTATCCGGCTGATCTGATGACTGCGTGAATTCTTCAGTAATGCTAAAGGTAAGAGGCCATTAAGTCCACCAAATAAATCTTTAGAATGCAGTTCGATGTACTTAATATATAAAACCACAATGAAATGCCTAGAAACCACACTTTTGTTAATGACAAGATGACAAGCCGACATGTACAAATTATGTTCTTTTTATCTGATGTTATTTTGTTGACCACGAGACTCTTGAAGTGTTGGACAGGGGTGAAAGTACAAATAGTAAAAGTAATAATGTTAATAATTACTAAGTATCAGTAAAAACTGAGTGATTACAATTACACATATGACATAAAAGATGTTTCTCTGTGTATGTGTGAAAAATGGCCTGTCAAAATATTGACAAATATAGTGACAGTAGCCCAATGTAAAGACCGGTTCACACCAAGAACAATAACCTATACCTAAAGTAGTTTTAATAATTTTTCTAATTCTTTGAAAATGTGAAACTCCACACCACAACTATGATGATAACGACGCAGGTGTTGAGTTGAGCAAGCTGATGAGTGATAAAAACAGGCCAATCAGAATTCAACCCTGCTTTAAAGAGTTTGAGCATTAAAAGCAACATTATTGTTCTTGGTGTGAACGGGCTTTAAAAAGAAAGTACTTTTTTCTTATTAGAAATGTACTTGAGTAAATTGTACTCATCATTGAACCTACTGCAATAAGTAGATTTTTTTAAAAGTGACTTGAATAAATGTAGCATGTTACTACCTGCTTCTGTTTTTAGTGAGTGAGGTCAAAGAACAGTTTGCGAGAAGTAGGGCACCTATTATTTCCCAAAGAAAATACTTTTTCCAAAGAGATGTTCTTATTTTCTTGGTTTGGGTCATATCCTTGTATTTCCTAAGAAGAAATCTTTTTGACTTCATGCCCCAGCATTCTGACAGTGAGGGGGCATTGGCTGCTGAAAAGTGGCAAGCCACTGCTAGCGTTAGCACTCTTGGCTTATGCGAGTCTTCAGCTGAGAAGACTGTTGCACAAGAAGAATACTCTCCTGAAGCCCTAATTCCCAGTGATAACGAGGAGCCCGACCGTAGCTCGCCGCCTCTGAAGGCCAGACTGATGCGGGAGGATGGGGATGAAGCAGAAGGGGAGGGAAGTGACTCTGACGATATTCTAATGGAGGACAACCAGGTAGCTGACTTTGCCAGTTCAATGTTGGCTGCCATTTCCTGCTGGCACTATAGAGCCAGAGCTTTGCTTTCCCTGGACTTCACAACGGTGAGGTTCTCTGCCACCAAGGGGATTTTATCATACCCCAGCCTGACCTGCAACATGACCTGCATGTCTGCCAAACCTCCCGCTATGTTGCATGTGCTCTCGCAGAATGCCTCAATTCACTAACAGCTCACATTGCCTAAGCAGAAGCTAGCTTTGTAGAGCATCCAGCAATGCTAGAAGAACTAAATAAATTGTAACAAGTTACAATTCATCACATAATGCATATACAGTACTTACGATGAATTTTGTGCATTGTATTGCTGACTTTCACTTTGTTGACAGAAACATCTAGCAGCATCTACTGTTAACATCACTAATGATAAATGTTCCCTTTTTTATTGTTACAGGTACAGGTAATGGCTTTATAGCTTTATTAAAGAACAGGCATTTAGCTTATAAAGAATGTTCAGCTTTTTTTATGTTAAGTCCCAACTTTTTAAGAACATCAAAACAAAAAATCAAAACTGGCACTAAAAGTATTACATTTTTTTTTTTATCCAGCAAAACGTTTTTAATCTATAATAAAAATGTATTAACTTAGTCTCTTCGTCTCTTAACAAATATAATTTTTGGCTGACATCATAAATTCCTGGTTCTCCAGCCTTCTGTCTCCATTCTGTTACCTGACACCCAGTGGCGCCTCCCCTATCCATCAAGACATTGATGTAATATTTTCAGGCCTACAAATTATTATCAAACATGGATCAAATAGTTGATTTCGATTTTCCTTGTCATTCTCCACTCCTACATTACTTGCATAAGCAACTTAAATCATAGTGTATGTTTGTAGAAGAATTACTTTCAATTTGAAATGGGACAAAACTCACAAGCCATGTTTTATTTCCCTTGTAAAAGCAATGCTTTTTGTGCTGGTCTACCCAGCTCAATCCAAACTGTTTATCTCTCTGTAACTGTGAAAAGAAAATCTTTTTTTTTTTTTTTTTTGTAATGATGTGCATCTTCCAAATACAATCGGTTTTATTTTTAAACAAGTTAAGAATGACTTTCTACAATACTGCAACTGATTACTGCAACTAAACTTTTCTTAACACATTGAGGTATAGAGCTTATGAAGTGTCAAATGTGCTTAAAAATCAAAAGATACATAATGCATAGAGTATAAACGTATTTACGCAGAAATTGGAGTTGCTGAAAACAGTTATTTTTCTTCATGTAACTTAAAGTGCTTCTTGTGATAACATCCAATCAATAAATTATGTTATCATTCAGAAATATTTAATGTGACCATACATCACAGGAAAAAAAATTTGTATGGTTAGATCAATTAGAACTAGATCCTCGAAATAACAATTTCAGGTTACTCCTTCATTCATTGATTGCTGTACCAATTTGGCCACTGCATTAAAAATTTCCTGGAGGCTCCACTGGTAGCACCATGTCTAACCAGGCATGACACGACAAGAGCGACAAACTGTTTGTCTGTGCACACTGAACATGAAAATGGGGTGTGACATGACACAGTCAGAACTGTTCTCTCTGTTTGCAAGTACTATGATATACAGAATAACACTGCAACTGAGGAACGTACAGCAAAAGAACTTGTATCTTGACTATATTATGACTAATGTGAGGCCTGTTTTTTATGATTTTCCATATGGAATTTGAGGTATTTATCATGTAATGTTTAATTGTTGTATTTGGTTAGGACATGGTGTACACTCATATTCCACATCATACCCCAGTTTACATAACATTGTTTCAAATGTTCAATGTTGGTTTTAATTCAGACATGTTAACTGTTACATGCACATGTTATGTGTGTGTAATAATAGTTGTTTTATTCATTGCATTAACAAAACTATTTGAAAATGTTGAGATCTGTTATTTTGAAAGTACTTCTGAACTAATGACCAAGCCCAGATGGTATGTGTGCATAGATTATTCAGAAAGCTCCATAGATTTCCATATCATTGACACAGTTCTACATATTCTCCACCCTTTGTGTGTTCATTTATTAATTTTTTTTTTCTTTTTTTTTTTTTTTAAACCTAATTGATTGTGCTTTTACCCATCAATACAACTGCAGTTTTAATCAGTTCTGTTTAACAAATGTTGTCAGAAATGTCATTTAAACGCATTTTGAACATTAACACATTTGTAATAAATGTTATTTTGTTTAACAAAATGTTTAATGGACATTTTCTTCCAAAAATCAGAATGTAATAAGTTTGCTTATTTCATCTGGGCTTGCTATGACTCTAACTAATCTGAATGTATCTGAATAATTGTTTACTATTTGATACTTGTATTGCTCATATAAATAAATATTGCTTATGCAAATATTCTTATTTATTTATAGGCTAATTATTTTTGTCACGTTTTTATATTAGGAGGAAGGGAAGTGTGAGGACACTGAGAACAATCTTAAAAAAGAAAATGGCCCATCAGTTGAACAGGTGGAGGCATATCTCATAGATGAAAAATATATCTCGGAAAAGGTGAGTTAATTAAAATTGTTTAATTTGTTATTTTAGCATAATTGCATAATTAGTCTTAGTATTTTACACCTAGGACTACACTTAAAATTGTACTTACTGATTGCATGTTGCTTTAGTAAGTAACAGGGAACCTAACCAATGTTTTGAAATATTACATACGTATTGTATCTTGAGGTTACTTGAAACAACATTAAACAACCGCAGAAATCAATGAAATCAATTATAACTGTATCTTGATTTTCCCTTCTTAGACTCTCAAGGACAAATCACAAAACTTGGAAATAACCTCTTACTGGGGTTCCACTGAGAAGTTGAAGCCAGATGTGTTTTGTGATCCAGAGTCTAAAGAGCTGGACAAACAGGTCCCAAATATGCAGGATCTTGAGTCTGCAAGAGAGAAAGATGATCAGAAAGGTTCTAAAGAAGAGGTTTCATCTTTGTTACACCAGGAAGACACACCTGGTGATTCTTCAGAGGAAGAGGAGGATGTAGAAGCGAAACCAGACTCCACTAGCATCCTACCATCATCTGTGCTTGATAAGGCCAGCGCCATCGCTGAACACTTTGTCTGTACCGCACGGCGTAGTAGCATCGGCGCAGATGAAATGCACTCCCTCGGTTGCACGTCTCCACATCTTCCCAGCAGGACCGGGAGCACTCTGAGTCTAGGAGATGCCCATGAGCGTCAGCATCGCCTTGCTAGCACTTGCTCTGAGTCACATGGAATTCCATTGACCCAGGAAACCCTTGCAACAGCAGATTTTATGATCGGATCATCAGGAGAAGACAGTCTTTTTGACTCAGATCGAAGCATGTACAGAAGAAGGGATTCAGTGCTTTCCAGGCAAGACCAACTACTCATTGACAAGATTAGGAGCTACTATGAGAATGCAGAACACCAGGATGCTACATTTAGCCTAAAGCGTAGAGAGAGCCTCACTTACATTCCAAGTGGGCTTGTTAGAAATTCAGTTAGTCGTTTTAACAGCATTCCTAAAGATAAGGGCCTTGCAATAGAGAAGACCACTAGTACATCTGAACCTGTTAAAGCTCATATCTCACTCACAGAATCCCTTTTGGTTACATCGGCTCTATCCGAGACCAATGCAAATACAGCCTCCCCGGAACAATCTGTTTTCAGAGCTTCCCCAGATTTCTCTAGGCCTGACAAAAATGAAGACCTGTTTGACTCTAGTGTAGATGGTCCCATTAAACCTCAGTCTGTAGATGTAAATCATGAAGAAGAGGTTTTCCGTCCCTCCTCTGAGATGATCAGAGTCTGGCAACATATGGAAAAAGAGGTCACTAGATGTCAAGGGGACCTCAAAGCACTGAGGCCTAGAGAAAGTCCTTACTTTAGAGGGACCAGTCCCAGCCTCTCCAGGAAGGATCTAAACCAGAGAAGAAAGACAGAAGCCAAAGGCAGCGATGGACTGATTATGTTTGAAGATTCAGATCTGAGCACTATCAGAGAGGAGTCCTCTACACCATTACCTGTGAAGGAGAAGGAAAACCATGCAGCCAGTGACAATGAGGCCATCAGACCCAAACAGTGGGAGGAAGATGGTAGACCCCTTAGAGCTCTAGCCCCCCACGTTATCCAGTTGAGAGCAGAAACTGAAAATGAGAGAGAGACGGGAGCTCATTCAACAGAAGATGCAGATTCATCCCAAAACAAAGTTTTCCATCTTGCAAGGAAATACAGTCAACGCATAAAGTGCACAGAACCAATGTTGAGACAGAGGAGTCAGGAGTCGGGCGAATCATGGTTGACCAAGAGGAACCTGCTAGCTGTGGTGGAAGAAAAACCAGAGGAGGCCAAAGGTAAGAAGAATATTATTTGAGTAATATCATAGTCAAATTACCACACACAAAAAAAAATAAATAAATAAATAAAAAAAAAGGAAATAGTGTGAAGCAGCATTTCTAAAAAAATGTACTTCCATAACATATTTCCATTCATTAATTAGATTGTGGAAAATTAGTGTTCGGGATTGTTATGCCTGTCATGTGATGCATCACCTGTCATGGTGCTGTATAACACACTAGACGATTTTAAGGCAGATCTTCAGACCAGTTTGCACCCCCGAATGATCGGTGTGGCCTGATTCAAGGCTTGTCACAAGTTATTTTTTGTCCCAAAAATCCTCTGCTCCCGATCAAGACGGAACGTTCCCGAAGTCAAATCGTAAATATCAAACATGTTTGAAGTGATATCTGCGACAGCCAATGAGAGCGAGCAAGCGTCACTTACTGGATGTTGCATGCTTTTATAGCTGAAACAGAGATTTTCTTGCTATAGGGAGGTGAGTGGGTCTGTATTACTTACTATTGGAGAAAGCGTAATGGCTAACTTGGATCACATTTTCCTTAATAACCAGTCACATTAGCCTTTACGTCACTGAATTTCAGTCAGAGTTGTGTGACACTCAGTCGCCATAAAAAAAAAAAAAAGGACACTCAATCGCCATTTACCATTGAAATGAATGAGAAGTACCATAAGCTGAATTCTATCTGTCGCAAAAAGTCAGTGACTTCTCTTATAAAACGCCATTTTTTTCGTGTTTTTTTTTTGGGGGATTTAAATAGTTAAATCCAAAAGTATTGTTTAGTGTAAAACATGTTGAAGATTAGCAGATAGGCTGTCGATTTATTAAATGATATGCCGTTTCCTCTAAAAAGCTATTCAGCATAGTGAAGCCTCTCTTCCATTGACATCCATTCAAAGAAAATGGCCTCTGGTCTCATTTCCCATGCACTGCCAGATCGGAAGCGTTAGCTTTAGCTATTACACTTTTTCGGCTAATGGTTGCAGGCTTGCTTTCTAGTGGCTTTGGCTGAAACTTGGCAGCCACAAAAGCAAAATACATCACCCGTGTTTCCTTTTATACTTTGTTTTTCAATGTGAAACAGAATGCACACCGGGAGAGCCAGCTGACAACATCAATTGTCCGCCATTTGTTTTTCTTCTCTAGTCACATTTGATCTCGCAAGTCCACTGCAAAAAAAGGCTTGTCTTACTTAGCATTTTTGTCTTGTTTCTAGTCAAAATATCTAAAAATATCTAAAAGTCAGCAAAACAACATTAGATATTTAGTCTTGTTTCCAGGGGTAAAAAAACTAAATTGAGTTAATTTTGCTTAAAATAAGTAAAATTATCTGCCAGTGGGGTAAGTAAAACACTCGTTTTAAGAATCTTTTACATACCCTACTGGCAGATAATTTTACTTGTTTCCAGGGGGAAAAAACAAAATTAAGTTCATTTTCCTTAAAACAAGACTAAATAGCTAATGTTATTTTGCTTATCTAGTAAATGCATCTATTTTGACTAGAAACAAGACACAAATACTAAGTAAGATAAGCCTTTTTTTGCAGTGTCTCTGTGAGATCTCATGTTACTGTGAAAGCTTTGCTACAGTCAACAAGTGTGTGGTTTCGCGGTCTAGATAGTGTGCGTGTACAGATGATTATAAGGCTAAAAATTGGTTGAAGCTGTCTTCATGTCTGTGGTCTCCTATGGTTTTAAAATCGTTATTTGAAAATAGTGAATAGTGTTATTCAATTTTTAATGTATTATATATTGAAACATAAAGTTATCTTAGGTTTTGCTGCTCTACTTACATTTGGCATATTGATTAACAGGTAAAGCAGACTCGATGCTGTCCGTGGATTCGTATAATCAGCCTGATTACGATGGAGACCAGAAGGCCAAGGTTATGACTCTCAGTCTAGACAACACTCCTAATTCTGTCAGCAGCCCAAAAGTATTGTCCCCACACCTGTCCCATTCCAGGAGTCCTCTTAGTCCACCACCTGAGAACTTTAACTGGCCGGACGTTCGTGAGCTATGTTCAAAATATGCACACCTCGGAAGCTCGTCTGTTCAGCCAGCAGTAGGCCAAAGTCGTTCAGTGGAAGAAAGCGTGTTTGATAGCAGTTCAAGAAGACGTTCTAGCTGCTCTTCAAGCCACTTAGTCACCTCTAATGGCTCCACAGACTCTTCAGTTTACAAGTTTTATCCAGGAAGGGATACAGGAGAATTGCTGACTCGGACACAGCGTGCAGGTTCTCTGGACCAAAAATTGGGTAGTTTGTACTTGAGTAATCTGCACAGTCTTCAAAGTAAAAATGCCAACAGTGGCTACTATATCTCTGCTCAAGCTACCCTTCCAAATGAGAAGAATATAATTGTGGTTGAGAAGGTGTCTGAGGTTCAAACACCAGTCGAGCTGGACCACCCTACAGAGGGCAAGAAACAGGAAATAACAACAGATGCAACAGATGACAGCTACGTCCAAATTCGTTCGCCGACATCTCGTGAGAAGATCTCAATTGTGGCTGTCATTGACCGCTGTCGGGCATATCAGGAGTCAGAGGAATACCGTCTGAGGGAAGATGGAGGATCTAAGACAGAACAGTTACCTAAGATTGAGAGCAAAAAACTTGAGAAAACTTCATCCAATTGTGAACATTTAGACAGTACTGTTAAAAATGCACTGGATTCTGGGAAAAAGGCTGATTCAAGTCAACAGAGTGTTGTCAAGAATCTCAGAGAAAAATTCCAAAACATAAGATAAAATCACTTGTTTTAAGGTACAGCTATTGTATGTTTCAGGAATATTGTAAAATTGTTGGCTGTGAAATACTTGCTTCATTAATTTATCTCTTCTTCTAAATCCTCACCGCTGAAGACATAAAATCTATGGTCAGCACATATCATGCTGTAGCCAAATAAATCATCTGGCAAATTTAAACCTCAGAACTAATAATCATTACATTTTGCATGCTTTTTTGCTGGTATTTTGGACACTGTATGATCATGTTGCCTACTGATATTGAGAAACTTTTTAATGGTCTGAATGTCAGGCAGAAAGTGTAAATACTGTTGTACATTTTTTTGTCGTACATGCATTCTTTCTGTAATACCATTTACTTATTTGAGATAGTAGATATACAAGTATGTATTTGGTAGTCAAATGTAAGGGTAATGACATTCTTCTTTATAAATATTTATATTTCGTTCAAGGTATTTCGATTAATGTCATATTTGAGCTAAGGATTTCTTTAGCAAGGGATAAAGTCTAGTTTATACTACAAAATACACCCTGGCAGAGTTGTGTAATTCGTCTAGACTCTAAATGTAACAGACCACTTGAAAACAGGGTTTTATTTTACTTTTAACTGAAAGACATTTTAAAGCTTTTAAGGAGATGTTTTTTTCTGTTGTTTTATTTCTATTGTATTTTTTTGTATTATTTTTTGTCCAGGAGACTAGATCTAAATGTTTAAAGATGATGATTTTAATGATTTTTTTTAAAGCTTACCCCAACGATGTTACTTAAGCTTATTTTAAGATTTGTTGTGATCTTCATAACGAATCTGATTTAACATCAGGTTTTAGCATTTGAAACTGTTGGTTTAGCAGCCCATGATAACAGCTCTCTCATTGATCACTGTGTGTCTCTCTGTTATTTATTAAGATTATATAGATTTCCATGTCTGACTTATTACAAATGCATCAATAAATTCTTGTGAAAGTGAAAATTCACTCTATAATAAAACCAAAGAAAATTCAGACTTGCACGTTTTAAATTTTTGACTGTGGTCTTCATCTTAATGCAAATCTTCAAACCAAGATCATTTATGACGCCTTTTAATACCATTTATCTGTCATCTGCTCAGGCTTCTCAGTTTTATTAACTGATTTTGGGTATCAGACAAAACTTGAATTTTGGTGATTTTGGCTCATTCACACTCTAAGATCACATCTGTGCATATACACTTGTTTGGCTGGTTCATGAAATTATATCATGACAAAAAAAAAAAATTAAAATAAAAAAATTTAAATGTGGATGTGGAGCCTGTACCATCACAAAACAATTGCAGTTGCCTTGGGGCAAAATCATTGAGATTAAAAAAACAGAATGTCCAAGTAATGATAAAATTTGTGTCTTCTGATTAATGTCCAAGAACATGAATATAACACTGAATATAGATGAAACGTCCAAAGCTGGCAATGTATTTACACCTTGTATTGTGGGCAACAAAGAAAATTGTAGAATAAATTTAGGAATACATGAGGAGATCATAATTACTTCTGCACAAAACATACTACTGCACCTTATGTACAATTACTAGGCTTTATAAATGTTAGTTGTTCATAACCAACTGCTGCAGTACTGCTCTATACGTGGATACGCACACAGCTGTACACAAGTCCTAGCTTTGGCTCACCTACGTATATGGCACAACATGCAATAATTCCAAAATAATTATCTCATTTGCATTTGATACATGTACATACATCAAACCACCCATAACACAGCCAAAACTAAAGCAAACTGTTTGATGGTGAGCTTCTAAACCATAAAACTAATATACTACATACAATCATTTCTTAGTGCAGATATTTAGAAACATTTTTTCAAGATTTACCTCAACAGGATTGCACAGACTTTTTAACACTGAATGGTAAAGAAAGAAACAAAACGCTGCAATGGAAGATCACAATTACAGACACAAAACAAATTAATAACATGTCATTTACTAAATAATTTAATGTGCTGATAGGACCATGGTAGACAAAAAGATGTTTTTGTATGTAGTTTGTATGGTTCACTGCACATTCACATTGTTGTCATCAGAAGGTACAGGTTGTCACAATATTTCTATATTGGCCAGTCTCAAGCTAAAATAATTAAGGTAAGATGGGTAAGATGCCACCCCTAAGAACAATGTGCATTTACTACATTATACAGGAGGGAAAGGCACCATCGGTCCTGGAGTGCCACAGTCCTGCAGAGTTTAGCTCCAGCCCTAATCAAACGCACGTGAACAAGCTAATAAATGTCTTCAGGATTACTAAGGCTACAGCGGAGGGGTTGGATGTTATACAGCATATGAATATTTAATATTTACGTGCCTATTTTTTTCATCAAAAATATGTCATTACAGCGACACTATAAATTCAAACTGAACAATTTCACTCAATTAACCAACAGGTTTTAATGAAAAGCGAGGATCTCTGACATGTACATCTAATTAACTGAATTATTACTGTATATATACATCCGCGTATTAATTTTAAAACACTGCTAACAACATGCTGTTCTGGACCAGTTGTGGGAGGAGTGTCTTATCCCAAAAGTCTAATTTTAGGTAGTCTGTTTTTAAGAGCACAGCCAATTATCAATTGTGTTGAGATGACATTTTGTGGCATCTATGGTCAGGAAAAAAAAAATCAAGATGGGGGTCATCTTCCCTCAAGGGGTATCTTACGCTGTCTTACCCTGCTAATATATGTGCAATTTTAGAAATTAAATATTAGTGTGACGTTATTGTTGTGGATTTCATTCTCTTCTTAAAGGATATTTTAACATTTTGATGCTTTTAAAACATTCAAAATCACAAATACATAGAGTATATGACACTTAAAGAATACATGGCTAATGCAAACATGAGGGCAATAGCCTGTTACATCCAGCTGCTTTTTGTTTGCTCCAGTGATAGTTTTCTGTCATCCTAAATTAAAAACAATCGTTTTTTTTGCATACAATCATAAAAGCAACATTGGGGCAGGGTGAAGGTAACCCGTTTTTCAAGTTTTCACCTGTGACACACAACAGCAGTACTTCACAGCATCACACATGATTCTACCATAATCTAGCACTCTCACACACAAAGCAAACACCCGACACCCCAGACATATGTGTTGTAGTTGCCAAAAAATAAAAAAAAAAAAATACAAAAAGACACAATCTATGCCAAAGGCTGCTTACTTTTTAACAACATTTAACTTGCAATGTCTGGGAATTCAACAGTAGCCATATTCTTAGAAGCACCAATATTTGATTCTTATCTTTGATAGCATAATTAAAACAGCTGATAAATCTTTTTTTTTTTTTTTGCAAAGCAAGCTAATAGCTATACCTTTGTTGAAGGCAAGCACTAATTCAGTATTGTGTATTTACCCATTTTTTTCATGCTGAAGATTTGTAGCAGCCAAGTGCACTACATGACTGACAAGGAATACAGACTGAATGCTACATGGTTTTCTCATAGTTTTCAACCAGTGAGACCAAAACAGACATGATACAGGAATACAGTAACACACCCACTCATTCTCTCAATCATGAATGACAAGTTGGGATATGGACAATCATTCAAGCAAGCCAGAGATTACAATTGTTGAAAATAACAATGTCTACACCTGCTTTAGCTTGTGAAGTATGTCCATAGTCTTAAAGCATATGCCGCATATTTGCACCACAGATAGTCTCACAATACTTTTACAAATGTGCCATTAATATGGCAGTTTCCAAAGAGATGTGTAGTACATGATAGATTTTTTTTGTGAAGCAAGCTAATGGCTATCCTTGTTGAAGGCAAGCTTATACTACATATCGGCCTCCCTCAGGCCCCTTGGGACCACGCTTTGAACTTGCATTAGCTTTAGTAGGAGTGGGGCTGGTAAACTCCTTGGAAGCAGACTTGGTCTTTCCCCCGGGAGAAGTTGCAGGGTGAATCTTGAGGATTCCTCCAGGTTCAACAATAGTGTTGATCACTGAGGTATGACAAAGATAAAACACAAATTGATACAGAGAAGGCCCAGAATATGTAGCATACATGGTCAAAGTTAAACATCGTCTTAGTTAGGCATGTAACCCTTGTTCCCTGAAGGAGGAAATGGGAGACATTTACGTCAGTGACTGACGAACTGGGATCTTGTCTGAGAGCCCCAGTCATCTTCGAGTGGTACAAAACAAGCCAATATTGGTGAGTGAGAATAAAATCGTGAACCATTCAAGTTATACCGAGGAAATACACATATGGAGTCACCTGATGGGGAACCACAACATATGGGCACCTAGCCTAAACTGAGGGTCAACACACAGGTAATAGGCCTGGTGTCAGATACCTCCACCAACTACCAAAGGGAGCTGGAGGAACTCCATCCAGGGTTTGCCAACCTCTGCTTCCCTTCCCTTCTGCTAGCCTCTGAAACAGATAAAGAGCTGTTCTGAGGTCCTGCAGCTCTGCGTGCATTCCATGTAAATGCATAAGGCACGAACGGGACACAGCAGAGCGAGGGCTGGGTCTGCCTCCTCTTGGGGCAGTGCTTCTAGGTTCACCACCTGGTCCCAAAAGGAAGTGGTGGGGACTTTGAGCACATATCTGGGCCAGAGTCTCAGGATTATGTGAGAGTCAGCTGGCCCTGCCTGCAGCTCCCCCACCATCTTGATACATGTGAGTGCAGTCAGATGCGCTGTCTTAAAAGACAGACACTTTAGCACAACTGACTGCAAGGGCTCAAAGGGATCTCTCTGCAAAGCATTTAAGACTAGAGAGAGATCCCAAAAGGGAAAGTGGAGAGGTCAAGGAGGGTTTAACCTCCTCACACCCCTCAGGAACCTGATGACCAGATCGTGTTTCCCCAAAGTCTTGCCGTCAACTGCATCATGATGTGCGGCTAAAGCAGCAGCATACACTTTAAGGGTAGAGGACGACAGCCTTAGCTCCAACCATTCCTGCTGAAAACAAACCACAACACTGACTGAGCATCAACAGGGTTCTTCCCGGTGGGAAGAACACCAATCAGTGAACAGACTCCACTTCAAAGCATATGCCCACCTTGCAGAGGGGGCTCTAGCTAAAGTAATAGTGTCAACTACCACTGTGGGTAGGTCACTAAAGTCCTTTGCGTCCCATCCAGGAACCACACATGGAGGTTCTGGAGATCTCAACGGAGGTGCCATATAGTGCCACGGGTGCCATGTAGTGCTGTGTAGCGGACGTTTGACTCCAAAGTTCTCCAGAGGGAATGACTAAAGTCACATGAGCAGGCATTGCATCCTCGAACCAGAAACTCCTGACTGCTGGTGATAGACAATGGCAAGGCTCACTTTCAGCAGGAAACTGCTCTTTATTTAAGAGAAAAGAAACAAAAGATTCACCACCCGGCCTTCCTCCAGGGGAAGAAATGGTGCGGTAACCGTCTCCTGAAAAGCAGCTTCCTCCATCTCTAGACAAATCTTCATCCCCAGAGGAATTAAGCCCACCTCTGACATCTGATCATCCAAAGGAGTGCTGAATGAGATACTGGAAGCTCTACAGGAAGACCTAGCGAACTCATCCGGAAACTAAACAGCTTGCGACATACTGGAGGAGTGAGAGGGCCGCGGGGACTGACTCAGCGGGAGAACTCCCACTGTATTCCTCAGGTCACCCTGTTTATTAGCCAATATAGCCCTCTGCTGTGCAGAGAACCTAGATCAGGGAATAGCACTCTACTTATAAGGAGGTATGGTGAGATTGTCCGTGTCCTGCTGGTACATGACCTAAAAGGGTACATGATTCATCCACAAATGCTGCCTCAGCATGCTTAATGCCCAGATACGTGAGACAGCGATCGTGACTGACAGAAAACGACATCCAGAAATGCACGGTTTGAATGACATCTTTAAAAAGAAGCAGCGTCACACCCGTGCTTACTCTTTTAGTGAGGAAACTAGTTTTTTTTAATACTAAAGTGCTCAGGGGTTAGCTGAAATCAACAGGCACTCTGCACTGCTGTCTCTCTCAGTGACCACCAAAGATGCGTCACCAACATGCAGAGCCCACTCAAAGATGAAAGGAAGAACAGAGTAGTATAAACCACTCGGCTCCGAAGTGAAAGCTTGAATGAGTGAGCTGCAATGCTTCCTTACATACTCATAGGAAAAGGGAGTGGTTCGTGATGCAAATCTCACTTGCCAATATTCATTGGCTTGTTTTGTATTACTCAAAGGTAACTGGGGCTCTCAGGCGAGATCCCAAATCGGCAGTCACTGACATAACATTGGCTGAAAGGGAACTAATGCTAATAAACTCACCCTCAAGTTGTCTCTGGACTCTTCGCAGTTCTTGGAGGATAGATGAGATTTCCTAATTGCAAAGTATGGAAAATATATTACAAAATAAAAAATCATCTCTGAAATAAATGTGTGGTCTTTGGAAATTACATTGGATAGAGAATGTACCTTATTAGATGTCTTAAGGATGGGAACCTCATTTTCAGCATTGATTTTTGCCTCTATTTCCTCCCAGACCTCTGTCTTGTTATGAAACAGAGCTCTAAAAGAGACATAATATTTGTGGGAACAGACAAAACACCTGGATAGTATTGCTAGTTCTTAGCTTTAATTTCCTAAATGGAATCAAAAGGCATTGTGTGCACTTTAGGTTTGTTAGCCTTAAATTTATCTACTGTATATGCTAGTGTAAATTTAACCTTTAGCAGATACACACATTTAAAATGTAGTCTCTCTGTTACAGGAAAAATGGACCAAAAATACTGATGACTTATCAGATAAGAATTATCTGATTATCATAAGAATTACATTAAATAAAGGAAAATAATAAAAAAGAAGAGAAAGAAATAATCCTTTATAATGTCCTGCCCAAAGTTTGTTTTTAAATAGGAAATATTTTATTTCATACTTCATTTTCTCTGCTAGTTGCTCCGTGTTCTCTCTGATAGCCTGGGAGAGCTGGGAGACTGGGTTTAACATAAGATTGTCCAGAATTACCTGTGATTAAAAAAAAAAAAAAGGTTAGAACAAATTATGTAATTGTAATTTCTATCTATACAGTTTCTGAGAAGCACTGCTATTTGCTATGCAGGCTATAACACCCTGAGTAAATGACTAAAGGATCAGTTTACTAGTGTAATGAGCAAAGGATTTGACAAAATTTGACCTCTTCACGGTTCCAGGGACGCCGTCTGGAACTGTCATGGTCGTTCATATTTGAATCTTGGTCTACTGGACTAGTTGAGCCTGGAGGAACCTTTTGATAATTCAGACTTGCCTCAGGTATATGCTGTACCAGCTGCAGATTAATCAGGGATGGGAAAGCACTAGTAAGAACACGTGGACATGACAATGGCAGGTTAAAAAAGGTTAAATTTGATGTTAAGAGACAAATATCTCAGCTCAAATTACAATGGAGGCTTCTGGGAGTAAAACTCTGGGAAGATACAGTATTTGTATGATCATGCTAATTCAGCTGTGAACAGGAAAGGGATCTATGTTCACAGTCAACACAGCAACTTTGATCCTAATTCCTTCAAGATACATTTGAAAAATATTTTGAATGTAAACGTA
Organism: Cirrhinus mrigala; assembly: GCA_036247105.1. NCBI lineage: Eukaryota > Metazoa > Chordata > Actinopteri > Cypriniformes > Cyprinidae > Cirrhinus > Cirrhinus mrigala. Next base: position 4,313,467 of record CM070026.1, read on the forward strand.
ACCTATTTTGTGAACATACAGCCTTAAGAGTGAATCTGGAAGTGAGTTTCCATGCATTAGGGAATTCCCTCATGCAAATAAAAGGTAGCAGTTTAAACAGCAGGTTTCGAAGCTAGAAATCAGACAGCTGTTAGTACATCGATACTGGCTCACAGATTAAGTATTTTAATTTTGGACACCACTTGGTGATAATGAGTGATGAATTCAGCACCTGAGGTAACAGGAACCTCTGTAATGATGCATATGGTCTCTGCACAAAAGAGAAAATATAAAACAAAATGTATGCAAGATTAAAAAAAAAAACTTTTACCTTAGTCTAAGTCCTTTTTGGGACAAATATATAATATAATTATCATGAGGTGTACCATGGTATAGCAACCCATGACTCCAAACCAGACAGACTTGCTTACCTTAGAATTTAATATTTTATCTACAGTGTTTCTCCTCTTTGTGCTAATGAGGAGAATATAAAGATTTGCTGCATGTTATGCTATTTATTTAAAAGGTAATGGAATGGGTCAATGTATATGATAGCATGTCATTTAACCATGCAAGCAAACTTTGGCCGCACCTCCTCTCTGGTCGAGATAGTGGATGCAGGGGTATTGGGCATGGAGCCTGGGGAAGTGGTAGCTCCCATGCCTGATGATGCTTGGGAGTCACCATCCCCTGCAACATCATGGATTTCACGTGCGAGAATGGCAAGATCTTTGGCCAGATCTTGACTCAGCCTAAAGGAAGTAAGTAAAAATGTAAAATGTAAAATATAAAAATGAATTAACCAAAAGTACTCATGCACAAACTAGCTAATGCATTAGCATATCACACCACAACAAAAACAAAAAAGTTAAATAACCTGGCAATCTCTGCACTATGAGTAGACCAGTTCTGAAAGTGTTCATTCTGAGTTTCGTCCTCTTCCGTTTCCAAAGAGCCACATTTTAGCCTCATTTGAATCGTCTTCTGTGGTGTCTGTGTCTGAGTTGAAGCCGAGGCATGTGAGCGTTTATGTTTAGAGTTGGAATTGGTCTCAAACTCCTCCTCTGAGGTAGAGGAATACTCTGAATCCTTTTGTCTGCGGTGGGAACCTCAAATTATAAACAAAAATTTTGTTTCTAAACAAAGTATCATGTTTGTATTTTAAAACATCAAAGTTACAACATTGCCAGTAATAATGAAACATTGCAATGTTATGCAGTTTTAGTGGTCTTGTCTAGAGGAACTACAGGTAGAGAACATCTCTGAGGTTTAAGACAAATAAATAGACTGATACTCACCAGTTGTGCTACTGTGTTTAACTTGGTTAGAACGGGTACGAGCGGCGGAGTGCTTCCCTACTGATGCAGTCCCTTTGCTGGTAGCCTGCCTCACCTCACTTGAAGCCCCTTTCCTCACACTGCCATTTGCCTCTGTAGGACGGTTAGAAATGCCATGCTTGCTTGAGGTGGACTCATTGTCACTTGGAACAGTGAAGGATCTAGTGCGTTTCCGAGGCATGGCAAGAATGTCCAGTCTTGACAGTTTCTTGCTTTCAGCAGGAGTCTTACTGTGGTCGGAGCTCTGAGATGCACGGTCCGTCTCTGCACCTTCATTGTCCGAGGCCTCACCTAGTCGAGCTCGGCGAAGCATGGAGGCACGGGTTGGTCTTGGGGCTGAAAGGCTATTGGATCGGGTCAGCACCTGATGGTTTCCTTTGGTCATCTTACTAGGGTCCTCCTTCTGCAGGGGTGCAGTGAGTTTTTTGCGGCTGTTGGGTCGTGAACTTGACTCATGGTCAGAAGCCGCAGCTTCAGGCCACACTTGTTGACCATGCTGATTATCCGAAAGGTCTAAAGAACCACGGTTACCAGCACTGCGACGAAGCTGTAGCCGGCGACTTAGTTCAGCTTTACCGGTATTATCAGAGGAGGCATGATTTCTGCGTTTTTCTGATAGCCGTTCACGAGCTGTAGGTTGTCGTGCTTTGTCTTGTAAACCGGAAGATGACTTCTCCTTACGCAGATCACTTGCAGATGTGTGCTTCTTATTTGCACTGACAGGAGCATTTTTATTGCTGACCATGCTTACAGTGCTAGCAGTATCAACATCCGAATCACCAGACAGAGAGTCCTCTTGTGCAGGAAAGCTCCCTTTTTTTGATCGTTGACTAGATCCAGGTAACTTTTCTTCTGGTGATGTCAAAGATTTCTCTGCTTCCTTAGGAAAGGGAAATGTGTCTCGAACAGCTTCCTCAGTATCCAAGCTTCTCAAAGCAGGATGACTAGAGATATGTGGCAGTTTCTTGACTTGAATGTTGTCACTTGGCCTATCTTTGGTGAAACTCTCTTGTCGAACAAATGAGGTCGAGGTCTCTTTGGTGGGCACCACATCCTTGTTATGCGTCTGAAGATTTGGGGCTGAAGAGTTAGGCTTCACCGGACGCCTAGACTCATGGCCACTCAAATGTCGTATCAAGACGGTTGTTGGAGGTACCTTGGGAGAGGAGTCTCTCTCTGGCTGTGAAAAAACTGGGCTTTTGGACACGTCTGACTTGCATGAACCATCCTCAGAGCCAATATAAAATGAGGTGGGTTTAGGTGTGGGTGTTGGTAACTCTCTTAACCCTCTAGTATGGTTTACATTTTCAGAAGGTGAATGTGTTCCTCTCCTTGCTTGGCTCCTTCCACTCCTATCAAGGACAGAGCTGTCATCTGAACGGCTAGTGTCACTCAGACTGTCTGGGTCCACATCGTCTTGTACACGTAGCCTCTGAGTGCAGTCCTGCTGCTGTGGTGCTCTGGAACCTTTCTCTGGTGGTTCATGGTCCATGTTTGTTTCATGCCGAATCAAGATACTGGGGGTTGTGCTCTCTAGTTTATCTCCTGGTGGAACCTGAGGAAGCACCCGCCTGGTCCTGGAAACTTGACTGCCCTCTGACTCCAAGAAATCCAAGCTTTGACTAATCAATGACGCCACACTGTCATCTTCAAAATGAAAAGTTTGAAAATAGTTATTAATTTGCTGGCCTATTCATAAAATCTAAAACTGTATCAAAATGCTTAATTGCTCAAACACCACAAGTGGTTTTCAAGGAATATACCTCTGTCTACAGGTCCACTTTGGGGTGGAATTCCCATAGATCCTTGAGTAGCCCCAGGATCACTGTAAGTGTCTGCTAGGCTGGCCCAGCGTGAGACCCATTTAGGCCCTCCCACATCAGGATGTGCCTTAAAAAAAAAAAAAAATCATATTTATTGTTATTGTCATTTAAAAATAAGTATGTCAGTAATGAAGCAGAGAGCACATTTGTCTGAGCATTATGTAACTGCAATACCTGTAGTGAGATGACTTGGTCCCCACCACGGCCCTGTGATGATGTCGACATTACATCTGCTGCCATACCATGGCTATGACTTAAGAATTGTTGCTCATCTTTACCATCATCAATCACAGGCCTGTAAACTCCAAGAGTCTGACCACTGTATTCTGGTGCATCTAAAACACCAAACACCTGTGAAATATGAGCAAATATGATTTACTATGTTTCTCAAACACCATTGTCTTCCATGGTTCAGACCAAATAGGTCAACAGACGGTGCCAACCCAAACTCACAGCAGCAGTAGAAGCAAAGTTGACATTTCGGAGCACTCAAACGAACACCACAATGCTTTCAAAGCATCATTGTATCATTGTTGAAGTGTAGGGCTGCACACCCTCTTTGCTTTCTTTATCTTACAAAAGCACAACATTTTGTTGTTATTGTGCATGTACACGAATAAAAGTAGACCTTTCGAAAGAATGGTATGGCTACTATTCAGCTTTCACACTCCGCACAAACACTTCAATATCACACTTTATTTTTTATTAATGTTAGAGCAAGCGGCCATGTAATGATGCTACTAATTACATGCTTCAGATGATAAGCCACATTTGAGGTCTATGGTCAAAATGAATGTTTTCATGTACTTACCAATGTACTGTAATTACCACATAGACGAGCCAATGATCTGTCCATCATGGACTATGAGACTTTGCCATTTCCTGTAGATTTTTTTCTGCAATTAAGCGACTAATGAATTTTTGATCGACTAAGCCTCTTCGGGTCGACTATATACAGTGTTAGGGGTAACGCATAAGTAACGTGAGTTACGTAATAATATTACTTTTTTCAAGTAACTAGTAAAGTAATGCATTACTTCTGAGTTTCTAAGAAAATATCTGAGTTACTTTTTCAAATAAGTAACGCCAGTTACGTTTTTCCCCATTTATTGATTGACAAGTCTCCTGTCGGGAAATTGGGAGTAAACATGATGTTACTGTATTCTAGACTAAATGTGAACATGCATTAATTCATTTCACTCACAAAAAAGAGATTCAGTATTCCTCAAAATGAATAAAAACAGTGAAATGCAAACTCAGAATATGACGAAACCCTGCAATAATTAAATATGTTAAATAAAACAAATATCCTTTATGTATTTAATTCCATTTTATTAACCAATGTCTTTGCTGCTGGCCTTCGATGATGTAATTCAACCATACTAATAAGCAAAAATTACTTTAGATAAACTAACATTTGTGCTTCATGTTTTTTTTTTTTTTTTTTGCTGAAGCTGAAGAGTGATCTCCTGCATAAATGTACTTTTCTTTCAGCCTGAGGTGAATCCATTTCACTTTTGGTGTAAAAGGGCTTTTACATTAAAATTGTTTTATATTAAAAACAAAGAAGCAAGCCCTGCCTAGATTTAAAAAGTAACGCAAAAGTAACACATTACTTTCCATAAAAAGTAACTAAGTAACATAATTAGTTACTTTTTCAGGGAGTAACGCAAAATTGTAATGCATTACTTTAAAAAGTAACTTTCCCCAACAATGACTATATATATGCAAGTTTCAGATGCTGTTCATGTAGTGACTGGCAGAGCTGCGTGTGTGTTTCAGTGTTTGTGCATTAATTAAGTATTTTAAAGCAAAGATGATACGCCTGTGGAAGATTGTGGAAGACTGCTGCTTCCTGTTGGGCTTGCGTTTGAATGCCGGTCCTGTTTACCCCGCCTGGAATACTCCTGGAGAACTAATTTTGCCTTCTGAGAACTCTCGAGGCTCAAAAAGGAGAGTAAGGGGGAAGCGCAGGAATCAAGGGCTTTTAGGAATACTTTCAGGAAATGTACGCTCGCTTCGACATAAACTCGATGAATTAGACACCAATGTGAGTTTAATGCATGAATACAAAAACACGCATATGATGGCATTCACTGAAACTTGGTTGGATGATTCAGTTGCTGATAGTACTTTATGGATTGAGGGGTTTGGAACACCTATTCAGCTGGACAGAGACAAAGAAACAACAGGGAAAAAACAGTTTCCAGAGGAGGTGTGTGTGTTTATATCAAGGAATGAATGTTGTAATATAACAATAGTACAACACAAGATTTGTAATTCCCTCAGCTGTTTTTTGTTGTAGTATACATACATCCATGTGCCAAAACTGACATGGCATTTGAAACTCTCAAAAATGCCCTGGATAAATTGGATAATATATCTCCAGTCACACCTACATTTATTTTAGGTGATTTTAATCATTGTGTTATGGATAAATATTTAAAGGGCTACTATCAATATGTTACATGTGGTACCCATGCTGATAAAGTTTTGGATAGATAACATGACCCGATTCCGGGAGCTGAAGCATGAAGCATTTAAAAGGTATTTTGAATATGAAGAAGACAGTATTTCTCTCAGGAACTAATACTGAGGGTATGCATTCGTGTTTTCATAACTGCTGGCCAAATTCAAAGACGAAACTAAAATTAAATCATCTTTGAGAGCAAGGGGGCCCTCTGGTGTTTCAAGGGTCCCTACGCAGCTTGCATATTTTGCGTATAGGGAGGATCAGCTCTGGTTAATATGTGTTTCAAAAATGATGGGTGTTTCCTTGCGATCTTATAATGAACAGCAAGTGATGAGGATGGCACATAAAATAATCAGACAGCACACACCCTTTGAATGATTACTTTGAGTGGATGCCCCTTGGGCAACGTCTAAGGTCAATTAAGTGCTCTACAAATCACTACATATTTACTTTTGTGCCTGAAGCAATATTTTTATGTAATAAATTTAGTTGATTTTCAGATTTATCTATTCTTTTTTTCCCCATATTTTGCTCTAAACTAACGGTTAGTCGATTATTAGGGGGCAACCCTATTAAAGTCAATGGTGACTACTCAAATCTTTTGACTCTAGTATACGCCAGTGGTAATACAGTATTTATCTTTTCCCAAGAAAAAGAAAAAAAGAGTCTGTCACCTGATCAATCATACTTCTAGCTTCCTCCACTTCCTTATCTTGTGACTCTGTCTCAATTGTGTAGGTACCAGCATCACTCAGACTGTCCTCTTCCTCGGTTCGTGTCACCCTTGAGGCCTTCGTTTCAACACCACTAACTAACAGTGGTGAAAACTGTGGCACAGCTGACCCAGCTGAGCAGAGTGGGGAGGCACTAGAAACCGGACCCCTTCCTGGGGCTTGGGAAGGTACAGAGACAGGCGAGGTTGCTTGAAGAAGAGATTGGGATAATGGAGGTAGTTGGGATGGAGAAGACGGGTATGATACAGATGAGGGTCCAGATGGCTCTGCAGGGGAGGGTAAAAGAGTGTGTGATGGAGACATCATCACAGGTGGGGCAGACATAGGAGGTGGGGAGGTCTTTCCCGTATCCTTCAAGAACTCTGCGGTAAATTCCTGAGCTAGTTTGGACTTCCTGCCAACACTCCCAAAAGGCTTAATGGTGATAGCTGGTGAAGAGCGAGACGAGGTCCCTAATAGAGATGTGCTGGTCCCACTGTCTTCTGTCTTCTCTCTCCTCAGTGAGCTTGATCGCTGTGACCCTCCATGGCTTGAACCTTTCAGTGGAACAGTGATTTGCTGTGTTGGAGGAACATGCCCATGCACAGAGGCAGGCCTTTCCCCATGAGCCAGACCTTTTCTTTTCTCTAGTTTGGCCTTCAATGCAGAGTAGGAGTCAGCATGTGCAGAGTTGTGGGTAAAGGACTGTGACCGCTTCTTTCTGGGATTATCATCAAAGAACTCAATAATGAAGGCCTGCTGGGTGTGAGGCTCAGGGTGAAGGGCCTTAACCTCTGTCTGGGGAGGTGAAGAGGCTTCTTGAACAGGATGAACTTCAATTTCATCAAGTTCTCCTTCATGGTGTTTGTGTGGAGAGACTGACTGAGGATGATGAAATTTTTGTATTGAGACAGACTCCTGGGACAGAACTGATTCTGGTGGTTCAGATTTCTTCGACTGAGCTGACTGGTGTGACTGTACTGATGATTGTGATTGCATGGAATGTTGTGACTTGCTGCGTTGTCCTTTCATTACAGGGTCTTCTGAATCACTCTGGGTTCCATCTTCATGATGGTGTCCTATCGAGTTTATAGATACAGTTTATATTATGACTGTCATTCTAATGCATTAATTTAAAGCAATTAATTATAAAGAAAATAATGTGATGAAACTCATGTAATTTGTGCTTTGTAGCCTGTATTTAAATACTATAATTGAGATTTATATATCATCTGATGTAAGCTTTCCATTGATCTATGGCTTGTTGGGATAGGGCAATATTTAGCCGAGATACAACTATTTGAAAATCTGGAATCTAAGGGTGCAAAAAAAATATTGAGAAAATCGCCTTTAAAGTTGTCCAAATGAAGTTCTTAAAGGAGAAGTCCACTTCCAGAACAAAAATTGACAGATAATGCACTCACCCCTTGTCATCCAAGATGTTCATGTCTTTCTTTTTTCAGCCTTAAAGAAATTATGTTTTTTGAGGGAAACATTTCAAGATTTTTCTCCATATAATGGACTGGTATGGTGCCCCAATTTTGAACTTCCAAAATGCAGTTTAAATGTGGCTTCAAACAATCCCAAATGTGGTTGTAAACGATCCCAGCCAAGGAAGAAGGGTCTTATCTAGCAAAACGATCAGTTATTTTCATAAAAATAATACAATTTATAGACTTTTTAATGTCAAACGCTCGCCTTTTTTTCGGTTCATGATAGTCAGGGTATGTCGAAAAATTCCCATCTCATGTTCTCCCTCAACTTCAAAATTGCCTTTTATCGCTGTTTTACCTTTTTTGTTGAGGGTGTCTGATCTTCTTTGCATGTTCACTTTGCAAAGACTGGGTCGGTACTTCTGCAGTGATGATTTTGAAATGATTTTTGAAGCTGAAGGAGAAAGTACGATTGGAGTTTTTCGACATACCCTAACTGTCTTGAGGCAGAATACACATAGCTCAGGAAGAGCAAGACAAGACGAGCGTTTGAGATTAAAAAGTATTTAAATTGTATTTTTTTTAATGAAAATAACCGATCGTTTCGCTAGATAAGACCCCTCTTCCTCGACTGGGATCATATACAACAACATTTGGGATCGTTTGAGCCGCATTTAAACTGCATTTTGGAAGTTCAAAATCGGGGCACCATACGGAGAAAAATCCTGAAATGTTTAACTCAAAAAACATAATTTCTTTACGGCTGAAGAAAAAAAGACATGAACATCTTGGATGACAAGGGGGTGAGTACATCTTTGTTCTGGAAGTGGCCTTCTCCTTTAACAATGCATACTGGTAATCAAAAATTAAGTTTTGTTATATTTAAGGTAGGAAATTTACAAAATATCTTCATGGAACATGATCTTTACTTAATATCCTAATGATTTTTGGCATAAAAGAAAAATCGATAATTTTGACCCATACAATGTATTTTTAGCTATTGCTACAAATGTACCTGTGCTACTTATGACTGGTTTTGTGGTCCAGGGTCACATATAATCAGTCATTACTCATATGTGACCCTGGACCACAAAACCATCATACAGTGGGTACGGAAAATATTCAGACCCCCTTAAATTTTTCAGTCTTTGTTATATTGCAGCCATTTGCTAAAATCATTTAAGTTCTTTTTTTTTTCCTCATTAATGTACACACAGCACCCCATATTGACAGAAAAACACAGAATTGTTGACATTTTTGCTGATTTATTAAAAAAGAAAAACTGAAATATCACATGGTCCTAAGTATTCAGACGCTTTGCTCAGTATTTAGTAGAAGCACCCTTTTGACCTAATACAGCCATGAGTCTTTTTGGGAAAGATGCAACGAGTTTTTCACACCTGGATTTGGGGATCCTCTGCCATTCCTCCTTGCAGATCCTCTCCAGTTCTGTCAGGTTGGATGGTAAACGTTGGTGGACAGCCATTTTTGGGTCTGCAGCTGAAAAACACCCCCACAGCATGATGCTGCCACCACCATGCTTCACTGTCAGGACTGTATTGGACAGGTGATGAGCAGTGTTTTCTCCACACATACCTCTTAGAATTAAGGTCAAAAAGCTCTATCTTGGTCTCATCAGACCAGAGAATCTTATTTCTCACCATCTTGGAGTCCATGCGGGCTTTCATGTGTCTTGCACTGAGGAGAGGCTTCCGTCGGGCCACTCTGCCATAAAGCCCCGACTGGTGGAGGGCTGCAGTGATGGTTGACTTTCTACAACTTTCTCCCATCTCCCGACTGCATCTCTGGAGCTCAGCCACAGTGATCTTTGGGTCCTTCTTTACCTTTCTCACCAAGGCTCTTCTCCCCCGATAGCTCAGTTTGGCCGGACGGCCAGCTCTAGGAAGGGTTCTGGTCGTCCCAAACGCCTTCCATTTAAGGATTATGGAGGCCACTGTGCTCTTAGGAACCTTAAGTGCAGCAGAAATTTTTTTGTAACCTTGGCCAGATCTGTGCCTTGCCACAATTCTGTCTCTGAGCCCTTCAGGCAGTTCCTTTGACCTCATGATTCTCATTTGCTCTGACATGCACTGTGAGCTGTAAGGTCTTATATAGACAGGTGTGTGGCTTTCCTAATCAAGTCCAATCAGTATAATCAAACACAGCTGGACTCAAATGAAGGTGTAGAACCATCTCAAGGATGATCAGAAGAAATGGACAGCACCTGAGTTAAATATATGAGTGTCACAGCAAAAGGTCTGAATACTTAGGACCATGTGATATTTCAGTTTTCCTTTTTTAATAAATCTGCAAAAATGTCAACAATTCTGTGTTTTTCTGTCAATATGGGGTGCTGTGTGTACATTAATGAGGAAAAAAAATGAACTTAAATGATTTTAGCAAATGGCTGCAATATAATAAAGAGTGAAAAATTTAAGGGGGTCTGAATACTTTCCATACCCACTGTAAGTAGCACCGGTATATTTAAACACATAAAGAGCTCAAATATATTTTAAAACATGCACAGAACATTATGCATCATTGTGAGTCTCACAGAAAGTGCACTCTTATGGCAATGTAAGATGTCTCTTACCTTTGAGCGTCCGAATATGCATCGCCAAGTCACTCTTAGTGCTGTACACATCCTCACAGGGTGGCCGCCTGCACATCATACTGACATCACTCTGCACAAGCCAATCTGCCACCTTGCTCTCAGCTGATAGAACCTCTGTGGGTGTGACTACCAGAGAATTACTGGGCTGCTGCTGCTGCTTGCTACGCTGACGAGACGAGAACTTGGTCACATGATCCTTGATTTTAATTTTGCCTGGCATGCAGTCATCAAACTCGATAGTAAAAGAAGCATGACTCTGGACAACTGGAGGTGTAGAAATTAGAGGGATATTGGTGTCTTTGGTTGGGATGTCTATTAAATCTGTTGCTGGGGACTTGGATTGCATATGGAACTCCTTTGTTGGAATTTCAAAATAACTAGGCTCTCTGTGGTACGGGTAGGTCGACTTGGTCTGGCCGTCACGGATCTCCTGAACAGAGAAGTTAAATTCATCCTCAGCTGTCGGGGCCTCCTTTGTGATGTCTGTCAAGAGACACCCACACCAAACTGTAAATATGGTAAGACAAATATTCATATCAATAACACACGAAAGTAGCCATAAGGGAGGACAAGTGCTTACCTGAATGACTCTCACCTGACCTTCGTACTTCATTGTGTGCTTCCTTGTTCCCAGAGTCCTCCTCACCCCACCATGAAGGCTGGCCATACAATGGTGTTGGTCGGGGTACAGGTGACTCTAAAGAGGAAAAATTACACAGTTAAAACTCAGAAAGAGTAGGGGTATAACGGATAAAGTGAGATGAAGAGTGTGTTACCATGCTAAGCACAATTTATTCAACAAGCCATTCCTGAAGTGATCACTTCACTTAATCACTAGAACATCAGAATGTTGGAGCCGCTCTTGTATCTGTTTACTGTAAAGCAAAATATGTAGACTATCTTTCTGATTCCAAATATCCAGTATATTGGATGAATTTGTATTTCCACTTTAGAAAATGTGTATTAGAATTTCTATAGTGTTATCCATATGATCAATCAATATGTGTTTAAAATGATGAATGATGCCACACACTTCTCTCAGTGGGTTAGAAGTTTTTATTGAGAAAATCTGATGTCTATTATACTGAACATTAGAATTTTATTCTCGAGTGTCTATATTACACATATTAAAATAACTACAATGGAATAAACAATAAGCATGTGCAAGCTTATCTAGGAATTAAATACATCTCATTACTATGGAGGGCCAAATTAAATGTTGAAATATATAAATAAATCGTTAAATGCATCATTTAATTATTGAAAGCATAAATAAATGTATAAATATTTATTTATTTAAAAATATATTTAACTTTTCATTTATTTAAATATTTATTTAATTATTATTTTATTTATTTATTTATTTATTTACGCATTTATTTCTGCATTTATTTCTGCATTTATTTATTGCCTCCACATTTCATTTTGAGGTTTGCGGTTGTCGGCACGTCACTCAACAATAGTGGGCGTCACCTTTCCAGCTCGATTACTTTGGTCTTTCTAGTTCAGGCGCCTTTTTCATGTTTTTCGCATCACAAACTATAGCTGATCGAGGATGGTACAGTAAAAGATCTGTCGTTGACTCTTGCAGATGAAGTGACATGACATCTGACGCACGAAAGCCATTAGCACACGCCGCTATGCTCAGTGGCACAACCGCTGACACTTCCGGTTTTCACTGACATGTATCAGCAGGGAGTGGCATGTGCCCCTGACACTCTTACTAAACATGTTAACACATGCACTTAACTGCAGAACGATATTTCATTGAGGACGCGTTTCTATCAAATGTAGGATTAGTTACATCGCGGAACTGATTTGTATGTATTTGTTTGTGTGACATATGCCGATGGATTGTGTCAGTGTAGCGGAATGTCACCGTATGTCGCGGCAACACAAGGAAACACAAGGAATCAATGACGCCCACTATTGTTGAGTGACGTGCCGACAACCGCAAACCTCAAAATGAAATGTGGAGGCAATAAATACATGCAGAAATAAATGCGTAAATAAATAAATAAATATTTAAATAAATAAATAATTAATTAAATATTTAAATAAATAAAAAGTTAAATAAATAAATATATATTTAAATAAAAAAATATTTATTCATTTATTTATGCTTTCAATAATTAAATGATGCATTTAACGATTTATTTATATATTTCAACATTTATTTATTTAATTTTGAGTAATTTGGCCCTCCATACATTACATGTTGTCCATTAGTATTACTAAATAATTATTAATTTAGTATTACTAAATTACTTAATTATAATAATATTAACTAATATTATTTGCTTATCTATTATTATTATTATTACTTTAATATTGTATTAAAAAAAAAAATATTATTTACTGATGGACACGTCAATGCAGTGCCAGCAGCCAAACCAAGGCATAAGGATTATCTTTAGTATCTGTCACTTGACCAAAAGCTCAAAAGGGAGGGGTTTACAAATAAACCAGGCCACTGTACTGCAGTGTTACAGATAAACAGAGATTAACAAAGGCTGTGATAACAGACAGAATGTTATGGTCATATATCTGCTGTACTCTATGTTACAAAGCATTTTGTTTTATCACTATCTGTTATTTTATATTTTTTTCCTGTCTTTGGTCATTCTTGATCACTCTCACCTGTGAGACTCTTGCGTTCGGAGCGCTCCAGTTTGGACCTCTCTTCCTGCACGTTCTGTTGCTTGCTTTCTGCAGATTTTATGCCCATTTGCAGCTGACTGGTGTACTTCTCATGCTGATACATCAGGATCAGCAGTCAACCAAAAAGAAAAAATATATTAATATATATTACATAGAACATAAAATAGACAGAAATACACACACAAACAGACAAAACCATACCTTGAGGGCCTCTTCAGGAACTTTATGTTGGCTCTTCTCAAGAATATACACATGTGCATGTGCTCTTAATGTTAAGTCAATACATTACAACTACAATAATGTATGTAGACTAGAGTTAATGTATACAGCTCTACAAACAAAAAGATCTCAAGGTTTCATGCCAACAGCTAACCAGGAAAAAGGATATCATATCCAAAACGAACAATGTCCGACAGCTTCAGGGTTATGTATGTTTGGTCTGGAATTCTCAAGTCATTCACAAAGGTCTGAAATGGGAGAAGAAAAACAATTGAAGATGTATATGTGCTTATGATACAGGAATGCCAGAGAAAATATTCCTTAGAAATGAGGAACATCACAAGAAATGCAGTGAGGATATTTGCAAAAGCATCCCTATGGCACATGTCCGTTCCCTTTGTCTATTTATTTTCTAAACCTAGGGTACCATGTACTCAGGTTTTTATGCCTATAGTCTGAGCTTCAGTCACATTTGCTATGTTGCTTACCCCGTTTAAACTTCCAAGATCCTTGACAAGGTGCTCATCTGTGGCAGGGTTATAGTTGATAACAGCATGCTGTTTATCCACACTACGAGACTAAAGGAAGAAAAACATGTTTACATCTGACATTTTGCTTATTCTTGAACCTAACTCTACTGGAAGCTGTAATGTTAGCAAACATAGGTAGACATTTACAATAGTTCAACAGATCCCACATTTCTGCTTTATGAATCTTACCTGTGTGTGGCCTAGCAAGTACTGTGAGTAATAGTTTGGCCTCACACGGATACCACTAAAGTAATACAGTTTCCTCACAATGGGCACCAGTATGCAGTAGGCCTCACAGGGTTCCAAACTGATATGCTGTGTTTACCCCCTTGATTTTCTGTTTAAAGTATATCTATATTGTATAAGAAATAAAGTGGACTTTCTGACTTGGCTTATATGCATATTCCGTGAATGGCAAAGCAAAAAACAGATTTGTAACAACTTCGCAAATTTTTATTAGAAATAAAAATTAAAAATATTATTAGGAATAAGAAACCATTGCACAAGTATTCATTTCTGGGACACTTGAAATTTAGCTCATGACTATGCATGTCACTTGTAGATAATACTACACTTTGAGTGGAGTTAACCTGTGGCAAATTAATTTGAATAAGTATAAACTGGAAAGGCACACACCTCTAAATAAAATGTCTAACAGCTGAAAATGCATATTCGAGCAAAAACTAAGCCCTGAGGTCAAACGAACTGCCTGTAGAGCTCAGAGACAGGATTGCATTAGACACTAGTTGAGCTCCATGCTCATTTATGCAGATGGGAAAAACTTCTCTCCTCTCTTAAATCCTCTCCTCAGTGAAGACATATCAAAACCCATTTGGAATTTGCAACAAAGCACCTAAAGAACTCTCAAATTGCTCATCACCTGCACAGTAGCATCACAACAGTAAAATGTGGTGGTGGCAGCCTCATGATGTGGAGCTGTTTTTCAGCGGCAGGGACTGAGGGAGTCATAAGAGTAGAAGGAAAGCTCAACACAGCAAAATATAGAAATAGCCTTAATGAAAACCTAGTCCAGAGCATTCAGAACCTCAGACTGGGCAAAGGGTTCACCTTCAGGACAATGACCCTAAGCACACAGCAAGAGTGGCTTAAAGACAACTGTGAATGTCTTTGAGTGGCCCAGCCACAGCATTGGCTTGAACCCAAACATTTCTGGAGAAACCTGAAAATGTCTGTCAGCACCCACTGAAGCTGACAGAACTTGGGAGGTGAAGAGGTGAGGAGAAGAATGGCAGATTTGCAAAGTTTGACGCATCATACCCAAAAGACTTGAGGCTGTAAAGGCGCTTCAGCTAAGTACCGCATTAACGGTAAGAATACTTATGCAATTTACTTATTTCAGTTTTAATTTTAAGAAATTTGCCAAGTTGTCACAAAGCTGTTTTTTGCTTTGTCATTATGGCATGGAGGCTGGATTGATGTGGAAAAAAAAGGGTTATTTATAGCAGTTTACAGTTTTTCTCAATAGATTTGACACCTTTCTCCAAACACAGGTCACTGCTGTCAAAAGTTAACGTACTTATCTGAACACGTAATTGTCCTAAACAGACTGTACATTTCCATTAATTTCATACAAATTACAAATTAGGCTAATCATTTTCTTAAAACACTGTGCAGGAAATTCTCAAATGTTTTCATAATCATAAATACAACTAACCAATACTTTAGAATAGCTGAAAAAACCAATTGTTGCTCCAATTGTTGCTGCCATTTGTCCAAACACAACAAACAAAACTCTGTAATTTGTAAAGTGATCAAATGCACATTGCATATTTTCAGTTGGCCCCAAAGTAATAACTGCTTTTTTAATAACACACACAAGATAGGAAACGCTGTTGTTCTAATTGTTTACACACATTATCACAACTGCTTTAGCTATAAAGGGAAAAATATACAAACAGAAAGAAAAATTATGGGGGGGGGGGTTGGGGTTAAAAAAAGGTGCAAGTCTAAAAGGTGGTGGAGTGGGTAGAGAAAGGTGTGTAACGGGAGAGAGAAGAAGAGTGGAACAGGTAGCCAAAGATGAGCAGAGAAGAGGTTGTGAAACAAGAGGAGAGGAGAGGGAGAAGAGATGACTGGTGGGCATTGGTGTACTTCTCTTTTTTTGCATCCTCCTCTCTGCTCACGTGTAATATACGCACTACAGATCATTTATTAGACACATCAAAAAATCTAGAACACAGTGTCCAGTGCATGTAGGTTTTTTTTTACTGTTTATAGTAATCATTTTGAAAAAAAAAGAAAAAAGAACAGAAATTTGGTTAATACACACACACACACACACACACACACACATATATGTGTGTGTATATATATTAACATCATTTATACATCACATATAACATCATTATACATTATTTGAAAGCTGAAATATAAGCTAATAAGCTTTCCATTGATGTATGGTTTGTTATGAGAGGACAATATTTGGTCAAGATACAACTATTTGAATAATCTGGAGTCTGAGGTTACAAAAAAATAAAGTTTTTAACTTTAAAGTTGTCCAAATGAAGTTTTTAGCAATGCATATTACTAATCAAAAATTAAGTTCTGAAATACTTACAGTAGGAAATGTAAAAAAAAATATCTTCATCTTCATTAATATCCTAATGATTTTTGGCATAAAATAAAAATCAATCATTTTAACCCATACAATGTATTTTTTGCTATTGCTACAAATATACTTGTGCTACTTAAGACTTTTGCTTGTGCTACTTTTGTGGTCCAGCGTCACACACACACACACACATATCTATGTCTATGTCACCAATGGCCAGTTGTTCCACCCTAACATGGTAGTCTTGCGATTCTATACAAGAATATATTGAAATAACCAAAATACAGTGTATAAAAAAGACACTGTAAAAAACAGTTTAAAATACAGTGTAATAAAAAAAGCTATCTTTCACTCTTCTTTTGCTGTTATTTTAAACTTTCCAACTGATTATGGTGTCCACAATCTGCTCAAATTAGGTTGAACTCTTTGTCCTGCCTCTGTCATTCCATGCACAAGAACATGGTCTATCACAGTAGCTCTGATTTCATATGAAATGACTATTCTTGGTCTTGCTCTTCCTCATCATCTTCTTTATCCACCTTAGATATACACACTCCCCCTCTAAGACTTTGCTTAACTAAGTTGGTTTAGGTTACTGAGAATTTGGTTCAGCGAATGGGGTTTACAGTAGTCAACATTTGAAGTGGATCAAAAACAGTTAATCAAAGTTGTCCTAAGACAAGAACAGGTATTGTTTCGGTTTTAGGACAACTTTGATGACTACTGTAGTGTCTTAGCAAATGTGAAAAACTGTAAGAGGAGAGAACTTTCACTATTCTATGTACAGTAAATACTTTAGCACTTGTACACCATCAAACTTGTAACTGTTGAACTGATTTGTAGCCTAAGTGGTTCTTACATATACTATATTCTTGCAGAACAACTGTCTAGGGAAGATAGCGAAAGTCTTTTGTCAGAAGTCTAAGAAACTGCTATAGTATAGCAAGTAAGGTCATTACCAACAAGGGTGTACTGGAACTGAAAACCGCTGCTGTACAGTAAGGCCCCCCTTGCCACCTCATACTTTTATAAGATTTTTAAACAAAATGAACGACTTGTATGATTTATTTTCACACAAAATCTGTTGCTCCATAAATTTGCAATACATATTTTATATGTTTAAATGTTTATTTTTTTCTGCAATGATACACTTTGGGCGAAGTGAAAACCACATTTTTTCTTAGGGTGTGCCTTTAGCCTCGTTGTACCCTATATATATATACAGCCAACTCACCTCTGTCCTATGACAGTTTTCTGGCATCCCCCTCCACCCCAACTCCTCACTCTCAACTATTATTATCTCAGATTAGGGATGTGGGACTTCTCTGGATTCGGCTATATTGCAAGTTCGGAGCCCTCCCTCATGAAAGCACAGCAAATTTGCTTACTATTTGCTAAATCTGATTATATGTAAGTGTGAACTTGTGAACCATTAAAAAGTATAGCTGAACATAAGTTCACAAATAAAATATATTGTTTAATTCGTTACTGCCTTGAGTTATTTTAAACATTAAAAACAATGTTTTAATAAACATTAAACACAAACTTGATGAAATTCATAGTCAGCTTTAATACATAGAATATTGATTAGATTGTTGTAATAATTCCAATGTAAAAATATAAAATATATATTTAGCTTTTTCTGATAGTGAAAGTAACGTTTATTTAACCAAGAAAATGTGACTGTGACATAAATTTACATTTGATTTAAAAAAAAAAAACCTTTTTTTTTTGCCTTCTCATTTCAAAACACCATCACACACCACTGATTTGTAGCTTTGTAGACAATTTTGTCTGTTTCTAACAAAAAAATGCTGTTCATATTCAAAATGTAATGTATTATTTTGCAGAATTATATGTACTTATACTTGCTAGGCAACAGTTCCTGGTGCATTAATAAATGTGGCTAAGACACACTTATTTTACACTTCAATGGAAGGACAAATGAAAATCCTACCTGCAGCATTAGCTCGCAGTCTTCCCGGCCAACAAAGATCATTTCCCGTGGCAGACGGTGACGAGTGCCAGAGCTGCTGACCAGGAACCACGATGTCACGCTCATCTTTGTTTCTCAGAGAAACCCCTTTGCATCCTGTGACATAAAACATAAACACATAACATGAAAGACTGTATGTTTGTTGAGGAAAAATTGTATTTAATACTTTCAGGGAGAACACAGTAAAGTACTCCTAAGTCGTGCCATGTCAAATTATGAGCTTATGATGTCATATTATAAACGTATAAATTAAACACTGATAGGTTAAAGGGTAGAACGATGTTAATTCATTTTCATTTACAGGGACATTTCATTTGGCGTATTGTGTTAATGTCCATAAGGACATATTTCACATTATTCAGTTTTTAAGAAGTGAACTATATACATAAAATAAATGAAACTGGACACAAAATGTACCACAGTTCATTAATACACAAAGGTTAAATTCAAAGCAGCACAATTATTAGCCAAAACCACTGATTTACACCCTTAATGACAAATCTTTTTGACCTCTGAAAAAAATCTATTCTGTTCTATTACAGGTTAATTTGATGTATTAAAATAAAATCCAGCCTCATCTGTAATAAGCTGGGAGTCATATTATCTCCATGTTTCATTATACCAGTGAATGACAACAGAATTTTGAGGAATGTAAGATACATTTTAGACAGCACTGACTGATCTATCTACTTGCATGTAATTCAATTAAGGCTTTAAGAATTCTCCCTAATTAAGAATGTGAGTATAGTCATTTAATACTCACAATTAGGCAGGACTTCATGTACCCTAAGACAGGTCTATCTACACATAACGTTCTTGTTTTAACTTTTTCGATTTGTGCAGATGTTCTCCACAAAATGGATGCTTAAGCGTTGCATATTTGCTGACAGTGTCGAACACGTTATTAGATAAGACAGCTGTCTAGACATGTTACGTCGGAATAATATATTTTTTAAGGATTTTTCTTGAAAATATGGCTGTTTGAAAATAATAAAAAAGGGGGGATACCTCGTAATGTAGATTTGCACAGCAGATAAAAATATACATATATATTTAAAGACCAGTACATGGCCTACTAAGGAGCTGATAGATGAATTTGGGCAGAACATACTTTGATATTTCAGCAGGCCTGCACAGATAACTCATCTTTCATCGGTTCGTCTCAAAGGGAGACGAATGCACAAGTGCACAAATCGTTATTTTCATTGTGTTAGTGGACAATATGATTCAGCATAGAAGTATAGTTTTGTGAATTTTATGTCACATTTGCAACAAATCGGGCCTATGTCTGCTTAATACGATCATCATAATCGACTCTGAACAGCAGTGAGCGGCAATGATTTGGTGATGGAGTGATCAGCTGCTGTCGCACCAGCACAGAGAGACGCCTTCTGCTGTCTTTCTCTCTGTCCGTCTTATTTACATCAGATTCCGATGACATCAGTAGCTTATGCATGAACCAAATCCACGAATTCACAGATATTTAGTCATACTGATTATGATGGCTGAATTTCAATTAAGACGTTTCTCCGATATGAAATTATTCGCGTAATTTAACCGCATATCACACTGCTCGGTATTCTGTACAAGAAATCGTTATGACATGTAGGAAAAACATTAACCCTTGTACCCTGTGAAATGTGATAAATCTAGTGCGAATCTGGCCTTTTATCTTCAGCCCCTGATGATGCTGAATATCCTCCGACCTTACCTACAATACCCCAGATGCAATGATCTCTCCCAGATAAACAAAAGAAATGTCCTCTTCCGCAATACGATATGCGCTTCCCCGACTAACACGATGTTATTTTGCGAAATCCAGTAAAAAGATCGTAGATTCTCATCAGTGTTGTGGTTCCATGTAGACTACACCCTCTCCCGTTAGACACAGATCATGCTGTCATGGCATCTGCGTCCAGCGCCGCCACCGGTGCGTTTCTACAGCAGAATACTGCAACACCACTCAACCACCAAGCATCCGAGTCAGTGTCCAGTATGAAGACACTGGCTTTTTCATTTGATCCAGAGGGGGAAATAAATAGATTCAATTAAAAATTTAAAATATGGCAATTTTATTGCTAACTTCATATTTGTCTCTAACCTTTTATAACATTTTCAGTGCATATTTCGAGTATATGAATTTTCTTTTTTTTTTTTTGCTTTTTATTACTATTTCAGTTCATTTTTGCATGCAGTGCATTGGAGGTACTTTAAAAGAGTAAAGGTATAACACTTTTTGTAACCATTATTACATTATATAATGCTTTAGATATGGTTTGCTAATACTGCATATTAATAAAAATGTAATACTGCTCATAATACACAACTTATATAGCCTGATGTCATATATATGTTCTTATGTGTTGTAAAATTTATAGGAATCAAGTCACCTTTATTTTTTATAGAGCTTTATATAACACAGATTGTGTCAAAGCACCCTTAAGTGTTAAACAGAAAAACAGTGCCATTAATGTAGGAGGGCAATAGTAAACACTCAGTTTTTCAGTTAAAGTCAGTTCATCATTGATTCAGTGATGTCATTATCCAGCTCAGTTCAGTTCTCTTCGAATAGTGTCTGTCAAGCCGACAATAATGCTAGAATAATCATCATTTTGCATTATGTATTGCTTAGGAGATGGTTTATTAATATGTTAAACATTTAGTTGCAGTGTTTTAACATTGCTTACACACTAAAAGTTGTACTTAAGGCACAGTCAGTGAAACCAATCGCTCATATACTGAATCTTCAGATCTAGTCTTCAAAACTGCAAGCACATTGAGTTTGCACTTGTAAAACAAACTTTTGGAAAACACGGTTCTCTATTCACAGCTCTTGTGTGTAATTTAGAAAACACTGCCATTTAAACTCCACACTTATTTACTGATTACCTACACCTAATTATTATAAGTGAAAACATTTACACATAACTCAGCTGAAATTTATTTATGTAGCACCACTAAACAATTGTTGACCAAGGTGCTATAGAGTATATATATCACATATCATCAACTTTCTTTACTTTTGTTAATTTAGAAATGAAAACTCAAATTTCTGAGTAAGAAATACATTATTTTTACCCTCTTGCATTTCTTAAATATACCTAATTTGATCACTTAAAATGCTACATAAACTGATCTCTGATATTGCGTATTCTCAGTTTCCAATGATGATATGGTGATATTTCTTTTTCTATGACACAAACAAAAACAAGAGCATATGGACTTTCATTTAAAAAATGTTTATTTTATTTATTTATTTTCAAAACATGGTATAATACTTTTGCACCTCGCTCTGCTAAGACAATAACTCAAATAACTGAAGCTCATGTTTTTTTAGAGAAACATTCACAATTTGAACCTGGAGTGTATCAATGCAAAATGTTTCATTTTTAGTGAAGTAAAAAAACTGGTACAAAATATAAAAGCAAGTAGAAAAAAATATAGTGATACACATTATAGACCACCAACCAACATTCAATATTATTTATGGGTTTCATTATTCAAATATGGACAAATCCATTCTCAGGAATGTTCAGTTTTTGTTAGATGTTTTATATAAGGGCCGAAATGCTGAAAAATACTGTCATATTATATGTTTATGCAACTTTTAAAACATGCTACATTTGCAGAGATTTGGAAAAAAAAAAAAAAAAAGAATTTACAGCTTACTCCACTGACAAGTTAAATGGAAAAAGAACTTACAAAAGAGCAAAAAAAAAAAAAAAGAATCTTTATTCGAATGTCTTCAGTAAAACAATAAACAAAATGAAATGAACACCATATATACTGTTTTGCTTAAATTAATTGCAGCATATTTTACAAAATGAAGGGTCTGGAAACTTTAGTAATGATTTCTTTTTTTTTTTTTTTTTCGTAATGCAATTCTTAAATAAATTTATGAAATACAACATTTAAAATGACATAAATATTGGGTACCATGCAATATGTAAACAAAAAAACTTTTAAATTATAAATCCATGTAGGAAGAATGCTATTAAGCAAACCGATTGTTTGGCAAATTTAGTTTATGCTGTACAACCATTTCCTGCTATAATAACAAACTCACATGAAGACATTTTTTTTCCTCCCATTTTCCTTTGCTTTTTGCTTTTTCGACAATTGAGAGTCATAAAAGTGTGAATAAATTGCACAGACACAAAAATTATTTAACTAATTAACCTCTATCACTAGCTAAAACCTTCCGTTCATCACCGTAAAGTTCATGCAAACAGTAATGTCCTCAGTGGTGTAAAACAATCTACTATACTTAATTTCTACAGGTAGATGTTCTGTTTGAGAAAAATCTGAGTGGATAGTATTTTGGCAAATGCTTTGAATCTTTTGAAAGACCATTATATCTGAAAGAGAATCAAAACAATCTTTAAAAAAAAAAAAAAAAATCATTATACTCCAACATGTATACACCAACTGTAATTCATAACTTCTTCGGTATTCAGGTAATATTGTTAAGTAACTTAAGCTGAAATAATAAAGTAATACAGGTTTGGAACAACATGAAGGTGAGCAGAATTTTCATTTTTGGTGAACTATGTCTTAAAATTTAAGAATCAGTGCATTTGTAAGAATTTATAAATGACTAACAGAGAAGCAAGCTTGTTTCAAAAACCTAGCAATATGCTAAATAAAGAATCGGACTTAATAATAATCACTGATGACATCTTTACATTGTGAATCCAGAATTAGAAGCAATTGTTACTACAAAACAAGTATAGTGCAGCAATGACTATGGCTAAGTTATTAGCACTGTATCAGGGGAGTGTATTTATGTAGAAAGTGTGTGTTTGTTTGTGTGTCAGTGAGGAATAGTTCACCCCAAAATGAAAATTCTGTCATCATTTATTCAACCTCATATTGTTCCAAATCTGGTGACTGTCACACTATGTCTACACTAGCGTTGAGCTGTGACATTGCAAAAGCAAACAGAACCTATTTTAACTACTTATGCTGTCTACACTGGATGTTGTGCAACACAACAAATATCCAACAGTAAACTGATGCCCCGTTATATCTTTGGTGTACTCCATGCACTTCTGCTACTACTGACAACTGGACGAATGGATCTGAAACATTCGGTGTAGGCAATCTGAAGCTGTTGCAGTAGTGTGGACATGATGTCAAGCTCTAAAAATGACAAAATTGAAGTGTTGCCAGGATATTAAAAAATCCATTTAAGTTTGACATAAGGAACAAAGTCATACTGAATTGGAATGACATGGGGGTAAGTAAAAGATCACAGAAATTTCTAGGTCAAGTATCCTTTTAAAGGGTTTTATGCTGTGCCACTGGCAGAATATGAGAACTGAGGAAAGTGGGGTCTTCTATCACTGTCAAAGGACTCCATGTTTTCGTCTGAAAAAAAAAGAAAGAAAAAAAGTAATACTTCAAACAACACAGACAAAAACCATGACTAATGAAAATTTTTGCCCTTCTATTTTTATAGAGCAACTTGTAAATCACCACTAGGTGGCGCCTTCGTTATTAACCAAATACCTGTTAAATGAGAGTTTTTAACAATGTCACTGATTCTTAAGACATGGGACAAAATATGTCCAGCAATTGCAACTGCTATAAGGTTTAAAAATGAAAATATTTTCTATAGTAAATGTTATGAGGGATCATTAATAGAATTTATTTAACACAATTATATTTAACACCCTTCTCAAATCTTACTGTCTTCCACAGAGAAGGGTTCAATCGTTCATACACAATAAAATGGATCATTTTTATAGAAAAGTGCTTGTTTTATCAAAAGCAACACTTAATAATATCTCGCATCAAAGCAAAGTTAGTTTTCAAGGACACATGCATGTTTCATAAGGTTTCAAAGTTATGTCACCGTCAGACATTCATTAAAATGTAAAAAAAAAAAATCAGGGAATATTAAGGCAGCTGTCACTCTAACGGACCCCCTTGCCACATTCCATCAATGTCAGAGAGGTCCTGGTAAGTTTTATAGTTTTATAATATTTTGAATCCTAATGTTAATATTTCCTGTGTCACAACCATGATATGTCAACACCATCTTCCAGTTTCTGAGGAAATCATTTGAAATGTTTAGATAATTTTATTCTCCTGAAGCAGGTTCTATTGGCATCTAGCATCTAGCATACTACATGAACTCCATTTGTTTTGTAAAAGAAACTGCAAATTTGTCCACACCGTCAGATAAGATTTGTAAGATTTGAATGACATTCAACGTGAAGTCATCGTTTTCAATTACATTTTTTAATTACATTAAATATAAAATTTGAAATGTATAAATATAAAAATTTTTTCTAATAATGTGTAATTACTAAATATACAGTATATATTGCTTTTGTGGATTTGATAGGCATCATGTCTAGCAGAGTAGGGTTGAGGGAACATAAGATTCAGGGAATAGAAGGCTGAGGGAACACAAAACACTGAATAAAACATATCTATAAATAATACAGTTCGTTTATATTCTGATCATATGTGTCCTGATAATTTTTGGATAATTCGTTAATACAGTAATTAGCTGATTCAGTGTATTTGATAATTAAAATGACTACAGATTCAGGTTTTCATCACCACTCTATCCTGTCTACAGTATGTCACCTCTGTCACATGGATATTTAGATAATATTTGATTGTGATATTTTATATTTGTTAGGGAATTGTTGGTCACGAGAATGTTAAAAACATCTCGACTTCTTGATTGCAAAATAAGTGATGGCAAGGTAAAAAGTACAGCTTGATTAAAAAAAAAAAAGAAAAGTTGGGAGGTTGAATCAAAGCATAGTAGCTTAGTACATGTAAGATACAAAAATGTAATTTCAAATATTTAACCCTGTTTTGGCCCACTTCTCAAGAATCAGTGATGTAGTTTAAAAGCAGTGTAAAAATCACCTTGGCCTGGGGGTGTGATGGTGATGGTCTGCCCTGTAAACTCCACATCAAAATAGCGAGTGTCTGTTTCTGAGGTTACCTGGGGCTTAAAGGGTGGAACAAGCTGTGGAAAAACAGGAAAAACAATATTATATTTGTGTGGCCTCTCTTCATTACCAGAAGGTATTTTGTCAATGACCACAAACTATTACTATTCACCTTCTTCTCATAAACATCTTGCCACTCAATGCCTGCAAAGAACTTATGCTGCATGATTTCTTTTGCATCATCTGGACCTCCACCTAACCTGCAGAAAGGAAACCCAAGAACAGATAAACAAACAGCTACATTCCCTTGTTACCTTTAAGGCCTCTTCCGAAACAACTTTCAGAGAACGCAAACACAAAGACATACACACAAAACTATACTTCTAAAGATTCTCCCTGTTCTTGCTTGTAATTTGTTCACTTGACAAAGTGATCGTGAGAGCAGCATTTTCACTGGCAAGCTGATGAGTCAACAATTGCTGACGCCATGTTACCTCAAAGCACAATTCACATTGTACCCATCAATATTTTGGTTAGCTAATCTATGCTGGTTTCCCAGGCTATACAAGTTTGTCTCTTTATTTGACCAATATTTTCATTTCATTCAGGGTCAAGGTTGCATGTAAACTATACTAATTTAAAAAAATTAATTAAAGACTCACAGACCTTCCAAGTTATGTTATGAATGATGTTATACTTGATAGAAACTGATTCATCATGAGTTCTTAAAACAATGCACATGTAGAAGACCATTTAACACTAGAAGTTCACAAGAGCTTCAGAACAGGTCTCTCACCGCTGCTTTGGGTCTTTCTGAAGCAGTCCTGACAGCAAAGATTTTGCCTCAGGCCCAAGTGTACGAGGAAAACGGATCTCATCCATGAGGATCAATTCAAAGAGTTTCTCATGATCCTGGTTATAGAAGGGAAGCCGGCCACACATCATCTCGTACATTACTACACCCAACCCCCACCAGTCCACCGCCCGGCCATAATCATTGTCCTCAAGAACCTGAGAAAGAGGAGCAGAGAACCAAAAGTGGGGCTAAGGTGGCAAGATTTTGCTGGTTAGCATGGTAGATAACTAAAATATCATGGAAAGTAGTGTACTGTTTTTTTGTTTGTTTGTTTGTTTGTTTTTTTTTAATTGAAAACCATTTAAAAGCTGCTGTGTTTTCTGACAAAATAATTTATTCATGTAAATGTAAATATATATATATATATTTTTTATTACAGTGTAACAGATGTTTTAACAGTGAATTTTGGAATGCACTATATAAAAGCATATAATGGCTATCTTCTTTCACATCAGAGCTTATGGCTTGACATGACATAAGTTCTCAACATCTCCATTAGTTGTGTTCAACTTGAAATGGCACAGCCCAGACTGATTGGTGTATGACATCAAAGTACCACAAGAGCAAACTAGGAGGTGGTATATTCCCAAATATAGCCCTAAATGCATGAAAGATGGAAGTCACTGTCATGTCAAGATGATTTTTATTTGTATATCAATTTTCACAATATACATTTAGTGCCCACATTTAGCAGTTTAGAGCTGGACAACAAATGAGTTTACATATTGCTGTAAACAATTGCTTAGCTGAGATTTGCCATATAGCACATATTGTATATACAGTCATGGCCAAAAATATCGGCACCCTTGCAATTCTGTCAGAAAATGCAACACTTCTCTCAGAAAATTGTTGCAGTTGCAAATGTTTTGGTTTGGTACATGTTTATTTTTTTTTGTTTGCATTGGAACACCACAAAAAACAGAGAAGAAAAGTCAAATCTGATACAATTTCACAAAGAACCCAAAAAATGCACTGGACAAAATTATTGGCACCCTTAACTCAATAATTAGTAGCACCCCCTTTGGTAAATATAACTGAAATCAATCACTTCCTGTAACCATGAATGAGTTTCTTAGACCTCTCTACTGGAATTTTGGACCACTCTTCTTTTGTAAACTGCTCCAGGTCATTCAGATTTGAAGGATGCCTTCTCCCAACTGCTGTTTTGAGATCTCTCCACAGGTGTTCAATGGGTTTCAGATCTGGACTCATTGCTGCATTTCAGAACTCTCCAGCGCTTTGTTTGTAACCATTTCTGAGTGCTTCTCGAAGTGTGTTTCGGGTCATTGTCCTGCTGGAAGACCCATGACCTCCGGTGGAAACGAGGCTTTCTGACACTGGCCACTACGTTGCGCCCCAAATTTCTTTGGTAATCATCAGATTTCATGATACCATTCACACAGTCAAGGCATCCAGTGCCAGAAGCAGTAAAGCAACTCCAAAATCTCTTTGAATCTCCACCATGTTTGACTGTAGGGACTGTGTTCTTTTCTTTGAAGGCCTTATTTCTTTTTCTGTAAACATTGCCATGATGTACTTTACCAAAAAGCTCTACTTTTGTCTCATCTGTCCACAGTACGTTCCCCCAGAAGGATTGTGGTTTTGCTGCATAAGTTTTGGCAAACTCTAGTATTGCTTTTTTATGCCTTTGTATCAGCAGTGGTGTCCTCCTGGGTCTCCTACCATAGCGTCCCTTTTCATTCAGATGGCGACCAATAGTGCGAGCTGACACTGTTGTACCCTGTGTCTACAGATCAGCTTGAATTTGTCTGGAAGTTAATCGTGGTTCTTTATCCACCATTCGAACAATCCTTCATTGTAATTTTTTATTAATTTTGCACTTCCGTCCACGTCCAGGGAGGTTAGCTACAGTGCCATGGGCTATAAACCTCTTGATGATATTGCACACAGTGGACACAGGAACATTAAGATATCTGGAGATGAACTTGTAGCCTTGAGATTGTCAGTGTTTTTCCACAATTTTTCTCTCAAATCCACAGACAACTCTTTACACTTTTCTTTTCACCATGCTCAGTGTGACACACAACACAAAGGTTGAGTCAACTTTTCTTAACTGGTTACAAGTGCGATTACTTTGTGTAGTGCTATATTGCCAACACCTGTTACTTGCCACAGGTGTGTCTAAATACAAATTACAGAAGCATCACATGCTTGAAAAGCAATTATTTCTTACAATTTTGAGTGCCAATAATTTTGTCCAGTCCATTTTGAGTTCTGTGTGAAACTTTATCAGGTTTGACTTTTCTTCTCATTTATTTTGTGTGCAAACAAAAACAGTAAGCATGTGAATACCAAAACATTTGCAACTGGAACAATTTTCTGAGAGAAGTGTTGCATTTTCTGACAGAATTGCAAGGGTCACCAATATTTTTGGCCATGACTGTAAGTATGTGAATAAAACTGGATATATCTGAAGCAGTTGCAAG
This sequence comes from Cirrhinus mrigala, assembly GCA_036247105.1. Lineage (NCBI taxonomy): Eukaryota > Metazoa > Chordata > Actinopteri > Cypriniformes > Cyprinidae > Cirrhinus > Cirrhinus mrigala. Next base: position 4,342,037 of record CM070026.1, read on the forward strand.
CTGACGTTATTAATACATTATGCTATTATATGGATATCTGCAAGGCTTGAAAGGTATAAAATCTGTAAGGTTTTGTTCAATTTCTATATGATGTAGCGATAAACATGTACAGTATGCCGATAAAGCTGGAAAAATATTTTTAGCTGTTGCAAGTTGTAGTTATTATTACATTATGCTGTGATGTGGAAATGTGTAAGGTTTGAAAGGAATGAAATCTGTTGTAAAGGTTTGTACAATTTCAATTTCAATTACAATTTCAAACCTTAATATGTACAGTATATATAGTGTGTGGATAAAGGTGGATATACTTTTAGACTGTTTTAGACTGGAATTATTGATTCATTTTATGGTGATAAGGAAATCTATAACATGTGAAAGGTGTGAAATCTAAATGTTGGAGGAATCCCTGTACAGTACAGGGCAAGTTATCCATAACTCTGCTGCGTACACCTTAAGTGTAGCCAGGGTCCGCCTGCAAACAAAAGTTTTCAAAGATAGCCAGCACTGAACAAAAGGGCAGTGAATCAAATCCAGATTGCATGCTCCAGAATCTGATTACAGGATGATGAAAATAACCACCACTTAAAAGTGTATAGCCACCTAGTAGAATGAGATCTTACATTTAAAATGGTCTATAAAAGATCAGTTCAAATTAGAACCCCAAAAGTGGAAAACTCACTTTTTTTTCCTGCACTCTCCTATCGGCAGGAAGGCAATATAAGCGAGCCATCGGCCACACATTAGCCAGAGTGTCTATCCCCAAAGGTGATGGAGGAAAAAGAGAGAACCAAAAGGCACACTGGGCTGTTTTTCTGAAAGTGAACAGATCCACCTCTGCCAAACCAAAATCATGGTCTGAGGAGGTAACAGCCATTCTCTGGGCTTCAACCTTGAGAGAAGTTTCTCCCAGGTTCAGATTCAGGTTCAAATGTTGTCCATCCTGACGACCACATGACAGCACCAAATGTCCAGCAGAAAATAGCATAAAAATTATTAAATATTAAAATCTCAGGCAACTTATGTGCCATGTGACATGATCACCCTTCCAGGCTCCAGGCTGGATGACCTTCTTAAACTATGCCTCAGCTTACGGGGCATCGGTAATAATAAAAAAAATGTAAAAATCAAGTCCACAACTGGGGTTTGTTTCCAAGGTAGCAGGGTGAGATGGCATCTGCGTTCTGCGTTCTGCCAAAAAATTTGAGTCTCCCTGTTGGACCAACCATCATAAGGAGTACTTCATTGAAATTGGGCAGTCATACCCGTCTCCAGGCACACTTAGGCAGACATACCATACTCTGTTGAAACTGGATAGTATAGTCGTTTCAAAGGCTTGGCGAACCTAACAAAACATATTCAGCAGAATTCACCATATTCTAAATGAAATGAGAGCGGTATCAGATATCTCATGACTACAGCCTGAGGATGTAGCCTTCGGTTCACTATATGACCACTGTGGCCCGCAGAGCATGGTGGACAGAAGAACATCAATCTCTATAAGAATTTACGGACACTACGAGGGGGCTAACACGGGGGCACACTAGTGTAAACAGAGAGACCACTCCTATGCTCTAACTGAGGGACTGTGGAGTACAAGAAACAAGAAAACTGCGGCAGTGAGAGCACTCCGACAAGCTGTTGAGTGTTGCTTCAGCACAGAGAAAGCCAAAACACTTTACTTATTTACTGTAAAGGGCTTTTTACAATGTGCTTAACCCCAAGTTACTGTTCACTTCTAACCTGAGGTAAAGTATGTTTCACATGTGTAATTTAGAAGCAGGTTTAGTACTGCTTTTTACCCTGGGGTTAGAAACGCTGCTTCGAAATAGGGTTAGCACCACTTTTGATGTGTTAAAGGAGCATTTACCTGGGGTTTAGTAATGTGAAACACCAATTTATGATCACCTGTGAAAAGCCCTTTCTTGTTTGTAACAATTGTTCGCACTATAAATCAGTGTGTTCAGAATTAAGACAATACAGTAAAATAATATGAGAAGAAACACCAGTTTGCGACATCAATCAGCTAGAAATAGCTTTATAAAACAGCTATTTCATGTGTAAGCTTAAACAGCTGAAAACCAGACACATTAAATTTCCAAATGACCATTTGACCTAATTTTACAAATATTTCAACGACTGTTTTATTACCTCTGGAGCAAGATACTCTGGTGTACCACAGAACGTCTTCATTGTTGCTCCCTCTGTAATTCCCTCCTTGCACAGGCCAAAATCAGTGATCTTTATGTGGCCATCTTTATCCAGCATCAAGTTCTCCAACTACCACAGAATAATTATATTGTTATGTGATATATTGGTTTGATAATGATACAACAAATAGCATTACACTAAATACAACATAGCCAGCTTTCTGACAAGTCATTTTATGCATTTAAGTTATTAAAAATGATTCATCTTATGTATGGAATGGAAATGGAATTTTGGATGTGTTCCCTATTCATCTCACCTTTAGGTCTCTATAAACCACATTTTTCTCAGAATGAAGGTAATCCAGGGCTGAGACGATCTCTGCCCCATAAAACTGTGCTCTCTCTTCCGAAAAAACACGATCACGTGATAAATGAAAGAAAAGCTGTGATATAAGAAAAAATACCCTATAAATATTCCAAATGATATGCAGTAAGACCATTTGGAAATTTGAATCGTATAGGGTAAAATGTATCATACTAAGTACACACATTATTGGAATAAAGCATCTGATTGCATGCAAATTAAATAAAAAAAAAAAACTTGATTAATTTTAATAAACAATCATTACTAAACTTCACCTTTACAAGATCTCACCTCTCCACCATTTGCATACTCCATAACAAAACATAATCGGTCATGAGTCTGGAAAGAATACTTCAGACCCTGAAACAAAGAGGTGACATTAGGTTTTGTAACATTTACTATTAAAGAAATAATTACATCTTAATATTACAGCTTAATGATTATCAGTGAAAACAAATTCTCCAGGGGCAGATCTACAGGGGTATTGTGGGATATTATATTCCACAACACTTCTCCTGATTTATTTTGACCTGTGTCTAACTATTTTCTTTTGGCACGTCAACTGCCCACTTAACTTATAATTTTTTGCCATCTAAAGTCAGTGATATGTTCAGATCACAGAATATTTTTGAATGTAGTTAATCTTCATTAACTACACTGAAACCTTTGAAAGACAAATGTTATGTTGGCTCGATAAGATCTATAAATTTAAAATGGTTTGAAGTCTGAAGGTCACAATAAATAGATTATTAATAACAAAACAGCTTCTCTATGTAATAATGATAGACCTGCTCTTACAAACTCAAGAGACATTAATATCTATTGATTTGTTTAATAGACATTGTCTTGGTGATTTGTAATTATTACCAGTATAGATGGTTATTTTCTGGTAATGCCACTGTTTTGAATACTCATGAACACAACTGTTTATGCAAATTCACAAGAACTATGCATGGATGCTTGTTGTGGTTTTGCCACCCCTCATAGTCCTTACACCACCCAATAAATAATTTTCCAGATCTGCCCCTGCTTAATGAAATTATTACTAAAAAAAAACAAAACTAAACAAAAAAAAAAATCAGGAACACCTTACAATAGTTTAACATTAGTTAACTACATTGGTTAACATGAACTAAGAATGAATACTACTTCTACAGCATTTATTAATCTTAGTTCAGCATTTACTAACACATTATTAGTTGTGTTTGTTAACATTAGTCAATGCGCTGTTAACGAACATTAACAAAAGATACATAAATAGTTTAATAAATATATTGTTCATTGTTCGTTCATGTTAGTTAATACATTAACTAATGTTAACAAATTAGACACCATATTGTAAAGTGTTTCCAAAAATTTTTTTTTTACCCAAATCCAGTCAAAAAACTGGACCTGGAATGTTCCTTAAATTACATAAACTAGTGTAGATGATAAAGGGCCATAATAATCGCTAATTCTAAAATGTCTCTTTAATCTCTACGGTCTCTCTACTATGATAACATCAGCTTACTGTTAAGAAAGGGTGTTTGGAGTTCTGGAGGACCCGGTTTTCAGTAAGTGTGTGTGCTACCTCATCCTATAAAAAAATAAGTAACAAAAAGAAATTGTTAGAGCTTCTTAAATTAAGTAACAATTCATATATATAATTAAAACTTGCCAAAGTACATTGCACAGGTAAATACACAAAGTAATGTTTAAATTTACTGGAAAAAAGTAGACAGAATAAAAGCAGAGGACGTACTTTTGCTACTATCACCTCCTTTTTAAGAATTTTCATAGCATAGTATTTGCCTGTGGCTTTCTCCTTCACCAGTATGACCTTCCCAAAAGTGCCTTTCCCCAAAAGTTTGAGGTATTCAAAGTCATGCATTGTCTACACAACACAAAGAAAAATATTTGAGAAATACAGTTTTAAAACATCCGATATCACTTTAAAAATCAAATCTAAGGTACAAAAATTTATTTTACACAGAATGTTTCATTTATTTAGTAGGGACGCACTGATGTATCGGCCACCAATATTTATCTGCCAATTTTTGATTAATTTACAGCCATTAGCAATTCAGAAATAGCATGCAAAGGGCTGATACTGATGGTTTATTATTAACTGCATGGAGACAATGAGTTGCATTTCTGTTGCATAATCCAGCATTTTTCTCTGGGCAAAATAATTAAATACTTGCCAAAACAAAATAAAATTTGCACAAAATATAGTTTGTAAGACGGCATAGTGTGGCCTGTGCAAATGTGACACTGACGCATCTAACGAGTGTAATGTCCATGCGCTCAGCTGTAAATTCATCATATGTAAGTCGCAGTGGCAATGCTCCTGCGTTAAATTATCCGAGGATATGTCAAGAACCTGCCAAGCATTAGGCCTACATTTAAGTGAAAATGAATGGCAGATAATTTGCAGCTTTCTGTATGTTTGAAACCAGAAAAAAATGGATTCACATCACGCACTTGCAGCACTTCTGTGAACGGAGAATAAAATTACATAGGCCCACACAAGACATAATAAACTTAATTCATTAACAGATTGACATACCGAAAGAATAAATTACGCTGAGTTTTGGATCATTGTAACATGCTCCGAAGTTCACAGAAAGGAAAAGATTTTTCAGAAGCTCTATGTAAAGCTCAACTGTTGCAAAAGTAGCCTAACAGTTGCAGTGATCACGTCGGCGCCTCACACGCAGACACCACATATTTTTGCTAACTTGACATTGCAGCCTGTTCATTATCAAAATAAAATACAGTTAAAGAAATATAAAAAGTTACACTTGCTCAGTTTAAATAGTCTGTATTTTCGCTTTTAAATTAATTCATTTTGGCTTGACAATTACATTATTAGCCTAAATACAACTTTAGAGGATTTGTTGTGGAGAAAAGGGAACTAAACAGCCTAACTGTGTTTGTAATGTTTATAGTTAGTTATTTTGCATTATTTACCAGTATTTTAGCCTACATTATTTCTTAAAGTAATAATAAAATGCAACGTTTTCCTTTCAAAACGCTTAGGAGTAGTGTTTTTTTTAATCCATTCTGCAAACATTTTTAAATATCTTGAAGAAATAATTTAATGTCTCTAAAGCGTTGACAGTTTATTCTTTTGTTTAACTAGAAAACATGATGCTGTATTGACTATGACTAAGCACAAGGCTACTAGATCAAGACACTCTTTGTGTGTTTTTTTCCCACTTTTTGAGTAAAGAAAAACACAGTACTTTATTATTATTGTCATTCTCATTATTATTATTATAGGCAAAGAAAAAGTAAAAAAAAAAAAACCCCAAATAAATAAATAAATAAATAACATTATTAACCAGTATTTTATTCTAGTAATGCACGAACAATATCGATTCTACTCGATTTTTCATTTTTTCCGTTTTTAAGCCCTGCTTTAGTTTAGTTTTTTGTTAAAATCTGTATCAGCCAAAAAAAAATCCTATCGGTGCATCCCTATTATAGTTTTTTTTTTTTTCACCATTTGAACTGTTGTTTAGCATCCTTTTATTTATTTATTTCATTAGGAAAAAAATATTTTAACCTAAAAAAATACATTATCTTTAACTTTGTATAGAGACAGTAGAGAGAGGACAAGAAAATATAGGGGGTACTCCTACCACTTTGAGTCGAGGTTTGGACAGATACATTTCCATGTCCATTGTGTCAGGTGAAGAGTCCATTCTCTCTTCCTCCTGCTTCTGTAGACTATCTGCCACAGCCTGGATAGCCGTAGTCCACTCCTCTCTGCCGAAAACAAGAAAATTATTCAGGGTAACTCTTTTTTTACAGCTTTCTTTTGTTCAGTGAGAGTTCAAAATGTAACTTAGGGAACTTGAGGAGTGCTATCATGAATTTAAGCAAAACAGTAGATGAACTGTACTGTATGCTGTCTGATTTTTGAATACAACATACCAACCTTTCCTCTGGGGTCTCAACATGAAAAGTGCGTTCAATAACAGTAGTCCACTGCAGGCACCGAATAATAAAAGTGTTTGCCTTTGGTCGCTCAGTCTTCATCAGCTGACATTCTGAGTGAATACAAGAGAGAGAAAGAATGTGTTTTTTTCTTGTTGTTGTTATTTTGGGGTTCTTAGGTGGAGTTAGGAAAGAATGCACAGGGGGACAAATACAGCAAAAAAAGTGTTTGTGTGCGTTCCTCTGCAAACTGATAAAACAAAACGGCTACCTACGGGCCACTGAGAAGTTATTGAGTGGAGTTTCCAGCTGGTCAACATCTTGCGGCCGCTCTTTGTACCCAATAAATGTTCCATCACTCTTGAGTAAGAAATATCTTGGTCTCCATGTTTTTATGTATTCTCCTGGAAATAAATAGATCAGTAGAACAAAACACTTCCAAACATAACATGGAAACATTTATGAGCAAGTTTTTAAGTGGAGTGGTGTGATGTCATACATATCTAATAACTAATTTATTTTTATTTTCAGCATTCTGTATTTTTCCTTAAAATTATCATGTAGATTTGCAACTAACTGAGAGACTACATGGAAAATTTCTGCTTTTAAAAATGTGCCACACCCACAAGGCTGTTTAAGAATAAGGTGATTACATGATAAAAACCTACAAGAAATGTTGACCAGTAACAGCATATTACATACAACATATAACATCACTTAAAAAAGACTTTCATTTTACTTTTTTTTTTTTAAACTTGACATTGATATAACAGAAAGTGGGGGTTGGCACTAGTAAAAGTTGGTCTGCGCCCTGTGAATTTAAGCAATAGCTCTTATTCTATTACCAATTGTAGAGGGCACGAAAGTTATTATGAAAAAAACCCCAACAAAAACAGAATAATATGATTAGTGAATAATTACGTTCCAATTAAACTGCATATGCATTAAAGGTTTGCAATCAGAAAATAAGATAAGTGTTATAAAATAAACAACATAAGTGTTGAGTAGTACTGCTTCTATTCTTATGTAGACATTCAGGCAGCCAGGATCTATGACTGAATTCTGGTAAGCTGCACAATTTAAAGTACACTTGTCACAGTCTGTTCTCCTTAAAACCACACAGACTGCAAGTCCACACCTACGACTAGTCCATTTCTTCTTGTTGGGGAAGTACCCAGCAGTACTTTAAGGTAAATAGTAAAAGGGGCATCCCTGAACCCTTATAAAAGAGATGGTTGAGAACTTCACCATAAACAGTCTTTATTTAATCAGCTTATCTACAGTCATCAAAACAAACAGGAAACTGCTGTTTAGTTCTGAATAACTCACTCAAGATAAGGTTCACACAAACTCAACTAGAGAAAAAAAAACTAATATCAAATAAGACCAAGACAGTCTCTGTCAAATGCAGAAGTTCACATATTATTAATCAGTTGAGAGTGGATGTCACCAACATACACCTGCGCAAGTTTACTCATAAACAAAAACAACAGTAGGAAGCCATGACTGCTGTTGCTGTTTGGGGTTTTATGGTTGTATATTCATTTCTTTGTCTTTTTTTTTTTTTTATTTTAATGTCACCACATTAGTGGGACTTCTTGTAACTAAGTGTCAGATTCTTGAAAACAGGAAGCGACACAAAAGATAGCGTGGCCACACAAGCAGTTTAAAAATGAGCTACTTGCTATTGCTGACTCATATCTGCACTGATATACACACTTAAACATGCGCACAGTAAGATCATAACACATTCAGGGAGCACGTTGACAATGTATTAATGTTGTTATTTATGACAAAAAATGTTTTTTTTTTTTTTTTATTAAGGGGCATTATTTATTAATGTGTTGTCAAAGTATCAATTGTCGTCTTGTGCCAAGAAGCTTCCTCTAAGAAAATTCAATTTTCACTAGTGACAAATGATCTAAGCAATTCTCTGATCTCTGTGTGTATACATAATCAACAAGTTTGTGTGGAAAAATGTTCTGTTCAAGATTAAGCACAGACACAGTTGGCACATCAGCTAAGTTTATAGACAGATGAACAGAGGGACGCTTCCTGTTAGTAAAGGGGAGTATAAAGCCTTAAGTCTTGAAAACAAACAAATCCAACGCTAATGAGTAAAATTAAGCTTTGATTTAAAAAAAAAAAAAAAAAAAAAAAAAGTTACATGCAAAACATCAACAGATAAACAAAAAATATTCAATACAGTGTGCTGCATGCCCCCTGGGCTACACATAGGGAAAAAAATAACTCCCTAAATCCCTTGTGGGCAAAACAAGCCTGCCGCCACACTAAGCAGCATAAATCCAGGCATAGGCCGAGCTGCTTTTCATCTGGGCCTAGAGTGCCATTACGGGTGGTGTCTGTCTGCATAGCTGAACTGGAATGACCTTGCCTACAGAAGCACACAGCCCTACACTGTCCGGCAGTCCATGCCTCATGGGCCCTGGCAAAATGAGGATAGCAAACACCCTGAGTGCCTCAGGGCTTGATATTCAGCCCTTTTGCTGTTTTCTGCTCTCCACACCCTCAGGTTTTTTCCTGTACACTGTTGCATCTGCCTCTTTGGCCCAAAGACTCTGATGCTCTGTGGTTTGCAAGGACAGACATGCGCTCAAAATTTCCATGCTTTGAGGAGTGCAACACAGTAATATCCTCTCACTGACACGTACAGTAGGAAAATTTACTTAAGAAGAATGTGATTTGATTACATGTTGGCCGATGTTAAAAATACTGAATAAATAAAAAAGAAGGAAAATATAAAACTACTCCACTGAAATAAACTGCTCTAAAAAAGATACAGAATGGCAGCTTTGGTAAAAGGTATAGACACATGCAGCCTTTTGCATTGTCACTGACGGTGTGTTTACATTGGTGCAGAGCGAGCGAAACAGAGCAGGTATTTTCAGTTAATTTCAGTGGAAGCTGAGCTTCACACTTGCAAGGTGAATTGTGGAATTGACACCGGATTGTAGAAAGCACTGAAAGCAGTCAAAATGCTCAACTCAATGCAAATAAAGAGAACAAAATGCCAGGCAGCAACAAATAAATGTGAAGTTCAGGTAGTGACGACTGTCTTGAATTTAAATAAATGCAGATTGTGCAGCTTCTGTTGGACTTAAGACTTGCATAAATCATAATGCAGTTTGGACACTTAAAGGAGAAGTCCACTTCCAGAACAAAGATTTACAGATAATGTACTCACCCCCTTGTCATCCAAGATGTTCAGGTAATTCTTTCTTCAGTTGTAAAGAAATTATTTTTTTTGAGGAAAACATTTCAGCATTTTTCTCCATATAGTGGACTTCTATGGTGCCGTGAGTTTGAACTTCCAAAATGCAGTTTGAATGCGGCTTAAAACGACCCCAAATGCGGTTGTAAACGATCCCACCTGAGGAAGAAGGGTCTTATCTAACGAAACGATCGGTTATTTTCACAAAAAATAATACAATGTATATGCTTTTTAATCTCAGATGCTCATCTTGTCTTACTCTCCCTGAACTCAGTTTTTTTCCGGTTCATGACAGTTAGGGTATGTCGAAAAACTCCCATCTCTTGTTCTTCCTCAACTTCAAAATCACCCTATATCGCGGTTTTACCTTTTATGTTAAGGGTATTTGAGCCAGAATACACAGAGTTCAGGAAGAGCAAGACAAGACGAGCATTTGAGATTAAAAAGTATATAAATTGTATTATTTTTATGAAAATAACCGATCGTTTCGAAGGTAAGATCCTTCTTCCTTGGCTGGGATCATTTAACACCGCATTTGGGATCGTTTGAAGATGCATTTAAACTGCATTTTGGAAGTTCAAACTCGGGGCACCATAGCAGTCCATTATTTCTTCCATTACGACTGAAGAAAGAAAGACATGAACATCTTGGATGACAAGGGGGTGAGTACATTATCTGTACATTTTTGCTCTGGAAGTGGAGTTCTCCTTTAATTATGAGCAGATAAGCCAGGTTTTTTTAAAAATGTATCTGTGTGGTACTGCTTGGGACTGGGTTCACAACCCTCTCTTACCTGGATAACTAACATGATCTAATGGTAATAATGTAAACAAAAATTGATTGTTTTTGCTTGTTTCTCACAAGTATCTCATCTTAAACTGGAGGAAAGCTTCACAGAATCTTTACCTCTCTTATGTAGCCATCCCTCCTTCACAATGACAACATCACTCATTGTGGCTGGAGAGAAAACCCTCTTGTCCCTTTGACTCGGACCAGAAGGTGGGAACTAATAGATGCCTCCAGCCTAGACATTCAGCAGGACAGGTGGTCTGTAGGAAACAGAAAAAAAAAAAAATGTTGCTGACTTACAAAGCTGACTTTTTTTTTTTAGCATTATCCCACTTTTTTTTTTTTAGCACAAAGCATGTTTGCAGTTTCCATAAATGTGACTCTTACTGAACATATTGACATTGCATCTGGAAAAAAAAAAAAAAAGAAAATAAGAAAATAACTGCAGAAACCTTATTTGAAACGTGCAGTGCTCATATTTATTTAATTAAAGCATTGCCTTTTGAAGTTTAATCATCACATTAAGCCATATCGCAATTCTTGTCTTTCCGTCCCCAACTTTAAGACCTCTTGAAATCATAATTTAGACTTTCTTGTACCATTTAAAACATTTTAAGGTCTTAAATGTAATACAACTAAATTAAAGACTTTTTAAGGACTCATGGAAACCCTGTATAAAACAAAATGTAAAGGAATTCTCATGACCCACAGACCCTTGCTGTTGGTAAAAATGAAAACATAGCAATCCAATAGCTGGGCATCCATTTCTAATATAGCCATTTATAGCAAAAATTCTTAAACTAGCTTAAATTAAAGGTTTTTAGAACTTATAATAATTATTTTAAGTAATTTAATTGCTCAACTCCTCTCATAAGCAGTATATTTAATCTGTATATTGAATGTAAAGAAGAGTTTAAAATCATTTTGTTTACTTAATTGATTCATTCACACCAGTAAAAGAGTGTGCAAGCAAGAATCAAGAATCAATGGGAAACTGTGTTCACAATTTAATGCATACACAACAAAATTCTTTGATAAAATTTTGCATTATATATTTTGGCAAATTGTTTAAAACACACAACAGTTCAATACAGTATTAGAACAACCCAATTGGGGAATAGCTTGAACTCTAGTTTTTGAGGTCTGACTATTAAAACCTGCTGCCCTTGATGCACCCCACAGCTATGCAGCCTCTGGCTGCTTGGAATGCAGTGAGAAAGAACAGCGTTCTCCTGCCTCAGAGCTGTCTGAAACAACAACCCCATGTGAACTTCCCCTCCCCCTGCCTCAAAGATCAGCAACTAGGAGATGCAGGTACTCCTCTGACTCAAAACATGCATGCACGTACACAAAATGAAAAGCAAAGTTTGCAAGCCAAGAAAAAAAACAAAACAAAAAAACAAAGAAAGTTAGCTGACATGCAATCACATAATCTATGAGAACTGCTGCAATGACAAAATTCCTCAGGCAAAGTACATACAAAAATACACACTAAAGAACCATTTACTCACAATGATGCCAAGCAAATGCAATAGTGCACACAGACCTACAACTACCTCTTTAATGTTTCTCTCTATCTGTCTGTCTCACACAAACCCACACACACCAGGGAAGTCTTCACTGTCTGGTGCTGCCACTGCAGCTTGTCTCTGAGCACGGCCCCTCCCAAAGCCGCCACGCTGCGGGAGAAAAAGAGAGAGTAAAAAAGAAGTGGGCGGGCGACCAAGCTTGCGCTCAATGCAGCACTCCATATGAACTCAATGGCCTCACAGAAGGTCACGTGGCACAAATAAAGCGAAAGAGCGAGAGACAGTGGCCCCTGAGGAGGCCACTGAGGCCACCCACCTCATTCAACATTTCAGCTTTTGCTTGTGGCTCAGTGAGAGGAAGAAAGCGTGGAAAAGGCATCAGTCACCTAGTTTTTTAGCAGCGGCCAGTGCTTTGTTACGCTCAAAGGTATATTTCGTAATTGTATATGTTCAGAACTAGGCTTACATTTTTAATTGTATGCCAGCTCCTGGTATGCCTAGTAAGGTTGTCTTTTTGTTTGCTTAAGAATATAAAGGTCCAAAGTTTGGAATCGTTAAGACTTTTAGAGATGTTTTTGAAAGTCTCTTATGCGCACCAAGGCTGAAATGATTAAAAAGTTCAAATTAGCAAAAAAAAAAAAAATATTCCTACAATTTACAATAATTCTATTTTAGTATATTTGAAAATGTAATGTATTTCTGTCATCTAAAAGCTGAATTTTCAGCAGTCATTACTCCAGTCTTTAGTGTCAGAAATAATTCTAATAGGCTATAATTCTAATTTTGCTATTTTAAATTGTAGTATTTCACAATGTTTTCACTGTGTTACTGTAATGATCAAATTAATGCATCCTTAGTAAGCACATAAGACATCTTTCAAAAAAATGTAATTATTCTCAGACGTTTACCAAGTAGTGAATATTAGAGCATAGAGATGCTGCTCACATGAGTTCATATTTACAATTAATTTAGGACAATTGGTGTGTAAATAAATAATTACGGGATTATTTACAAGACAAAATATAAAATAAATTTCCAGATATTTTCAAATACAGAATTCAAAATTATTCTGGGCAAGACAACATGGTCCAGAATTACTGCTTTTAGAGGGCTGTTTGTTTTTATATTCAGTTCCTTAGCAACCACTATACCCCTGGTTGAGAATGGACCACCTTGAGAGAGCCACCAGATTTTTTTTTTTTTTTTTTTTAGGATTTTCCTAAAAGGAAAACATGATTGCTCTCAGCAACTAAACAGCCTTTGAGTAGTGGGCTTTGACTAGTACACTGTTAAGTAAAATGTTCAAAATTTCTTAGAGGATTAAATGTTAATCGGATGTAAGAAAAGTCATGAGGTATCTCAGAATTGCTTAATCCAACTAAAACAAACTAAAAAAAATAATACTTCATAAAAAACAATCCCTTTCATGCTCTGATTTAAGAAATCCTATAAATTTAAATCAATCCACAGGGATAGCTGGTTTAGACAATTGTAGATTTATGTCAAGCATTTATTGGTCTTTTTTCCACCTACATTCTAAACATCTTTTCCAACTTTACACAGAAAACATTGCTCGTGGGCACTATACTACCTTGGCTGACCATCACATTCTGCAAACTGTACACCAGAAACAAAACAGCCTACAAACAGAACTGTTTTAAATAAATAAATAAATAAATAAATACCTGTACTATCAGCTGTAGCCTTGTTGTATGAGTTCTATTATCTTTTATATTCATATGTGGTCAAAATCTATCAACATATCTGAAGCCAAACATCATCGCGTTTGTTTTGCTGGATGCAGATGGTATGCACAATCACTGCACGGATCTCTATTTAACACTTTTTAGTGTGTGTATTAACATTTATGGCATATGAAAGCTGCCACATATAACTAAGTAAATTAAAAACAACAACAACAACAACAACAACAACAACAAAACCATGTCCATCTGATTTCTGACTTCTAAAAAGCAGAATATTTGCAAAATCTCACTGTCTACGCTTACTGAGTTAACAAAAGTTTGGTAAGCTCGGGCAACTTGCGCCGTGATGCATTTAGATGCCTGTGTAAACCATCTCATGTTCACTTTAACCCAAAACAAGACTGCTAGGCTGCTAAAATCTACATGCACATATGCACACCTAATATCATACCCCAAGACTTCAGATGTGACTTCGGCACATTTCACAAATTCTTCGAGCGTCTTCTTGTACAACTTATTTCCATCATGTTCAGGGTAAATGTATGTCCTGCAAAACTCTTCCTGCTCTTATATCGCACTGTATCTCTCTCTAGCTCGACGGTTATTTCATCCTTCATTTGGTTTTCCTTCATTCGTTCGGTATATTTCGGTGTGGTGCAGTAAAGTGAGCAATGAGTTGCGCAGGCGGTGACGTCAGATTTTCTTAAACAGACCCAACATTTCCTCAGAGAGACCTTACCACACTGCAAAAATGTTCGATTTAGAAATGTGGGGTGGGACTTTACAATCAAATAATGTTGGTCAGCATGAATAATGTCATCCAGTGGACCCCAAAACAGTGCTAAAAGCTATTTATTTATTATTGTGAAATGAGTTTGGTGATTTACAGGATTTTTAAATTGCGTTTACATACACTTTTATAAAAAATTGCAACCGCATTTAAAAATATTTTGACATTAAAATCCAAATCTTTTTCTATTAATCTATTAGTCTGCATTGCTTGCATTAAAAACAACACTTTTATTCAATATTCAAATTCTGAAATGATTATATCTAGCCTAGAAAGTGCAAAATAGCCCTTACTTTATAATCACTAAAAAAGGTGTGAGTTACTTCAGATCATCGCGATCTCATAAAGGTCTTTTATAATCAATATGAACCTCTTATTTACATCATGTTACAGTGAGAGGATTCGCAAGCTTGCAGACAAAAAAGTCTGGCATTAGGTGAGTAAACGCAATGGCCAATCACAGGTGTTCAAGAAATCAACAGATATGTCTGTGATTGGCTACATTGCTCAGCGCTACGAAAGCACGTTGTAAACAGAATCTTTTGGTGATTTCCAGAGCGCAAATGCAAATATGCACTGTAGCCATTATCAAGTCTGTTTAGCCAATATCCTTTTATTACAGTTTTAACTTAAGGTGCTTTTGAATTCGCGAGAAAATGTATGTGTGGAGTGAGAGAGTAAGAAATGTGTCAATTGTGTGTCTCACTGAATGAGAGTTGGCAGCCCTGCCCACTGTAAAGTGCAGCAAATTGATTAAATTAAATTATTTAATTTTTACTGAATATATTATTGAAAATATTACTGAACGTTCATTACAGTAACTGATTAGGCCTAAGATATTGTACAACAGATTATATCAGCATGTACACAACAACAACAGAGAATAAGATGTCATTAAATAATAAGAAATAAGCAAGCTAGAAGGGGAAAGCAAACAAACAAAAATTATGCAAGATTGAACACTGAAAGTATTTTTCGACTTTTTAAAGATTTTGTTTTTTTATGCCCATCAAGGACAAACCATTATTATAGTTTACTAAAAATAGTAGAAGTAGCAGGTTCTTACCCAAACGTTTGCATTTGAGTATTAAAAAACTGCAAAGAATAAAGATTAACAATGTAATCTAGGGTGTTGTATTTTTCCAATTTTTTATATATTTACTTAGTGTACAGTTACATAGGTTGTATCTATGTTGTATTTTAAATGTGACTTCTTTTATTGTGTTTGTTAACCCTTTAACTGTCACTCCCATTTTTGAACACAGACATAAAAATGCACTATCCAGACTTAAATTTTTATAATTCATGAATGAAAACATTTTGTAATATGAATTTGATGTACATTTTCCGTGGTAATGCAACGTCTGATTTTAAAATGCCTTTCAAAGGATGAATTTTGAGATTTTAAGTTTTGAACTGATATATAATTTCTCATGATAATCTAAAGCGTGAAAAGGAAAAAGGAAATGAAGAAAGTAGAATAAATGTTGAAATTATTTGTTATTTTGTGTGATTTTTCATAAGTGTATTTATTCGTAAGTGTATTTTTGCTGTGTTGGGATTTAAAAGTATTTCTGTTATGTCAGAGTTTTTGGTGTTGACCATGTGCAAAAGAATATAACCTGTGGTTAAGGCAAGGATGAGCCAAAATCTAAAACAAAAACAAACAGCTTTTCTGTACAGTTTCTGTAAAAGTTATAACGGTACTTGTTAATAAAATGATAATATGTTGTTGTGTTATTGCGTGTGTTCTAGTTTTCTAAATAGCGAGGGGGAAAAAAACTTTTTCAAAGCGTATTTATTGAACCAATTGCTTCACAAAACGAATCACTGTTTGAAAGCTCTTAAAACAACACATGCTGGTGACTCCTGCTGGTCAAAACTGTGTAAATGAAACAAACTCTGGCCAAAACAATGAACACCTTTTACATACCTTTTGCAAATGTTTTATTGAGAGTAAAATACATCAAATCATCAATACCATATTAAGTGCCTGTATAATATTTTCATGTTTTAATAATTTGCAGGGTTTGTTTCTTGTTTTATGGAGGGTTTGTCCAACAGGCCAATGCGAGACTATCAACTACTCTTTCTTTTAATTACACAACTGTCTCATTAAACATGTCTACGCATTTATAAAACTGATCCAAGATCAGGTTAAAATAGACTTAATTAAACGATTCATGAGTTTAATGATTTATGGATCCACTGAGCTCGCAACCTCAACTGCTTTTACAACTACTTAAACCTTTTTTTTTTTTTTAAATCAAACTCAAATCGGAAACGCACCTTTCGCTAAAAGTGCCCTTTCGGTCTGAGCTTGATGGCCCTGGAACGCCATTATGAATTTAAAGGGAGGTATAAAGCATTAGTTAAGGCAGAAAATATGTTAATACGAGTAGAACTGCACTTTCTGTTTGTTTATATGCATCAGTCGGACTGTAGTTGTGGAAGGCGCGACGCTTTGGTGCTGCGCGCGCCATTATGGATATAAAGGGAGGAATAAAGTATAAGTTAAGGCAGCAAATATGTAAATAAGAGTAGAATTGCACTTTCTGTTTATATGCATCAGTCGGAGTGTAAACAGAGAACTGTTAAGGCAGGCGCGACGCTTCGGTGCTACGCTCGCCAGCAGGCACTTGCTTTATTCTTGAATGAATCAGCCGTCTGAACAAATCGTTTGGAGGCATGACTCGATGACTCATTAAGACAGTCACTTGCTGCCTCCCGTTGGCGGTTTACTTTCATATTTAAAAGTATCTTATCTTTGCATTTTTTCCAACATTTCATACAACATTTTTTCAACTGATTTTAAACATCAAGCTTATGATATCATTTATACTGTTGCAGTTTTGTTCATTAAACGTGTAAATGCATCTAAATGCCACTTCAGCTACTTGTTTCTTCTGGAGTAGAATGATCGGTTTTGTCAATATTTGATTGGTAGGCTCTTGTCTTATTAAATTAAGTGAAAATATTAATAAAATATGATAATCTGAAATGAAAGATTGCACATGCATTTAATATGGTTATTTAAATATATTTAGTATGCAGTAACTTTGGTCATATAAAACGTATTTTCCCAACAACAAAATTGTGGCCAGTGAAAATGCTGAGTGGCTAGTACTTTTGGAAAACCACTAGCCACAGTGGCTGGTGAGCAAAAAAGTTAATAAGCCCTGATAATAATAATAAAATCAAACCGTTTGTCATTTTTAATTTCTTTTTATAGTAGAAAATCAAATGTTCAGAAATGTTCGTATTTCGATTTAGTGATTTAGTAACTTAAGTCATTCAAATAAAGAAATACTCCAAGCCCAGAGTGGGTTATTCAAAAATAACTGGTTTGATGGGAAAAAAAGATGACATAACATCTCGTTTTTACGGGAAAAGATGTCGTTTTGACGACATCTCGTTATAACAAGAAAATGTGATGGAAAAAAATATGTGTGTGACAGCAATGGTTATGGGTTATGGAAAAATGACTATATAAATGTGTAAAAAAATAAATAAATAAATAAAAATAAAAAAATAAATAAATGAGAATAATTTTAAAGTTTAATGTGCTGATTTAACAGCTAGCAGAACACTGATAGGAATATTGCTTCACAATAAAATAGAACAACACTGTTTGTTACACAGCCATAGCAGTTTAAAAAGGTTTACAGGTATTATTATAATATTCGGTCCCTGTACATGAGAAGAGAGTCAGTGGTCTACAGACTTTGACCAAAGTCTATCCACACTCCGGGGCGAGAGATGGCAACATGCACGCAACTAGCCGCATCAAAAAGAATTGTTGGCTTGTACGCATGCGCACCTACTACACGGAAGTTTTGGACCTCAAGCTTTGTAACTAGTACCTGAAATTTACAGTGTATAATCACGCGATATTTCTTCTCTACTAATGATCGAAGCCAAATTTCTATTTGGTTTTACTGTTTTTCTATACAACCATAAATACAATAGGTTGATAGGCAAGAATAGGTCAAATGTGGGTCATTTTAGGTCGGCCATAAACCCACGAAAGCGTTGACAGTTTTTCCGTACACAACAGCGCGAGAGTCGTGCTGCCATGCCATCCGCTGAAGCAGCGCCTAAGAAAAAACACGTTCGTTTCGCTAGGATGGAAGATGGCATTGACCACGACGACCAGGAAGAGGATACGCTTTTCGACAAGCGTAAAGACGTTAAGAAGGGATTGAAAAGCGCTCTGAAAGGGAGCAAAGGCGTACTGAACCCGGGGTCTGATCAGATTGCTGTGGTTCGACCCGGACGAAGCCAGCGCAATACTGGAGCGTGCTGGCGATGGCTGATCAGCCTTGCGCTTTGCGCATCGTTTCTCGGGCTGGTAGGTCTGTATGTTCGGCTAGTTTGTTGTAAAATGTAAAATAAGACACTCATATTAAGACATAAATGTGTTTGTATGTAGATATTGTCCTGGGTCTGTATATATAAAAAAGTGAACTAAAAATAGAAGAAATCATTGTTATTATGGCAATTTCCTGGTCGCCTTACAATATCCTCGTTAAACAGGATTATTTGCACAAGATGCCAGACAAGTTAGCAGTGGTGTAACAGGGTTGACAGGTTAATGTTGGCCTATGGTACAATTCCAGGATAGTGCTATGATACTTTGACATGAAGATACTGTTTGGTCACCATATTCACGTGCCATGGAGTACATTACGTAGTATGTGCAAGGTACCTGATTACCGTGGTATTAGCATGGTACTATGCAGACAACACCATGTACACCGTAGTTAAGATTAGTAATGCAGTACTACACATCCCACGTAGAAAAGTTGCAGAAATATCTTTTCTAAAGAACATTTACCTTTAAATGTCAAGAACTTGCTTGAGCAATTAGATCTAGTCTCCTTAGGAGTCATGATTTATAAACAGATTATGCGTATTCACTAAAAGTACTTGTATTTGTTTATATGGTATATTTATAGGGAATGGCCATCTCTGTATTGGGCCCTACCTTTGAAGACCTGGCTGTCAATGTCAACAAGAACATCAGTAATTTATCCTATATATTTGTGGGTCGTTCATCGGGATACATCGGAGGTTCCCTGTTAGGAGGGATCCTGTTTGACTGTGTGAATCCCCATCTGCTTTTGGGTAAGGCCCACCGACTCCACAGAAAAAAAAGACTTTGTGTTAATTGAAAGCCGTTTTAATATTTAACTTCTGTAAATCATTTACTTATGAAAGTGTTTTATAACTGATTACACCAACTTCATAACCATTTGGACTCTTAATGCAAAGGTAGCAGGTTTGGGGAATGATTAAACTGATTAACCTTAATCTAAGGCAAAGATTTTAGAACAGAGAATTAAAAAAAAAAAAAAAAAAAGTACAGCACAGAAAGGGCAAAATAAAGAGAAGCCTACAGAAAAGCAGATTAAATTGCCCAATAAATCTTCCCTGTTACTCTTCTCCAAGCTATCATGTATGAGTTTAGTGACTGTTGTCGGAGGAGCCATGTCTCATTGTTTATGTTTTGTGTTAGGACCCCACAGATTTGTAGGTTTATTTAGCTGAAATGTTTTAGAAACTTCAGTCATACCATTTACAGGACATTTGTCAGTAGTACACTGGAGTATGTTTTCTCCTTTTTTTTTTTTTTTTGTAGTTATATATGTTTATTTATTTTTTTGTTTGGATACATGTGTGAGATAAAGTATGATTAATGATTCGTTGCTCACAGTTGATTTATATCTGCAGGCTTCTCGTTGTTAATCACAGCATTTGGGATGTCTGGTACTCCTTTCTGTAAAAAGGCTTGGCTGCTCACTGTTTTGATGTCCGGTGTGGGGGTGTCAATGGGAGTTTTAGATACAGGTAAGATATGTACCTGGTGTAGACGTACCTGGCGTTATAATTTATGAATTTATTAATTTTAGTGAAAAAAAAATGCATATACAAACTTCTATAGGTGCTATTGTAATGGAGTTTCTGGTTGTCAACAGGCGGTAATGTTCTCATACTGAATACGTGGGGAGAGCAAGCTGGACCTCACCTGCAGGCTCTGCATTTTAGCTTTGCTGCTGGAGCCTTTGTCTCTCCAATCATAGCCAAGCTGCTTTTCGGCCACGGTTCCGACAATGCCTCCAGTTACATGTCTGGTCACACGTCCGAGACCTTCCATGCCATCTTGTCATCCCTTTCAAAGAGCACAACTCTAACATCCATGTGGGCCTACTTTGTGATTGGTGCTTTTGTTTTATTGGTGTCACTCATTTTTTTTTCCCTGTACTCCTGCAGTCCCCCCAACACAAATAAGACAAAAACACCTTCAGGAAAGCAGCTGTTCTCCAAACACCATAACATACTCATATTCCTGCTGTCCATGTTCTTTTTTTTCTATGTTGGAAGTGAGGTGGCGTATGGCTCCTTTATATTTACCTATGGCAAGGACTATGTTCATATGAAGCCGGCTCAGGCAGCAGGACTGAATTCACTCTTCTGGGGAACGTTTGCAGCTGGTCGTGGTCTGGCCATATTCTTTGCAGCTTGTCTGCACCCAGGCATCCTGATCTTACTGAGTCTAGTGGGCACCACAGTTTCTGCACTCCTGCTGTGTCTTTTTAGCCGAAATCCCCCTATGCTCTGGGTGTGCACTGCTATATATGGTGTCTCTATGTCTACCACCTTTCCCAGTGGAATTTCATGGGTTGAGCAGTACACGACTGTGACAGGTCGGTCAGCTGCAGTGTTTGTGGTGGGTGCAGCTCTTGGAGAAATGGTTCTGCCAGCTCTGTTGGGCTTCTTACTGGGGCAGGTGCAGGATCAGCCATTGCTAATGTACCTGGCACTTGGCACATCTACCTTTACTTCTATCTTGTTCCCTGTCTTGTTCAAATTAGCGTCATCTGGAGGGGACGCCACTTCACGGAAAACACCAGGGAAACGTACCAAGGATGCTGATGACAGTGAGTACCGCCAAGCACTGCTGGACAATGAGGAGGAAGAAGAGGAGCAAGAAAATGAAAGTGAAGCTGACCAGTGGAATGATGCAGACTTTGAGGTAATAGAGATGGATGATGCCAGCCTATTGAGCTCTCCTTTTAAAGCCTCAGTGCCACCTGATGTTGCAGCCAGTGCACTTGCTGCCCAGTCGGTGGCCACCCCATTGTCTGCACCCTCAAGAGAGCCCACAACCCTGGCCTCTCTGCCATTGCCCTTCTCCACAGACTCTCCCAGACGCAAGCTATTAATGTCCCTCAACAGGGAGAAGAAAGACTAATATGTTGCACTACATCAAGAGGTCTCAGACTTCAGCCCTTAGCCAGGAACTGAGAAGTGGCTGTTTTTTTTTCCTTGGTGAAAAGATCACACTAGCCAGTTGATTTGGTACTTTCTAGATGACAACTGCATGTTTGATGTTCATTACATAAAACCCACACAAAGCCTTCCTGCTCTCCACTGTACAGGATTATCTTGAAGTGTAATTAGCATATTGTATATTAATTGAGAATCGTCCTGTTATTTCAGATCAACCCAATTATTGGACACCACCGTATATTAAGATTATTATAGGATATCAACTGTATCTCACCTCTCATTTGCTTTCATGTGTTCTTGTTGATTAATTGACTATAAATTAAAGGTTTTTGTACAATTGTAACCATTCACTAGTTTGTGAAATTCTGCATTTTTTGTCAGAATGAATGTACAGAGTTACATTAATAATATTTTGATGCTGAAGTCCTTGCCTTTAATGTTTACAAAATATTTATTTTCTTTTTTCAAATCACACTGAAAGATTGTCGACTAATAAAATATTAACACATTATGGTTTAAATTGTGACTGTGTAAACATCAAATATCTTCCACAGTGCAACTGTTTGGACACAGCCCGTGATTAGAGACAGGAGCTCAAAAAAACAAAACAAAAAAAAAAAAAAGTCCTCAAATTGAACAGCAGGGACACTGGGCATCTTTTATTGGGTTTTGAGTCAGTAGTAAAGTCTCATTATTGTCCCAAGTTATTGTAACTGCGACCTTATTTTTATATCGCCTTTAAATTGTTAGTCTTACTGACTGTAATAATTGTTTATGGAAGACTGAAGCATGAAAAACACTGTTTAAACCCTTACCAGTAAAGATCTGTAGAGCTTACAGTATAACCCAAGATGTAAAAAAACAACAGACATATTTTGACAGAAACAAGCATTTGTTAAATACACTGAATTTTATTATATCAGTATTAAATCTCCACCCACAAATGTTTTTTTAAAAAAAACAAAGCACCTTAAGTTTTTTACAAGTTTACAAAAACATAGGTTATGTAGCTCTGGTAGGTAGCATAGGTCAGTAACAATATCTGGTTTCAAATAGAGAAACGCATTAGAAAAGTATTTTAAAAGAACAATTGTGCACACAGACAATATATACTTATCAAACATATTGCAGAAGTCTAAGTTAAGGCTGATACTGACCTGCTTGTCCTCAGACTTACTTCTGTAGAGAATGGACAGACATAAAACTTCCCAGCACATACTTGTGAGAAAAAAAAAAAAAAAAAATGTAGATTTCTTTTTCATCAGTGTTCATAAACAGAATTTTGGATAATCATATGCAATGTTTATTTACAAAAGACCGATCTAACAAAAGGGGGGAAAAAAATCATTGGAGTCCACAAACTCCACAAGAAATACAGCCAGAACTGAATATTCTCCACTTACAAATTGATACAGCACAAAGGTTCAGTTTAGAGAGGATTATGCTGTAAATGTCTGACCTGTCCGTCTGCGGAAATGTAACCATTTAAAGAACACTCAAAAGACAACTACCAAGCAAATTCAAACACAGTGCATCAAAATCATCTTCCTCCTTTCTGTATTTAAGGCCTCTTTAGTCCCACTGCACTGCAGTACCACACAAAGTCAAACAGTATAAGATAGAAACTCTAAGAACACAAAAAAGCACCTTTTAAACTATTATACACAGAAATTGTGCTGAATAGCACAGTGTTTAGCACCATAGTAAAATGAAAGGGGGACAGACTGCTGGACTATCAGAACTGTTCCAGCAGCTGGCGAAGATATGGTCCCCGGGAAAGTTGCCGATTAACACGAGACAATTTGTAGAGTATAGGGCAGTCCAATGAGACGCATGGCACTTGACGCTCTGCACTCCCACTGCAACTTCTACAGACCTGTCAGTAAAAATCACAACAGAAGAACATAAAAGATTGACATGTGACAAACATCAGACATGTGACCTCTAGTCTCATGTAGCCAGACTTTTGACTAAGCGGCCTAAATCTGGTCCTTATTGCTGCTGAAGTTTCTTTCACACAAAACACGTTTCAAAAAGTGGAGAAAAACAACAACACAGTGTTGGATCAAATCTCCACATCAGAAATATTAGATCCAAACCTGGGGCATCAGATCCTGTCAGAAAATCTCTGTTTTGTCTAATATCTGAACAACTAGTCAACAATACTTAAAACCCATTAACAGTAAGTCTTGTCTGTTACCCAAAACTGTATTAACAGTGTTCTATCAGGCAAGAAGTTGACTTAGGGCCGTTCTTTGTACATCGCTTAATAAATCTCTGGCTAATTTGGTTCTTTAAAAATGTTAGAGGATTTGATTAAAATATCTGTATAAAATTGTCTGAGATCACTTCGTGTCGACGATCAACGGAAAGGGAAGATATATAGATGACTGGCTGGCGGCAAGACAACAACTTAATCGCATCATATAATTGAGATCAAGGAAACAGCCAGGCAGGTATAATGACACAAAAGTCCTAATAAATAAATAAATGCGTAACCATTTTTTTAATGATTCCCAATTGTTTTTCAGCATTTAAAGTATTTGCATAGGCTTTGCATTTTTTAAATCTCAAAAGTATTGTAATTAGCAAATCATTTAATTTTATTGTGGATTTGTTATACATGACAGCATTAATTAAAGCTTCTTAATCCATAAGATTCATCTTAAGACATAACTGACTGTGTTTAAAATAACTGTGGATCATAAAAGCATTTTGAGATTTAAGAAGTGGCCTGCATCTCTTGCATCAAAGCTACCCGCGTAAAAGCTCACCGTTCAAGTCAATGCATGGCTGAGACAAACATACGCAATGTGTGTTTGACTACATTAAGATGATGAGATAATTATTCCTTAATGAATAAATCCCTCCATGAGTAAAACTGGTCATGTCTATTACTACTGTTTATGCAACATTTGAATTATTTTCAAAATAATTGAACAATTATTTTTTAAATGTACTTTTCCTTGTTTAATAAAATACACTTGTATGGAAATAGAAGTGGCTGGCACAGACTTTCAGTATCACCTGCTCCTGAGTAGGTTTGAGCTAACGGTCCTGTTGCCATGACAGCAAATCCAGGATGAACTTCGAAGAATTGAACAATCCTGGATCATGTCCAATCGTCAACAATACAATCTAGCTAACTGAGTACAAAGAATGGGCCCCTGGAGATGAAGTAATAATACCGATTAAGTAATGATTAAAAAAATGAGCAAAGTTTATTGACTAATCTCAGTTGCATATGTGACTTTGTCTGACTAGCACAAATACAGTAAGTGTTATTATACCACAAGCAATAGCAATGGAAAATGGCTGCTTCACAACATTGTCATGTGATGTTAAAAACATTAAAATGCAGATGTTTATCTCTTACTCATGAAGACAAATATCCCTTAAACCACTCAATCATAAGAATAAACAACAATGGAAAAATTTTATTTAATAATATAATGACCAGTTAATTAATGAATCAGTTTAAATGTGGTATTATAAATGATTATATGATAAAATAGAATAATAAAAAATAAATCATTTGCATAGTTGTATTCGATCACTGATGGTCACCAGCAAATACACCAATAAGTAAAGTTCAATTAAAATAAAGTATTTGCAATTGTATGCATTTAGTTATTGCAGGTTTGCTTCATATTTTGTGTATACATTACCTTGTGTTTTTATTCATTTTGAGGAACATAAAATGTGTTTTTGTTCAAGTGAGACAAGTAAAGATCATTTATTGTTAAAATCATCATTTGTCTGGTTTCACATACATTACAGCATACACATACAATTTACTAACAAAGTCTAAATGAATGATTTTCATTAAATGACATTAAATTAAATTGCTTATTTTAAAAGCCAGACATTTGTTTTTTAAATAAACCCTATTTATGTAAATGTAAAAACTGTGGTGACCACCCACTGACAGTTGGACAGTCTTACTGACATGTAAACTGACCATTTTGTATTTACCTCTCCGTTTAGGGTTTACTGAAATATTTTATTTACATGCAGAGTTGCACTGTGGTATAATATAATAAACTGTAGAGAAAACATCTAAAAAAGTAAACCTTGTGGTCAGAAATTGTCTCCATCAAAAAGTAATAAATACAGGTTGTAACGCCAACATACAGTAACCTTGAAAAACACAGCAGAACATCTGCTTATGGATACCTGGCTAGTGTAAAACCTGTTGATTCTTAGTTAGTAATTAGTTTTTCAAAAGTGCTCATATATCAATCCAGTTATACCATTCAGTTTATCATTCAAGCAGGCTTAAATAAAACAGCTAAGTCCTAGATTCTGTATAAAGCCAACTTAAAGACAACTAATCAGGGATGCCTTCCCAAAAGCAACTATGGTTGCAAGTTCCATTGTTAACAATAGCACAACTTGCTAATAATGCTTTTGGGAAACACACCCCATCAGAATCAGACAATCAATGATCAAACTACGGCATTCTATGGCCTTCTAAGACTAAGACAACATGACCTCTTACCTTTAGGAGCTGGTCTTGCTGGCTTTCCCAAAGTCGCAAGTCTTGGTGTAGGTGGACAGCAACATGTTGGGGTTCAGCCCGACAACGTTCACACACTCCTAGCTGTGTCAGCTCATCACAAACCGGGCAATGCAGCGTTGTGAAGTACTGAGAGATGGTGCCTTTTCTTGTGCCCTCCTCCCCTCCTCCACCCACAGAGCTCCAGGCCTTCTGTACCTATGCAGTGAATAACACCACAGAAAGACAGGCAGTCGTTTAACTGTGCTTTTTAAAGGGAAAGAACTTATAAATGCAGTTTTTGATGTAGCAGTTTTTTGGATAATACATTCTCCAATTTGTATATGCAGAGTCAATGATATAATTGAATTTCATCCCCAATAAATAGATAAGTTATATAAACAATGTGGTTCTGCTCTGCTATCAGCACAAGGTCTATTAGTTAGAACATTGTTACCATCCTGACACAGCAATAATGGTTTTGAGACTGGTGTGGCACTACCTGTCTTAGGCAAACCGCAGTATTTGGGAAATCAGTAATTTCATTTAAAAATCAAAAGGACACAGACATGATATTGGGGGTGAGGGGGGACTCGTTTGAATAGTCAAATACAAAACTTGTGCCCTTCTGTTTGAGCATTCAGCCCAGCTTGACAGTGCAACACTTGCTCAAGCAATATTTGAGAACCAGACAGCAAGGACTTTTACTATTCAGAAGAATTAACCTACTGATGGTTTAACTTACAGTTGTCTCTAAAAAGTATTTTAATTTGTGTAATGTTTTACATTTGCAGTATTATAACCTACCACCAGATGGTGCCTTTATATTAGTATGCTAGTATATTTCCGTAACAAAGGTACAATAACTAGTCATAGATACATGCGTTTATGGTAAATGATGTTCCAATCTCAAGCGTAACGATTTATATTCTGTATATACCAATAGACAAAATGACAAATAACTAACCCTTGGCAACTCGTGGTACCAGCTGAACACATCTACTCCAATCAGGTTGCAAATTCGCGCGAGCGGTGGCAAGATCTGCTTGGTGATGTAGTAGGTTGCATTGAGGCGCAGGTTGGGGTCCTGCAGTACCTCTATAGGACGCCGAACCAGCTGTATGAGTGGCACTCCTGGCATCCCATACACAATCACGTACGGCACACGCTCACCCACACGTGGCTCTAAACGTCGATCATATGCCATCATACGCCTGAGAGACAGGAGAAAAAAATAAATAGGACAGCAATTTTTGTGTTATTTTTAAATATTTGGATTCAGCCTGGATAGAGAACACTTGAACAGCAGCAATATTAACAAATAACAGAATTCCCTCTCAACTACAAATCTAATTTCAGCATCTGTTAATGGGTGTGTTGCTAGGCAGCAGCCGCAGATACAGTAAGGCAGTCCTGCAGCATGCAGACAATAAACTGTCTGGAAAAACAGACACATATTCCAATGTGTAAACCTGATATCACCCACCAAAAATGTCCGCACTATTACATACAGAGCTCACTCTGTGTCACTCTACAGCAAAAGCCAATAGTAGTCTAGTGCAGGCTACAGAGGAGCATTTTATTTGATTGGATCTACTGCTTTGGAAATACAAATGCAAAAATGTTGGTCATTCCAATTAAGCACTCTGAATCAAGAAAATCAAGAAATCAAATCGACTCTCCACTAGTCTCATCCTCTCTTTTGCAACATTTTTTTTCTTTGTTTCCCTACATGTACATCATTTAATGGGGTGAAGTAAAGAAAAATAATATTATAAATTAATATCCTGCAGCTCCTCACATTCAACTTTAGCACAGTTTAGTAGGCAAGATAATGTAGGTTTATTTGCATAACACATTACCTACACACTGGTATATCAGTTTAGCTTTAATTATGCTTGGTGTTTCTAATAAATAAGAAAACTTTTTTTTTTTTTTTTTTTTTTTTTTTTAATTAATACAACTATGAATATATAATGCAATTAAATATGCTTTTATACCTAAATTGTTGTTTTGTTTATTGTTAAATTTGAAGGATTTTTGGGTGTTTCTAAATGGTCAGATTTGTTTACCGCTATTTTACATTTTGAATGTTTTAACAAAAAATTCTACTTTTAGTACACTGATGCGATTAACACGTTTTCCCCTTTTCAACAATGCAGTTTTGAGCAAACTCTAACACACTTAAGTAGGTTATGTAATGACGAAGAAAGACTTCGTCTATTGTTTTTGGAATTTTAAATTTTCATTATTGCTTTGTCACTTTGAATAAGAAAACACAACAGAAAACCTGTTTCTGCTTATTGTTTGGAGCACTTAAAAAGCTCAAGTGACATTTCCTCAAAAAATTGAGGGTGTGAAACCATCAGGAAGCATCATCTTTAGTCTCTAGTGCCAACATTTTCCAAAACTGCAACCTACCTGGAGTCTCCAGAAGTGCAAGGTGTTAGTTTCTCAGAGAACCTAACCCTAACCTCAATAATTATGCATACAAGGAGTTTGTCACTTTCAGCCTTCATGGACAATTACATATCACTTATAAATAATTAAATACAAAATTATAAGTAGTTATTAAGATTGATATTGTTTAGAATTGGTAAAATGTGCTAGGAAAAAAAAAGTGTGATCAGAATTTCAACTTGCATAATAATTATCCACACACTGTAGATGCTAGGGCTGGGGGATAAATCGATAACAATAATTAATTAAATCGCACAATATGAATTTCATTGATAAACAATAACAAGAGTTAGATAAATGTTTGATATAATGTACATGCGGAAAAGGTGGAACAAAAGAGCGCTAGTCAAAGCGCACCACTCAGACCATTTATCCACACAGATCAAAGTTCAAACGGCGACACGGCGCAACCTTACTGGAGTACTGATGATGAGTCTTGGTCACTAAAGCGCCAGTGTGAAGCGCCTGAATTCAGTGAAGAACACAAATGACTCGGTTTAAAGCCAGATAAAACAGCGCTGAGAAACAGGGGAAACAGTGTGCGCAACGATACAGTCAGAAGGCTTTTAAAATGTACAAAAATCGTCATTTACCATAGATTTACTGTGGTAGCACTACCTGCACAGTGGTATTGTGTCAGAAATGTGGGTATATTTGTGTTAATTTTATTATATTATTAATGTAGACATGTATTAAATGTATTAAAGGAGAAGTAATGGAATATAATTACAGTATTTTTTTGTGATTAAGCTATAGCATTAATGCATTTATACTAAATGTATTTAGACTACTGTTTTTCAAACTGATTTTGATAATAATCAATCTACATCTGCATCCTAACTCAAGCTACTATCAAATGTGTATTTCTAAGAGAAAAAAAAAAAGTTATTAATATTATCAGATAACACAAACCTGTTTCTTGATTTTTAACAATATTACTCATTAAAACATGCAAAACTAAGAATTTTTTTTTCTCTATTAAGATATTTATTTTAAGGAAAGATGACTGGAAAAAGTGTGAAGAATCTAAAAAAGCCATGATGTGTTTGTCATGTTCTGACCATAAAGAATATTTTTAAGCTACATTTATCCACCTGATTTTTACAACTTTCACATTGTGGCAAAAATCTGCCTTTAAACTTGACAGAAATAAAAATCCGGCATTCCCACAATTACAAAGCAACTGCAGCTTTTTCATATAATAATAAACATGAATGCTATCATTGTCTTCCATAACCTGTAAATATCTCTTAATATCTCAAAATACACTTGGCACTGTCCCACCTTTTTAAATGTATATAGTTACTCACCTGGTGAGTTCCAGAGCAGGGACACAGGCCCCTGGTCGGTACGATCCGCTGCCACGGTACTCTTTGGCAAAAATGAGGTCCTGCATGCTCGCTTTGGCCTCTAGCACCTTCACACACTGCCGCTGCACATACTGCTTCACCTGGCTGATGTCACGTGACTCAAAAAGCAGCTTCAGAGATCGCTCCAGAATCTAACAAAATAGAATTTCATTAACCTCAGCTGCCCCCGGTTGAGAAACAATGCATTGCAACTGCAATGTAAATGACAGGTGGAGCAGGACAATATTGAGTGATTGGGCAAAAACAAAAGAATAATTTTGGAAAGCTAGGTACCTTGGCAACAGCAGGGCAGCCATCACGACGTACAGTTTCAATGCCTTTGGCGTCAAAGACTGGGTTTTTCTGATCCAAGCTCTCATACATGTATCCAACATAACGCTTCTTAGTCTGTAACACGCATGGGAGGTACACCTACCCAAACACACAAGAATGCAGACAGACAAAATTGGAATACAGCAATCACGTGGCTTAAAAGAGCTCCCCTTCAAAATAAAAATGGAGTATACTTGTAGACAAACCACAGATCCAAACCACTTCACAAACCTTCTCAAACTTCAATTTGACAGGTTTGGGGTTGGTGGCAGTGACAGCCTCTGCAATTTCATTACCAATCTTAAATGCCTGTTCCTTGGTTGCTCCTTTCAACAACACAAACATACTACAAGAGAGAAAGAGACATGGGTATCAGATAAGATTCTAAGCAGGCACAAAACAACAAATTTCCACTGACAAGCAATTTTTCTGTTTACACTGAATGCAAAACTACTGCACAACAAAACAGCTAAAGATAACATTTTTTTATGTTCAAGTGTCTGCTGATTATTGAACACAAAATTTTAAATCAACTTGACACTGAGTTCTGCTCAGAGAACATTCACATTTCAGACAGGGAAGGCAGGAGAAAAATTAAAATTGTACTGCATTTGGCCCACCACAACAATGAACAAAGTTTTAGAGGGCGACAGCGACTCCACAGCACTTATTAACCTTGTAATATTATAATGCTTACCTATCATGTAAGAAAAAAGGTCTGTAAATCAAACTGAATGAGTCAAAGTGGAAGAAATGGACTAATACACACCCACTTGGTCAGCAACATTGTAAGTCACATCTACATTGAAATGAACTAACTGAGCCCGTTTTTATTTCTCTACCTGTCTGTATCTCCATAGACAACACGTGCTCCCCACTTCTTTGTGTCATTGACCATCTTTATGGCTCTCTCCAAAGTCTCTCGGGCCTTGTGCACAATGCTGTCACCTACCTGTTGTGTGAGGAGGGAGACAGAAAATTTTCTCTGGTTTCTTTGGGAACATAGCAATCACACACACACACACACACACACAAACTGCATTAGGTC
This sequence comes from Cirrhinus mrigala, assembly GCA_036247105.1. Taxonomy (NCBI): domain Eukaryota; kingdom Metazoa; phylum Chordata; class Actinopteri; order Cypriniformes; family Cyprinidae; genus Cirrhinus; species Cirrhinus mrigala. The sequence goes on from CM070026.1 coordinate 4,373,499, forward strand.
ACAGCTTGAGGTTCAATGTAAAATTTGGGTCTTAAATGTAAAGACACAGTTCTAAATTATATATTTGTTCATATGAAAATTGTGCATACAACATACCAATTAAGAAGGACTGGCCCTTCCAGTCAAATATCAAGTGGAAACCTAAAATTATTTCTTATACACAAGCATTCCAAATCCAAAAATCAGCAACACTTCAGATTAGGAAACACTATTCACTATCACCTAGTTGTTTATTAACTAGTGTTCAGTCTGTAAAAGTTTCTTGAATTTACTGCACAAAGCCAAATTTCGCTCAAAAATGTATATTAAAGTACAACTAAAAGATGATAAGGCTATTTATTATCATAAAAATTAATGGTTATATGGTTAATCGCTTTTCCTTTCTGCTTGTGATCAAATATGTCATGCAACTAATTTTTGGGTTGCAACCATTCAGTTTAGAACCACTAATTCAAATGTAAAGTTACAGTATGTACCTCAACACTGGGCATACGTCCTGAGAAGTTGGCAGCAGTGTAACCAAATGTGACATTAGCAATAAGTTTAAGGCCAAGCTGCCTGGCATCCAGCAGGCGTAATAGAGCTTTGTCGTTTTTGTATGCCTTCATGGATTGCTTCACCATGATCCTTGTCTTCAAAATCTCCTCCAGCATCCTTGGCAGGACACCCCTCCGCACTGATGCCTGAGCAAACACACACACTTTGAGTTGAAATGACTTAGACACAGGCATTATAAGAAATATAATACAAACTTTGTATTATATATTAGATATTTTTGTATATTTGATTTCTGTTCACAGTATGACCTTTATGATGCTTGGTAACATCAACATTGTGATATAAGCTTTTTTATTTTTATATTATATATATATATATATATATATATATATAAAGAAAATAATTATTCATTGAACCCTGGTGTTAATTATCATATTCTTGTTGCTACTGTTTTATAACAGCAATAAAGTCACATGAACCTGTTGCCATTTAAGGATCATTTAAAAGTAGGTATTTACATGAGATGGGTTAATGGCAGTGTAATCTCAGAACTACCTTAACAAACGCAACTCCATTGGGAGAAACGGTGATGTCATTTCTGAGCTGGTAAAGGAGGTCAGGAGGGACTCTGAGAGATGTACAACCAAACCTGTACTCATCACACCTGAGAGATGGTAAGAGAGTGGGAGAGATAAACACTAATAAACCACAAAACAAATACTGTGGATATTTAGAAATATTGCATTAATATATGCTACAACACTAGATCCAAAAATCCAAAAGCATGCTTACGTTCCAAGATTCTCAACATGTCCAAGGCAGGTGGAGAAACAGTAATTGTAGGCAATGATGATGGATGGATACAGCGACTGGAAATCCAACACAATAACAGAGTTGCTATAGAAACGCGACTCTGGCTCCATGACAAGCGGAATGCACTGTGGGGCTCTTTGCTGGGCACGCTGCTGTGTGCTTGGAGTCACTGGAATGTAATTCATTGGCTTTGCAATCCTTAACATCATTGATTCCACACGGTACTGCAAAAGAAGTAGTAAGATTAACTACCAACACAAAACTGCAAAGTAGTATTTATGGATTTAATCATTATTATACTAACTGTAAAGTTAAGATGAAATGTATATATTATAAAAATATAATATATTTCATCATGTACAGCTAGAGAGTAAGTACTGCATGGTTTTCTGAATGGCAATGCAGATGCATAATTGTTTGAGGGAAGTTCTCCTGTGCAAACTACTAAGAAATAATTCATGCATTTATTAGTGAATGAGACCCAATGTATTTTTAAATACTTGAAATACCTCTCTAGTAGACTAGCAAAAAAAAAAAAAAAAAAAAAAAAAAAAAAGTCTCCTAAAATTGGCTCCAAAAAATAAATAAATAAATAAAATAAAATAAAATTCTTTAGCTGGATAGAATCATAGCCTCAAGCTTTAAAAAAATTTTTTGTCCGTGTCCACTATGTGACTACCCAATATCTGCAGAATGATTTTGGTCAACTAGTGCCGACTCCTCCAGACTGCAAATAGGGGCAAAAGTAGTGTTGTGTATTCTAGCCTTAACTTCCAAATAAATGATTCTTAAGAACCAGTTATTACTGAATTTATCTACATGACATTTCAACCTTTTTGCATTTACATCTGGAAGAGTTTTTTTTTTTTTTTAAAGAGTGTTTGATCATCTGCAATACGTCTATAGGACGTCAAAATCAGATGTCAAGTAGACATTAGATGTTCATTATATGTCATTACTTTCAGTTATAACTCTAAACAAACTAAGAACTGTTACTCTGTCATATTATACCTGTGACACTTAAATCAGTGTAATCACTAATGTGACAACATTTAGGGTCAATAAGTATTATTAAAAAAAAAAAAATTATTATGCATTCAGGGTGAATTAAATAGATTAAATTGACAAAGAAAGACTTTAAGAAAGACCCATTTTTAATCCTGTCAGTAACATGCCTGTCTCAATGACAAGCAATACTGATGTTGTACTGAGAGGACTGATCTTCACATAAAAATGGTCTTAACTAGTAATTGCAATAAACTTGGAGGGGGAAAAAAAAGAAAAAAAAAAAAAAAAAGAAAAAAAGTTAACTTGTACAGTGACCCATCAAGCTCAGATTGTGAAAGTCTGGTGACCACAGAGACCTGCCCTTAACCCCACTAAAAGTCTTAGGGATGTGCTGGAGTAAACAATACACTGCCTGTCCACCAAAAAAAAAAAAAAAAAAAAAAAAAAAATTAAAAATCACAGGACTGCCTTTAGCTTAGATGACATTGTGCTTTCATTATGCCATTGTTGATATAGTTATGCAACGTCACAACATTTATTTCCATCAAGAGTTGGCCGAGATCTTGTATTGACAATGGGAGAGTCAAACCACTCTGTGCTGTCTAGATTTTTGCACATCCTAGATTTTCAATAGGCTTAAGGCCAGGAAACGGTGGTGGCCAATTTATAAATGAAAATGATTCCTTCATGCTCACCGAGCCACTATTTCATAATTTGGGTTCCATAAATCTTGACATTGTCAACCTGGAATATGTACATGGGTATGTCTTTTGTTGTGTATATACATACAGTTGTGGTCAGAATTGGTAAATATTAGCAAAGAAGGCTGTGAAAATAAATCTGCACTATTTATAAATATGAGGTAACAACGGGCAAATTCCCTTCAGCATTCATCACAATGAGTAATAGCAAAAAAAAATGGCTGTAAGAAAGAAGGTTAAGCTTTGAAAATTCCCATTTCCACCATTAAGACAATAATTAATGGTTGAAAAGAATTAATAAAAATATTTGTTATCGGTCATAACTTGTAGTAGAATATAGAGCAGACACTGGACATGGATTAAGCTTTCTAGAGTGCATGTATTGACCGTCCGCAAATGGAGTATACTTTGAAAGGTTACACATTTGATTCAAACTCTTATTTAATTGTGAATATGGGTTTTCTAATCTAAAGTATATATATATATATATATATATATATATATATATATATATATATATATATATTATTTGTTCCAGAACAAACAGTTTTGGCTGAGGGTGAAGTTTCATAACATAACTCTGATACTGTATCAGAGTTTTGCCTTTGTACTTTTCACCAAATTGCTTAGCAACTTTTATGATGGCTATTGCTGTTTATTAACTATTATCGTTCAATAAATGATATTTTATTTATTGTTGTCATAATTGTGATAAATGTCTTATATTTTATTGTTTTATTAAAAACTAATATTTAATTATGAATATGAGATGAAGAATGAATGCTGTAGTAGCTACAAAGAATCACACTTCCTCAGTCAAATCGCACTCTTTCTCATAATATTCTACTCTACATAATACAGTATGTTTTCAATAAAGCAACTCTGCATTCCTTTGTTATTAGTTCTAAAGTGATGTTTTCAAATGAGTAATGAAGGTCTGAGCTCATTTGTTGAACTCTCAAACTTTTGTATAAACAATATAACACTTGTAGCTATGTGATATGGCTCTATATTAGCACAGCAATGAGTGTGATATCGCTTACATATCAAACAGCACATACATCACAACATTGTTTGGGAGGGTTTCAAATAAAAATCTTCTGTTCTCATTCAAAAACAAACTCCAGCATATGCCAGACGCTACTGGATCTTATAACGGGACAGGGTTCTATGATGGGATGACACTCAAAAAGGAGTTTTCTGGCACACATAATATATTTAAAGTGATACCCTGGGATAAAAAAAAAGGACCCCATGCCTACGGTTTTATGTAATGCTGGACCTTTAATGTTGCGGGCCTGTGTTTCTGTCAGAGGTACTTGACATCATGTTCAGATATCATGGATTCTATTAAATACCAACAGAAAAAAATAAAATAAAAAATAAATCTTATAATGGATCGTGGCTGGACAGATACAAAACATATCAAAATTGACACAAAAATGAGTTGAACACAAAATGAAGGTTGAAATGAAAGTCATCTGTGTATGACGGGTTTCAGATGGATGCTTACCTGTGACCCCCTGGTTAGCACGTGGTAGAACTGGATTCCAAACACACGAGCCAGCTCACTTGTCCTGCCAATAATATCCTGCTGTTGGAGCAACTGAATTGTGCCACACACACGGCTCATATAATGATCCACCACTTTCCACCTGATCCAACAACAGAACACCCCAAAAGATATCAGAATACACACATAAAATGCATAAAAATGTAATTATTTGCAGTGCACTGTTAAATGTGACATATTTCACATACTTTTAGCTGGTACCATTGGTACCACTGGAACCACAGTATATATGGTACCAGTATGCAGTAATCAGTATGCTAGTATTCAATTCTTAATTTAGCTTTAGTTAAAAGATGAATGAAGCAATGACATTCAAAGGAAAAACCTTATAAGACCAGTAATAGACATATGACAGATGTGAAATCAATTCCCACCTGTGCAGGTGTGTACTGTGGTCAAACCAGTCAGACAGTGTACGATGGCTATAGAGAGGAAAGCGCTGATGCAGGAGGTGGAAAGCCACATTCTCAAAAGTGTAGTTATTCAATGCAGCCTGAAAACATACATGAAGCACTTGATAAAACAGAACATTCTTAGCTCTGGAATTCTGGGGGTATTAATTTTTTTTTTTTTTTTTTTTTAGAGAACCTCAGTCTTCATAATCCTCCACATGTTGAGGACAATGCGTCCAACAATATGGATTTCCGTCATAGTGTCTGCACCATATTCGTCTTTCTCTGCCAAGAATCGATTTTCTTTTGCATCTCCTGTTAAAATAATGACATCAAATACAACAATTGAAAAATAGGATGAGAAAAAAAAAAAAAAAAAAAAAAAAAAAAAAAAGGCACATATTTGGCAAAAGACCTGGCCTGCCTCAATTCAACTCTCAACTCCTTTAGACAACCCCCTATTGACACCTTGGCAATAAAAATCACCATTGGTTGAAATCTTTTAGGTTACTCTCCAGGCTACTGAGGCTACTGCTTGAGCTCAGCAAGTTGTTTTTTTTTTTTTTTTTTTTTTTTAAATAAGTCTCTTATGCTCATCAAGGCAACATTTATTTGACCAAAAATACTGATGCCCAAACCTACTGTAATTTTGTAAATATGACTATTTTTGTGTCACAGAATGCAGTTTGAAGTGTTTTTTTTTTTTTTTTTTGGGCGAGAATGTTTATAGTTCAAATGTGCAGTTTGTTAATAAAGATAATGTCTATTTGAAATTTGCGTGTGAGCTCCAGCGACATCGGCCATTCAGCACTCATGAAGACGCTGAGAGCAGATTTAAACTGGGCTCACACTGTGATTTTGGCCATAATTTAATCTGAGACAAATTTTGAAAGTCCTAAAAGATTCCTTTAATCCTAGGCTAAAATCTGTAGTCTTTGATCGCTGGTTTGATTTGTTGCGATCAAATTTTACCTCAGACGAAATTCTGGCAGTGTCAGAAGTTTTGGCGCACAGTCCTGCAGTGTGCCTTGCGTCTACGGCCAAATCACAGCGTGCCGATATACAGCCATATCTCACTTCTACTCGTGTGATATAGCTCATACATATTACACACACACACACACACACACACACACACACACACACACACACACACACACAAACAGTTATGGCATATGTTCCTGTGGAACAGTCTACCTGAACATGCCATCCTGCATAAGGGAGGCATAAGGACTGCAAATGTGGCCAAAGCAATAAACTGAAATGTCTAATGTAAGATGGCTAAGGCAGTGCTACAGGAAGAACTTGTTTAGTTTGTCTCAATTACTGAAGTTATGTTAATACAATTATTTACATGTTAAGAAATTTGCTCTGGAAAAACACTTAAGACACTACTGCAAAAGTCTGCAAAATACTATTTATAGAAGACTGGGCTAGCCATGACTGTGTCCTCCAGCCAGACTGAAGGTGTGGATTATGCACAATCCTGTGGTAAAAAAACAATTCTCAGTGTTGGGGATCATTGTCAGAGCAGAAAGAAACAGGTTTTGTACGCCGCTTGAGTCCTGCTTCCTTCACAAGGACAGACCTTTTTTGCTATTTTGAACAATTTCTGCAAATAAATGCTCTAAATGACAATATTTTATTTGGAAGAAATGTTATCAGTAATTTATAGAATAAAATAAAAATCAGTTTTCAAAAGCTTCATCTGAAGTGGCATTTGGGGATAGCTACTTAGTATACTATACGTGACATTTTTCGGAGACACGTTCTAGCCAGGATTTCTATATTGCCTCAAGAACCAGGTTTTGACTGTTTGCGCTGCGCAGATCGATCATTGTACGACATCTAATTACCTTATAAGCCACACAGACTGTTCAGAAGTGCCATGAATGCATTTACAAAAAATAATACTGAAACAGCTTAAAAGCGTTTTCAGAAACAAAACAAGTGACTGTCTTTAAGAATGGTGCCACGGAATCACTGGCCCACTTTTAAAAGTTGTGTGTTGCTTAGAAAGGCACAACAACTCTGCTGTGGCCTTGTTTGGAATTATTTCTGATGGCGAAATTAAGCAAAAACAGGCAATAAACAGGTACACTATTGCTAAATGAGCTAACCTTACCTGGCACACGGGAGAGTTGCTGGCACAGGTCCACACCGAGTGTTGATGCACGTTGCAGTAGGTACCCCCAAGAGTGCATCTGGACCTCATATCCAACCAGAATGTCTGGGTCATACCTAGTGGTGGGGATTCATGAGTTTATTTAATGAACAGGGTGTATAGTTTATCATCCCTATCATCATCAGCAATATTCTGTAAAAATGTACTCGCCCTAATATTTTTTTAAACCAGTATGCTGTTTTTTTTTCCCTGTAAAATACAAAATGAGAACCCTGAATTATTTCTTTTCTATACAACCATATAGTGACAGCAGTTTAAGTCTATATTTACAGATGATCATCACACCTGCTCCAAGTTTAATCTGAGAGCAACTCCTAAATGGCATTGAAAGAAAATATATTCAACGACTTTTTATCCTGTTTGGTGGATTATTAAATGGTCACAATGACAAATTGTTGCATGGAAAAGAGCTACTTGAAACTTTTTACTTTTGTGCTCAACAGAAAAAAAATAAATAAAAAAATACTGTAAGTTCAGAACATCTATAAAAATAATATGTACAGGTGCATCTAAAAAAAAAAAAAAAAAATTGAATATTATGAAAGTTCATTTTTTGTTTGTAACTTATTTCAAAAACTGAAACTTTCATATATTCTAGATTCATTACATGTAAAATAAGACATTTCTAAAGTTTTTTGTTTAAATTTTGATGATTACAGCTTACAGCTCATGAAAGTCAAAAATTTGGTATCTCAAAATATTAGAATATATCCTAAGATCAATCAAAAAATGGGTTTGCAAAACAGAAAAGTTCACGTTCTTTAAATATGTTCATTTATGCACTCAATACTTGGTTGGCAGCACATATTATATATATATATATATATATATATATATATATATATATATATATATATATATATATATTATATATATATATATATATATATATATATATATATATAGGGGTTGGACAATGAAACTGAAACACCTGGTTTTAGATCACAAATAGTATGATATTGGGCCTCCTTTTGCAGCCAATACAACATCATTTCATCGTGGGAGTGACAAATACAAGTCCTGCAAAGCAGCCAAAGGGATTTTGAGCCATTTTCCTCTTGCAGAACAGTGGCCAGGTCACTATGTGATGCTGATGTGGGAAAACGTTTCCTGACTCGCTCCTCCAAAACACCCCAAAGTGGCTCAATAATATTCAGATCTGGTGACTATGCAGGCCATGGGAGATGTTCAACTTAATTTTCATGTTCATTAAACCAGTCTGTCACCAGTCTTGCTGTGTGTATTGGTGCATTATTATCCTGATACAGAGCACTACCTTCAAGGTACAATGTTTGAACCATTGGGTGCACATAATGAAACTTTACACTCTGCTCTAACTGGTGTAATGTACAATAAGTGAAGATTGGGCACCAGACAGTGCAAATATAGCCATGAAACCTCCAATACTATATTGGCGAGTGTTTCAGTTTCATTGTCCAACCCCTGTATATATATATATTTTTTTTTTTTTTTAATTTATTATTTTTTTTTTTTATTTCTATATTGTAGAACTGATGCTTCAACATTCAGTTAATTAGCAAAGTAATATTAAAAAAGGAATATCCAAAATACATAACCTACTTTCGAAGAACATTTGTGACCTCCTCAAAAAGCTCCTTCTCATCACTGACATAGGTCACCAGCAGTCCCGTCACACCAGATTTAAAAAGAAAGGGTGCTGTGCCCCCGGAGGCTAGAATAAGAATATGACAGGTAATGTTGCAACAAAGACAGACTAAATACTATATAAAATATGTAATCATACATTCTAGGACTTTTTTTTTTTTTAAATCTCTAGATCTAGTTTATCTAACTTATATCAACTTTTTATTCTAGTTTCACTTTAAATTTCATTGTGTGAAAAACTGCAGATGTATTTCATTTGTAAGACATTTTGGATAAAAGTATCTGCTAAATGAATAAATGTAAATATGGAACTAATTAGGTAAAAGAACTACAACTACTTTAAAATTAAACAACTCCTCAGAATGTCTTAACCAAGCAGATTTATGCATTCTGGAATGCTGTGCAATAAATCTAATTATAACACTGTGTGCTAATTCAGTGTTATGCCCTATGAAAAGGTGCGACATGAAAGGACTTTCATAGACAACGACTTGCAAAACAATGAGTGTATTAGAAGTTTAGGTTTTGGGAACTGACCAGGCCAATTTTCCACCCCAGTGATGGGTAGTAACTGCTTACATGTAATCTGGATTATGTAATCAGATTCCAAAAATGAAGAATTTCACATTTTAAAATAATTGTAATCAGACTAGTTACTTTTGTTGATTACATGATTACATATTATACACACAACAGCATAAACTATAAACTCAATTTATTAGTTCTCTTTTTCATCTTTCAAATTTACCTTTCTAAAATTGCCTACCACTTCAATACATGAAAAAAGTCTTCCAGTTTTGTGAATATTCACTCAAGATATTTGATATTGATATTTATTGCAAAGCAAATCAAGATTATCAGCGTGAAGTCACAAAATAAATGTCAAACAACCGACAAAATGTATAGTCACTACAGATGTGCAAAACTAAAGTTTATTTATGAAATAACTAGGCTGCATAAATCAGGGGTTTTCAAACTGGTCCTGGGGGTTGGACTGCACATTTCGTATGTCTCCCTTAATAGACACACCTAATTAAGGTCTTGCAGTCTCTACTAATGAGCAGGTGCCTTAGATGAGGGAGACATACAAAATGTGTAGGGCAAGGGGGCCTCCAGAACAGGTTTGAAAACCCCTGGTTTTCAAAAACCCATGACAAGTCAATGTATAGTCTAGTCTGATTAAAAATGTTTCGCAAGGATATATGGACTCTTAAGTGCAGGCCTTTAATAGAGTATCAAATACTGCTAATATGATTATAAATATTGGTTATATAATTTTAACCTATTACAGCACAAAACTTAACCAACCTCATAAGAATGGCTGAAAAGCAGAGCAGCAGAAAACTACTCACGAGCATTTCAGACATGGAACAATGAGTTTTTTTTTTTTTTTTTTAATCATCTCATCACCACCACACAAATAAACATAGATTCTCCAAAATAACAGAATCACTGCATATACAGGCAATAATCTTAAGTATACAGCCTCAAAATACTACAATGACTTCTTCGTTGAACAGCTGTCATGAGTCACCTGTCAAATTAAAGGGATATTTCACCCAAAAATTAAAATTCTGTGATTTGCTCACCCTCAAGTGGAGTAGATGGCAATTTTTTCATTTTTGGCTAAACTATCCCTTTAACATCAACCAGCCAGATCAACATGAAGTTGATTTATATTTTGGTGCTTTTCTAAGTTATAATTGGTACGCATCAATAAATAAACAAATGCAAAACCAATCTCACCTTCAGCTGAAGAAAAATGTTTATCAATGACAATGGCACCCGTCATCTGGGTAGTATCAGAATTGAGGAGAGGCACATCAGAACTCAGGCAGTAGAACAAAGCACAAATTGGGTCAAATTCAGGGTCAGGCTCAAGGTCACGACGAGTCCTTGCATGAAGCTCCATGCTTATCAGTGTGAGGTGCTGTACCTATAGCAGGGCGAGATGATGAGAATAGTTCAAATGCGATGAAAATAAACTTGAGTTTCTAACCATGTGAGATGACATGATGACAACAAAGCATTTTTCCCTTTTTTGTTGAATTCAAAGTGTATATGTGACCAGGGACCACAAAACCAAAATTTAGATTTATGCATCATCCGCTGAACAAATAAGCTTTCCACTGATGTATGGTTTGTTAGGATAGGACAATATTTGGCCGAGATGCAACTATTAGGGTCACATATGTGTATGTAATATACGTATAATCAATCACTTATTTTAGTGAAAGCTGTTCTTACTAAAACACAGTCAAAACCAGGTCCTACCTCATGCAATGCTTTGGCCTCCTGCAAGTTCTGCATACTGACTTTAAAGCCATATGAATTGCAGATTGATGGTCCCTCAATCTGGGAGTTTTCTCTCTTCGGAACATTCATAGTGGTAAGCTGATTCTGTATAGGATATAATGAATGCGCTATAAAAAGACCCTATAAAATACTAAACAAGGATTATAAAGATTAAAACTACATGAGATTTATACATTTATTAACTTTGATCTGACCTTCATTTGTGTGGACAGCAAAACTCTCCGTAAAGCATCTTTGTTACCCTTCTGATGTAGCCGCGGTGATCTGGATTGTCTGTCTGTACAAAAACAGACCCAAGAGTTAAATGAGCATGAATGCATAAGACAAATAAGCATGACTGATTCACAGTTATCCTCATCTAATCTCCAATGAATATATAACAAATAATTTACAACAAAAGACTGCATTTTTATTTTTGCCAAATAAGATGCTGCAAAAAATAACTATATAAACTATGAAAAAAAAAAAATTGTTCAAAATCTTGGTTGTATATTTCTTAATAATAATAATAATACGTTGATAATTACATTTTAGTATATAACAATAATATTTGTCAATTTCTTCAAGTTTCAAACTTTTATTGTGGCAGTTTGCTGTTAAGATATTTTATGGTAGTTTTTCTCAAATGAAACTGTGAAAAGCAACTGTCAGAGTAGCTCTGGAGATAAAATTCATGAAATTCAAAACTATGCAACTTATTGACGCAGAGAAAGGCAGAACATGCAGACATATTAGTGACATGCACTGACTGGCTGTTGTCATGTTTATTTCTGCTGTTATAGGCTGTTAGATTAATCCAAACTGAGTAAGAATGTGCAGAGCTTAACATCGTTATTGACAAATTTTATAATAATCTTGATATGATATTGTTTATCGCCCTGCCCTACGTCAACACCACTGACACAAAAGGATGTAGCTCTCTAGATGGGTTTCAGTCTGAAAATGTTTATGAACCCATCATAAATAACAGAGGTGAACAACTTCTAGTTAAAAGATTTAAACTGCAGGGAAAAACCATAAAACTATACCTTCATTTCTTATCGGACTGTAGCTAGACCCATCGTCATCAGTGTAGTTTCTCCGGTGGACAGGTGTGCTATGGAGCAGGTAAGAGCATTTGACATCAGAAATTAGGTGTTTAACAAGAAAAACTGATGGACTCAAGAGATCCTTCGGCTGTACGTCATCAGTTGATGTGTCATTGAGATTTAGAGACTGGTCCATGTTGGGGGATTGTAATACACCAGTCAATTCCACCTTGTCCTCATTTTGCTTAATCTCAACTGACCTTTGTTGCAATGTAGAAAGATCAGGAGAACGTGGAGAAGTGATCCGACAACCTTTGTTTGTCTCCATGTCCAAGATACATTTGACATTTTTAGGGCTATTGTTAGATGAAACTGCCTTAACTGGTGAAATATGGAGTGGTAAACTTAAGCCATTCCTACTGATACTCTGCAACTCTGAAGTCTTTTCACCTTTTTTCTCCCAACTCTGAATCCTTTGATCATGATTCTCTGAGGAAGGGGAATTAAAGTCCTCATTTTGAGGCGAGTTCCTCTCACATATACTTTGTTTCAGTTTCACAACTGTCTGGCCACCCTTTTGTTTCCTATTACTCTGAAGGCACTCATACTGTTTTTTGGCCTGTAGCCAGAGCTGCACCTGTTCTCGGCTTGGGGCACACTTGCAGGGAAGCATGATCATTTTTTGATCACTGCCAGAAAATGGGTTTGGGTCCTTGGTCAATACTGAGGATTTACAACCATGGGCTGGTGCAGAGGTTTGATTTGTCATTGCAGAAAATGCAACTTTCCAAAACTGTAAGCCATTTTGAGACAAGTCTCCATGAAATTCAATTAGTTCACTCGCCAGCCTGGTTTCCAAAATCAACTTCCGACCACCAACCTCCCTGGGGGAAAAAAAATAAAAAATAAATTGTCAAAAGGTTACGGATAATTTCTTTTGATTTTATAAGCCAACTTAAAACAATATACAGGTACAAACACAAACCCATGCAGGGTATCAATTACAAATGTTACCTTGGCTTCAAGGGTGCATCTGATGGGTCACTGCAGAATGGTTCCTGGTAGGTGGCTTCTGAGAGTTGCAGATCCATTAGAGTAGCTAAGATTTCTTCCCGAGTAGGTGGGGACATGAGAGGTTTGAGAATGTGAGTGCCTCCACTCTTTAAACTCTGACCTCCATTTTTCAGCTGGGAAATTGAGTTGATGGATTGTGGGGAACTGCTTGGTGTTGCTGAACTGCCATCTAAGAGATCACTATTTGGGGAAACACCATTATAAGCAAAAGAAGCAGAAGTAAGGGGGGAAAAGGGCTCTGGGTCAAGCAAGACATCTCTCTTTTCACAGTGAAAGTCCTGAAAGTGGCTGAGGCCGTGGATTTTACCTAAAGAGCCCCCCCAATCTTTGCTAAAGATTCTTTCTGAATCAAGAGATATCTTACTGGGATAAATTCTGCCACTTTCACAAAATGGCTTATCAAAGAGTTCTGGACTAAGAGTCCCAGACCTATGCCAGTCCTGTTCATGCTTGCGGTTTTCATCAACATTAAACACACTTTGTGTCCTGTCCCCTAACCCAACAAGGGCATTGATTGCCTCCTGACTGACATCACTAAGAAACTTCTGAGGCAAGTTCCTATCAGTTAAAACAAACTGGTTACCAGAATAAAAACTGGAGAACTCTGTTTGCCCAATGGCATTGATATCAAAGCTGTAATTGTCTGGGAGATCTGGGGACAAGCTATCCTCAATAGAGCAACAGCTGTCAAAGCCAGGATCGGAGAAAAACACAGGACTTTCATCTGACGAAAGATGGTCAATTCTCAGATCATCCTGTTTAATTTTATTTCTTCTGATTTTGAACTGTAACTCTTTTGGCACTTTAGTTCTCACACCTCTTGGTTGTCTTGATGTTGGTGAATGAGCCGTTTTAGATTTGGCTGTTTTGGGAATATCAGTAGGTTGACTGGTAGAAGACATACCCTTAGTTACATGATCACTTTCATGTGGTTCCTGTCCTGCCTTGAGTTGCCTCTTCTGGAGAAGCTCCTTCAAGACAGCCAGCCCAGAAGGCAACATTTCTTCGGTTTTGAGGTCTGAGGACAATGTGAGACCTGTGTGAAATCCAGCATTAACTACACTCTTAGCAGAGGGAATAAGGGAGGATCTACAATCAACAGTCTCCACTGAAGTAGTTATGATATCTTTCTTTTTAGTTTGCAGTCTTCTCGATTTTATCGTTGTTTTTCTGGTTGATTGGAAATGCTGTCCCATTCTGGGGTTCTCTTCATGGCCAGAGACCTCTGATTTGAATTTACAGAGATTTTTTGTGACAGTCCCATCTTGACTCATATTTTGTGGTTTTGAATTAGAACTGCTGTATGTGATGACAGAACATGGATGTCCCACAGTTTTGGTGGATGGTGAAAAAACACGCTTCAGAGATTTTTCAATACGTGGATTGAGGACATGTGAGCCTTTTTGTGAGTCATCTGAGGCAATGGCATTGAAGACAAAAACAACATCTTGATTAGATTTTTTTCCAGTGCTGGTGACTTCTGTTTGAGAGCCTGAACAACTGACAGTGAGGTCTTCTTGACTGCTTTTTAGAGAACAGGGACGTTGGAAAGGAGTTAGGTCATCAGATGAGGAAGTAATAGGTGCAGTGTTAACTGAATGTCGATCCTGTAAATGATCACTCTCCTCACTTTGCATCTGTTTTTTTCTTAGTACTTGCTTCTTGTTCAGCATTTTGTCTTTCTGAGAGGTAGATTTGCCATCTTCAAGACCAATTCCTTCAATACTTTCACAACGTTTCTTATGCCTCCTTGAAGCCACTCGAATACTTTTTCTGTGTGAGCCCTCAGTTTTCACTAAATCTTTCTTTACTAACTTCGTTGTAGTATGAGCTTGTCTTTTTGGGCTGGTAGCAGAAGTCGTTTTAGGCCTGCGTGTTCGGCTTCTATCCCAAAGACTTCTTTGGTATGTTTTTGGAGCTTGATAGGATGAGCCTAGACAAGGATCATTATGGGGGTTTATGAGAGTTGAATTCGATTCCAGTAAGGGCTCAGTAGGAGACCAACATCTAGGTGGGGTTGAATCAGTAGGACTGGAGGCTCTTTCTGACAAATAACCCAACTCCACCATCACATCAGAATACTCTTTACAGCAGTCATCAGTGAACTCATTATAACAAGGCCACGGAGGGGGTAATTTTGGTAAAGTTATCAATGCTTTTGCTTGCTTCACCCTCCTAGTCTGACCAGCTTGTGGACACCTAGATTTTGGAGAGGTGCTGGCTCTCTTTGACACAGAGTTGACCTTAGCCTTTCGTTTGGGGCATTTCTTTACTTTTGGCTCAAGTACCGGGTACTTCATTGCTGTAGACTCTGGCACTTTAGGCCAGAATTCTTTGAGAGGAGCGAGCTTTTTGTATTGGGCAAGCTTTTCTGGCGTTAAAACTGTGCGAGTTTCATCAGCGTTAATTTTGGAGATCTTCACTAACATATTCTTCTGACCTTTGAACCTGTTAATGATTATATATTTAATGATGATTGGCGGCTCTTTTTTAGTCAGTTTCCTCTTTTTTTGGCTAAAGAGAAGATCTTTGCCTTTAAGGCCTTCAGGTAGCCCAAAAGCTTGCTTGAAAGAACCAGAACTTGCCTGATCTCCATTTTCACTGTCATAACTCATTTTCCTTTTCGCCCGCAAGGTATATTTGCTACCCGGCAAACTGGACATCTTGGTGCAAGAGATTTTGGTGGGAATATCTGCAAGCTCATCCTCTACGGAGTTCTCACTCAAACCTTCAATAGTCGGTGAATCCGAAGTTTCCATGTCAACCTCCTTATGCATTTCCTTCTGGTTAAGAGAGCCTAGAGTGTTGGAAAGTGGTGACGTGACTTCCTCTTCCATAGGAGATGGGGTCCTCACAGGACTCACCCTTTTTTGATCTAATGTTGTTTTCTTTTTGACCAACTTTAACCTTGACCTTCGCTGTTCAGGATGGTCTAAGGTAGAGCAACCATCCCCAGTCTTGCTCCCAACCTGTTTTTTGATGGGTCTGGACAGGCAGTTAGACAGAATAACGCTGGGGAAAAATTTGTAGTGTGCCTCCTGTTGTGCCACAATGGTCCTCTCAGTTTTATTCTCTTGGTAATCCTCATATCTTATTTTCAGTTTGCTGACATCTTCCTCTTTTTTACCCTGCCCTGTCTCACCTTTTTGAGGGTCTAAAGCTTGGCTCTCTTCCATAGGGCTTTGTGTCTGGTCAAAACGCATCACAGGTCTTCTGCAGTCATTCGGACTGAGTTCCATTTCAGTCTTGGTGGGGCAATTCATTAGCTCAGAGTAACGTACAAATAAGCTCTTGTGATTCTCCGAGATGGATAAGGGGTTAATTTCCACATTTTTAACACTGGTAGATTTTTTTATGCTCTGTGCAAGCTTAGAGTCTCCAAAAACTGAATCATCAGGATCTGGCCGATCAAGACCAGTGGCTTGGTTTTTATCAGTGTACAAAGAGTGCACACTTATTTTTTCAGCACCAAGTTTAGGTATATTTACTGTGTTAAAAGGGATTGGGTGCTTAACAGGTGGAATATATGGCACCTCTTTGTTAACTCTTAATCCAGTTGAATACTCATTTGTCCCTTCACTTTTTAAATTCTTATCTGCCAAATCTTCTTGATGAAGTTTCTGCTCAGCACATTTGTATTCAATAACAATTTTAGCAGAGGATGGTGGCTCCATATGAACAGCTTCACTTGGAAAAACATTTCTGCTACCAAGGATCTTGTCTGTTGCTTTTAGAGACGAGTGTGTCCGGGGCTCTTTGTCTGTTAGTGATGAATCTACAGGAAACATGACAAGTATGTATACACCATTGTACCAAATGTTTTTCATTGTAGTTCATTTAATTTTTTGTTAAAATCCTGCTTACCACTATTCTCATCTGCAGCTCCATCCAACTGTGGAATGGACATATCAGTAAAGAGAGCACTGTTTCCCTTCCAATACAGCTCTTCATCCGATGAGGCCAGCTGGTCTTCGCTGGAGCTTTCATTTGCTTCTTTCATACATAATCTGTGCAGGAAGGAAACACGGATTATGATTAGACATGCCACTAAATAAAATAATTGCCAGGCATTACATCACATAGGTACCGTTTGCTGTGGACCAGCCACTGTTTACCTAAGAAGTCTATTCTAAATGCCTGTTAAGGAAGGTTTAATAAGTTGAGCTTC
The DNA here is from genome assembly GCA_036247105.1 of Cirrhinus mrigala. Taxonomy (NCBI): domain Eukaryota; kingdom Metazoa; phylum Chordata; class Actinopteri; order Cypriniformes; family Cyprinidae; genus Cirrhinus; species Cirrhinus mrigala. The sequence goes on from CM070026.1 coordinate 4,390,881, forward strand.
CTGCTCAAATGAAATTGACTAACCATACAATAACTATGTAATAATGACTGTATAATATAGTAAAAATAATAACTATATAATAAATGTAAAGAAGAATTAAAAGCATATAACAGACAATTCCAAAAATACTAACGGGAAGTCTACTGACCTTTGCCTAGCAGAGGGTCCTGGCATGTCACAGTCCCATCTTTGTGACATGATTCTACTGAGTTCTGACTCTTCTTTCTCCAGCTCAGGCCCAGCTTCCTCATCATCACTGTTATAGATGCAGCTAGCAATCCCTGACAGCTGCTGGGACACTGCTCTGGACCTGTCGGCTCTGAACCCATCATCAGCCAACGCTTCCAACAGATCAACCATAGCCTGATCTTGACTGCTGTCTGTTAAAACATTGTGGAAAATGTAAACTTGAAAATATAATTAGAACATGTACAAGAAAGAAAGGTATAAATGCATATGTGCACACATGAAAAACAACATTGTGAATATAAAAAGTATTGCAAAAAAAAACAACATTTTTTTCTTCATCAGTAAATGTTTTACAGTATCAATATCTAAAACATGAGTTTGCTTGAAGAGCATATAACAGACATTAACAGATATTAAGAGTTGTTTTAGGAGAATGTATTTTGAAGTTCACGTTTTTTACTTGTGGAAACATATATTAGTAGTGATAATCTCAGTACCAAGTATTGCTGATTGGTTGGATCTCTGAGAGAGAGGGAGGAAGGTCTGACTGTTTTCCAACAAACTCAAAATGGCCTCTTCATCAACAACTGCCACTTCAGCATCTTTCCCACCATGCCTTTTTGTGTCTATATGGTTAAAAAAAAATTAAAAAAAAAATTAAAAAAAAGAAACATTTTTAATAAGACAATAACAATTACATAAGAAAATTATCCTTGTTGCTGAAAGTCAGCGTCAGTCTGCAGATTTGAGTTGACAGATTTCATTAAAAACCGCTTAATGTATGATGGTCACAGACTCTGATTTTTGTTAACTTCAGGTTATGATTGCATCCAGTCAGAGGATATCAAACATTTGATATTTTGAGCCGATTTTAGAACGTATTGTTTTCATTTATCATACGTCTCCTACCAACAAGGTGCACGAGTTGTTGTGATCTGAACAACTTTAAAGTCTGGTAGCGTATGATCCTCAGTCAGTAAGTGTACGATACCCAGTGTTTCAATACACAGGTCCTACTAGAGGACGCTGGGCCCTCACGGTCGTTTCTGACCATTTGGTTGGAAAAATATACACCAGTAGCCTGCTGGAGGTCATTTAGTGTTCTGGCAGTGCTTTTCCTTTTCCTCCTTTGACTACAAAGCAGATTCCGGTCCTGCTGCTGGGTCATTGCCCTGCCACGGCCCTGTCCAGCTCTCCATGTATAACAGCCCTTCTCCTGGTATCGCCTCAAAGCTTTTGAGACCATGGATGTGCTGTCCTGGAGGAGCTAGACTACCTGTGCAACATGATTGGGTTTCATATACTGCCTCATATTACACATTGTGAGAAAGACATTTTAAAGCACAAAACTACAGACAAATCATTCAGAAAGGATAAGGAGAGAGCAAATGTCCGTGACCACCACCTGTAAAAACCAAACAAGGGTTCTCGGGAGGTGATTCCGGCCTTGGTGGGACCTTAAAGCTTTCAGTTTCAGTCTTTTTGAGTGGAACTTTCCAAAATGGGAAGTGCCACTCATAATTTAAATAACAGTAGAAACAGTAAACCGCTTTTCCACTATCGGGTTGAACCATTCTCTTTGCTTAACCGTACCATTCTGTGCCGATCCGGGCCAGTCAGCATGGATACGGTTTAAGTTTCCACAGTGGTGCTGATAACTGAACTATTTGGAATGTAAATAAAAATGTGCCAGTCGTTGCCTTGGTAACGCAAGTGTAATGTAAACAGCGATATGGACAATGATCAGGTATTTCTGTTTTTGGGACTCCTTTTTTTTTTATCTGATATTTACTTTGATAAATAACAAAAAAAGAACACAACTCTTGGCGCAAAAAAATAAAATAAACAGAAAGTCGACGACAGGTATAACGTTACTAACAAATGCTGAGGGGATATGCATGCCAACAAAGATAGACACAGAAGGTAAAATTTCTTGCTAAAAATACCACATCTATTGACAGTATTAATGCATGAGCTATGAACGCAGCGTAGCCGTTTACTTGGCTGTTTGATCAATTAGTGCGCTTCAGCTTAGCACACACACTATCAGCAGTTAGCATGGTTGTCTAACCGTGCCGAGAACGGTTTGTAATCGTGCCGTGCCATACCAGGCTCAGGTGGCAACACAACTGGAACCGTACCTGACCGTTCTAAAAACCGTTCAGCCCGATAGTGGAAAAGCGACTTAATGTGTGTTAAATGTGTAAATCAAATGCAGTGTAGTACGGTGTAGCATACAGGAAAACAAAAGCACAGGCTCACAGTCTTGACATTCGCTATTCCGCTTGAATGAGTTCTAAATAACATATGCACAATTTCATGAAGTACCAAATTTGCTTCTGTGGACATTGTTTATTTTACCTAAACTGTTTTTCTTAGATTATCTGTCAGTTGGATCCATCAAATCTAGCCCACTGGCAAGACATATCTGACTGCTACTTACAAAAATGTGGTTTGATTCGTTCACCTGATAAGTTAGAAGTGTATGGATAAAGCGCCACTGCAGTGGTAAAATGAATATTCTGTTCGTGTACCATCTATATTACACACTTTAGAAACTGTATTACTATAAATTGTCTTTGGTAGTAACAGTTTGATATTAAATCTAAAGGAGTGATCTAATAAACTTAATTTGTATAAAACTGTGGCTGTCACAAGCTATTAAAGAGTTAGTTCACCCAAAAATGAAAATTAGCCCATAATTTACTCACCCTCCAGGAATCCTAGGTGTATATGACTTCCTTCTTTCAGACGAATCCAATCGGAGTTATATTAAAAACACGGTGTGCCAACATATTATGTTATCCGCCTGGAGCTGCTTCTGGGTACGACCAGCCGGCGCAAGCTAGATTAAAGTGATCATTACATTTTAGATATTGATATTTTTCTTACAAAAACGCATCGATTTGCTACAGGAGGCCTTTATTCACCATCCGTAGCCACGTGAGGCACTTTTTATTATAAATGGATGCACTTTAATGGACTTGTTTGGACTGACGAGGAGAAACACCCAGCCATGCAATGACAAAACTTGGAAATGCCAGGATGATTTTTAATATAACTTCGATTGGATTCATTTGAAAGAAAGAAGTCATATACACTTAGGATGCCTGGAGGGCGAGTAAATTATGGGCTAATTTTCATTTTTGGCTGCCGGGCTGTGATGCAAGAGAGATGCTATTGGCTATTTTTTTTTTAAAAAAAGGGGATGAGCTGCTTGTAATGTTCCACCCAAACGTGCTGTTTCAGTGGAAATTACTTCAACACTTTGGGTCAATCGCAATCAGCTCCCTAGTTCAAAATTCACTAATCAACGACTGGCTCTTTCATTAAGAATGCGGGGCTTTGCGGCCATAATGAGCAGTGCATTTTTTCCAGAGCCAGAGTCCTTACTGGTGTCCATATTTGTATACACAATAGGGAGCTGACTGAGATGCACTTATTGAATAATGCTGTGCATTTCAAGGGATTACAGTGGGACTTTAATTTTGTACATTTTTAAAGTTCTTTAAAGTTTTTTAAGAGTCTGTAAGGAACAAAGAGTACAGTGAGAGAGTACAGTGATACAGTCTAATCCTAAAATGAAAAACAATTTGTTGCTACGATATTTAAATATAAAAAATAAATAAATAAATAAATAAAATAAAAAAGCAATGAAGCGGTCAACCCTGCTATAGACTTTTAATATTTCAACAGTTAGAAATCAATAATAAATATGTGAGGGTTTATTATATCATAACTGAGCCCCTGGCATGACTTAAATTATTTTTGATCACACCATGTGACTGTATGCATGTTCAAGGGGTTAACTGACACCTCACCTTTAAATGCATCTTGATGCACATCCACTTGGCTAGCAGGTATGCAAGGTAAGTCATCTTGGCTCAGCACAGTAGGATAGAGTGAGAGCTCAGGGAAAGAGTCAACTTCAGATCCAGTCTGAGTCCTACAAAACAAAATAAACATCAAGCCCTCTACCTGGCTACCCTCAAGCAATTTAATGTAGCATCCTTCTCCCCCAGTTCTCTGAATCAACCCCGAGAACAAACATCTTTATACCTTCATCAGATATTGTTGTCTACTCTCCCTACTATAATCTATAATTAAATTCTGCTTTTTAAACCTGGAAGTTTTAAAACTAGAAATGGCTGACATTTTCATTCCTTGTTTGTTTTAGAAAGAAAGAAAGTTTAGCCCTTTTATTTTTATTTATGATGGACTGTCTGTGTAGACTGTTTTTTTATTTACAGTTATTAGTGGGATGTTTTGGTTATCATGGCCATGACCCTTTTCCGGCATTAGTCTATCTGAGTATAGAGTAAGATGGATTCAACAGAGCTTCTGTAGCGCTTCTGTGAATGGAGAAAACAGAATAAAACTATAGGTTTACATAAAAAGGAATATATAGGCTTATACAAGAAATATTCCACTTAAATCAACAGATTAAGAAAATGAAAGAAAACGATCACATGATCCAAAGTTCACGGAAAGGAAAATGAGATGGCAGAAAGTAGGCTAGTTTTCTTTATTTTGCAAAAGCTTGAGAGTTTTGAATGAACTATGTTTTCTGACTATCTGTATAATCGACTAGCGTTGGTATAACAATATAACCTCACGCGCACACTGACAATTTTTGTGACATGTTCATTATCAAAATAAAATACAGGTAAAGAAACGCATAAAAGTTACACTGGCCCATTGTACAATCTGTTGCGCTCACCGTGACCAGTGCCTCACTGTGCTGATATAGCTGATGTGAAGGATGATGTTTTTGTCGATGGGAGTGAAGTAGGCTACAAAGTCTATTACATAAATAATATTTTAGCATCCAGATACATTGTGAATACGGAAACATTTGGATTTGTGCCGAATGAAAGCGGTAGGATTCACCTTAAATTAATTTAGATTGATGTTTTTATAGCCTAAACTTTATAAGATTTGTTGCGGAGAGAAGGAAACTAATAACTGTGTTTATAATGTTTGTAAACATTTTGCTTCACCAGCATTTTAGCCTAAAATTAATTAATAACACTATTAACCGGTATTTTTTCTATTCAAACCAGTTTTGGAATGATAATAAAACAGAGGAATGCAGGAACAGAAGCGTTAAAACACTGATTCCGCTCTGAGTGAACTGACTGATATTTTTTTTTTGCTTTCAAGCCCTGGTTGTTCCACTCTGCACTTAGACTCCTAGTAACACATAATAGTTAATTCCAGCGTCCAATTACGCATCTGGCTGTCTCACTGTTTAACTGCAGCCAATTACCCATTGCAGTTAGCTTGGCTAAACTCAACATGAGACAATATACCTAATTCCTGAGGAGATGGAAAGAGACTACCCAATTATTGCAATTTAGAAATGGAACCTCTGTCTTTCACAGTCACCTTTTTGACAGAACCACAACTTAAAATATACTACATGCTGTACTACTGTTATCACTGTATTGCTTACACAAAATATATTACTGAAACTTAAACTTTACAATTTCAAGTTAGTGAACTGCTAAATGTGCAAGATTTCTGATTTGCTATAGGTAAACAAATAGAAGAATAAAGCATGGTAAATTCTAAAATTATTTGCAAGCAGCATAACATATGGAGCGAGATAGCATATACAGTCATGGCCAAAAATATCGGCACCCTTGCAATTCTGTCAGTTAATGCAACACTTCTCTCAGAAAATTATTCCAATTGAAAATATGTTGGTATTCATGTGCTTATTGTTTTTGTTTCCACTGCAACAACAACACAAAAAAAATCTAAAAAAAAAAAAAAAATTCAAACTTTATAATTCAACTCAACTCAAAATGGACTGGACAAAATTTTTGGCACCTTGTCAAAATTGTAAGAAATAATTGCTTTTAAAGCATGTGATGCTCCTGTAATTTGTGTTTAGACACACCTGTGGCAAGTAACAGGTGTGGCCAATATACTAATCACACTTGCAACCAGTTAAAATGGAGAAAACTTCACTTAACCTTTGTGTTGTGTGTCAGAAAGATGGAGAAAAGAAAGAAGTGTAAAAAGTTGTCTGTGGATTTGAAAGAAAAAATTGTGGAAAAACATGAACAATCTCAAGGCTGCAAGTCCATCTCCAGAGATGTTAATGTTCCTGTGCCCACTGTGTGAAATATCATCAAGAAGTTTACAGCCAATGGCACTGTAGCTAACCTCCCTGGACGTGGACGGAAGAGCAAAATTAATGAAAAGTTACAAAAAAAAAAAAAAAAAAAAAAAAAGAAAAAACACTGTTTGAATGGTGGATAAAGAACCCTGATTAATTTCCAAACAAATTCAAGCTGATCTACAGACACAGGGTACAACCGTGTCAGCTCGCACTATCCGTCACCATCTGAGGGAAAAGGGACGCTATGGTAGGAGACCCAGGAGGACACCACTGCTGACACAAAGGCAAGACTGGAGTTTGCCAAAACTTATGTGACAAAACCACAATCCTTCTGGGAGAACGTACTGTGGACAGATGAGACAAAAGTAGAGCTTTTTGGTAAAGGACAACATGGCACTGTTTACAGAAAAAGAAATGAGGCCTTCAAAGAAAAGAACACAGTCCCTACAGTCAAACATGGAGGAGGTTCAAAGATGTTTTGGGGTTGCTTTGCTGCTTCTGGCACTGGATGCATTGACCGTGTAAATGGCATCATGAAATCTGATGATTTCCAAAGAATTTTGGGGTGCAACGTAGTGGCCGGTGTCAGAAAGCTGCGTCTCCACCAGAGGTCATGGGTCTTGATGAGTCTCGAGGTCAGCAGGACAATAACCCGAAACACTTCAAAAAGCACTCAGAAATAGTTGCAAACAAAGCGCTGGAGAGTTCTGAAGAGAGTCCAGATCTGAATCCTATAGAACACCTGTGGAGAGATCTCAAAACAGCAGTTGGGAGAAGGCATCCTTCAAATCTTAATGACCTGGCGCAGTTTGCAAAAGAGGAGTGGTCCAAAATTCCAGTAGAGAGGTGTAAGAAACTCATTCATGGTTACAGGAAGCAATTGATTTCAGTTCATTTTTCCAAAGGGGGTTCTACCAAATATTAAGTTAAAGGTGCCAATAATTTTGTCCAGTGCATTTTTTGGATTCTGTGTGGAATTGTATCAGATTTGACTTTTCTTCTGTTTTTTTTTGTGTTGTTCCAATGCAAAAAAACAGAAACAAAAACACATGCGAGTACCAAAACATTTGCAATGCAACAATTTTCTGACAGAATTGCAAGGATGCCAATATTTTTGGCATGTCCACATGTACATGACTGTACATGTGGACAAAACCATTATGAAAGCACCAGCACAGCTTGCTTGAGATGGTCTCCAGAGATGAGCTGTGCTAGATAACTTCTCTGTGTTAATTGGTTTTCTTGTTAAGGACAACAGAGGCTGCATTTAAACTTGGCATTAACATGCAACCAGTATCCGAATGTTGTCCACATACACATTGAAAAGACAACTGTAAATGTGCTTCTGATCGGAATGTTATTCAATCAGCATGTCCTGGTCCAGAGGTAGTTGAGGACACATTGTGATCGGATCTCGGTGTAATGTAAACAATTCAGCCATTGTGTCTGCATTCACAGGTCGACGTCACGCAAAACCCGCCCCCCTCTCTCTTGAACTGTCAGAGGAGAGATGGAGAACACCAGGCTGTGAAGCACTAGTGAGACTTGTACACTTCTTTTGATTTGTAAAATCTCCTGCGATTGAAAATGCCATTCAAAAGAAAACCCACCACTTCAGATCGATAGAGCCATCCTCTGGAGACTTATTTAAATTTTGTGCAAGAAAGACAGGTTATCTAAATAGAGAAGTTAGTTAATGTTGCTAAGTATAAACACGCCATGTCCTGATTGACTGATGATCCGATCTGCTTGATCAGATCACGATGATCACATTAATGCCAAGTGTAAAAGCAGCCAGAGGCACAGAGGTGGTTTCTATACAGCGGTCAGAACCATGGGTAGTGATTAAGACTTGCAATGTTTTGTCTGTCACTCACACGTCAAATTCATTTTCCTTGAGAATTTCTTTGAATCTCTTCATGAAGATCTTTTCACTCTCTGCAAACTCTACAAAGCCTCGATCTGAAACAGAAGCCATTGCACAACATGGTAAATATTAATAATAGTGGTGTTATATCTTAAAAAAGAAGGAAGAAAAGAAAAAAGGAAAAAAAAAAACAAAAAAAAAAAAAAAAAAAAAAAAGGCTCCACACAAGAGCTCCTCTCACCTTGTGATTCAGGCACATCTATATTAGAGCTCTGACATCTCTCCTGTCGTCGCTGTTTCTCATCATCCCAGATAGCCTGGAGACCAGGGTTTTTCCCAATCTGATCTTAACAACATGCAAAAAAAAAACAAAATAAAATATACTCAAAATTCAATACACAAAATAGACTACACAAATCCAGAGAAACTTAACGTGCAGAGTTAATTCCAACAAAGCCTGATTTTACCATGTTGCTTTTCTAACAAGTAGAAATACATAACAGCACAACAAATATTGGGTGTAAGTGCTTAATACTAGGAAAGTACACAACAGCTAATTTCATTAACGTTTAAATCGTTTGATTTTAAACATCAAAAAATGCACATGAATCGTTAAGCGGATCCGAAATGCACGAGTCTTATTTCTTGAAACTTTGGAACTGGTTATAAAATGGAACTGGTTCTCAGTACCCAACACTACACTTTAGTCTAGGGACCAATTATCACTATTAACTAGCTGCATATTCGCATACACCACACATTAATGTTATTATTCTTAATGACAATATTTTAGATCTCTTAATCCAACCCTATATCTAAACTTGACAACTATCTTACTATGATTAAGCAGCAAAAGTCTTAGTTAATAGTTAGTTGTGAGAATTGAACTTTAAAATAAAGTGTGACTACCTTGCATTATAATCATTGTATGCATAATAAGGATATATAAATGTTAAAATGTAACATTAGCATGGCTAATTTAAATGTAGCCTTTGTGTAACTCTAAAACTAGTTGTTTTAGTTTTCTAGTCTCACACATTACTACTAAATACAATGAAAAAAGGACCTGCCAGTCAACCAATGCACAGGTTCTTCTGTCAGCAATGTGTGGCTGCTCATCTTATCACAAAATTTGGTACAAGAATGTGTAAAGTTCAGTTGTTACATAATGTATGTAGTATCTGAAGAAGAAGAATCTGAAAGTGTGCCTACCTTTTTTTTTTTTTTTTTAAAAACACAGTGATCACTAATTTATGCAAATCACATTTGTCATTACCTAGCGTAGATAGAGAATTGCTCACACACACACACACACACACACACACACACACACACACACACACACAAACAAACAAACAAAATCAAATCAATCAATCCTTACTCTCAATCTCTAGACGGTTGAGAACATCAGCAGCCACGGCATCAACCTCCAGCTCACACAAACTTATCCGTTCCACCTCCTCTATGATCAGAGAACTGCAAAAACACATTTCACACATGAAATAAAATGGCATACAATACTGGTATGTATTGATGTATAGCAGCAACACATACACACACCTTGGTATGTTGTCATCCTCCCACCGCATTGTATCTCTCAGCCCGCCATCACTGAGTTTAGACGAGCAGGGATTTTTCCATGGGCTAGGGCTATCCCCTCTATGCGACATATGCTCTCCTACTACAGAATCAGAAACAAGTAGTAACAAAGGTGCATGGTGTTGGCAAAAACTACATGTAATCAAGTCGAGAACCGTTATTATAAGTTGTATATAATGCATGACAAATTAGTGAGGAATTGAGTCGTCTTATTGCCGACTTCTGTGTTTGATTCAGTCTGATTTGTGAGCAGGTTTGTCGTTTAAAAAAAATAATTGTCTCCTTGTCTTCCAGTTTCTATTTCCACAGTGTGAAGGTAAGGTTGTACGAACTTATGAATGATCCTCATTTTAAAATAATTTTAAAATATGGTTATGGTCATTTTAAAATATGTACTGGCAAATGTAATGACAAGCATTCACAGTAAACTAAAATGTTATGTTTCTATTGAAACTTTAATATAAACTTTTGCTTTTAAATATAATAAAAATGCACTACACTTAAAATTAAAATCAAGTACTTTACATGTGCTTTAGTATGTCAGTCACATACACATACACATACATATATATATATATATACACACACACATACATATATGAAGCCTAACCTTTAACTCCATACCGCAATCCCAGATAGCCAGACAATGAAAATATACATTTAAACAAATAAATATAAAAATGATTTGTGGTTGGGACACTGTCAGCAAGGAAACTGTTGTGTACACTGTAGGTTTTTACATTTTAGTTTAATATGAACAAACAGTAGGGTTGGGTATCGTTTGAATTTTATCAATTCCCGATTCCACTTATCGATTCTGACTCTTTTCGATTCCCAGTTTCGATTACAATGTGAACAAAAGATGATATCCGGCATTTTTGCTAAACATTTAGTTGCAGCTGAATACCATAAACAAACAAACAAACAAACAAACAAACAAACAAACCCAAAAAAAAAAAACCTTAACGAGTTACATAAAAACAAGATCACTTAAGAGCTGTTTGCAAAATAGAGCTGCAAGATTCTAGACAAATTGGGTTGTTGTGGTTGGTTTTTAAATGGACATTGTGGTTCTTTTACGATTCTGAAGAAAAAAAAAAAAAAAAACATTAGACCTAATTTATAGGTAAATGATTCAGTGATTCACTCAAGATTTACTTTGTTCATTACTGGATGAATCAGTGTTTTTGAATGAATGATCAAAGACAAATACGTTACTGACAGCCCCCTTTCGCCACCTACTGGCATAACAACGTAATCAATAAATCGTTAACATTATTTGGAATGCCAAATTTACTTTCAAAGGATGATTTACTTTATTTTGATCTCTACCATACACATCAGAGTTTATATCCGGACTATGAACTTTTATCCCAGTACTTCTGTGATTATTTGAATGTTTGTAACAGAAATAATGAACTGTGTGGTTGAAAAGACTGTGAAACCGTTTCATTCATATACATGACAGTGGCTCTTTTTAGGTCAGCAGCACGAACACAGATCTGAATGTTCAAAATCACACTAGTATGATCATACGCTGCACAGAAGAAAGGTTGAGGAATCAAACAGATGAATCATTGTAATTTAGGAATAGAATCATGTTGGTATTTGAATTGTGTTTGTGATCTTTAACGATCTGTTAAATTAAAATGCTTTGTCATATTGGTGGTGACACCTCTATTGCAACACGTTTAGCTTATCACAAATATTATACTTTGCTTTTTTTACTTCTGATTGCCTTGATTGTAGTCTCCATATCTTTAATTTGCATTCTTTTTTTTTTGTTTTGTTTTTTTTTTAAGACTTGCGGATTAATGTTAGATTTTCAATCGATTTTAAATCCACCCATTTTGCTAAGAAAAAATAACTATATTGCAATAAATATCATTATTGCAAAAATGTACTTGCAATATTAGATTTGGGGGTTGCCTCTCTAGTGCACCTGTTGTTACATTCATTTGCACCAAAGCAGATGAAACTGATACACAATCACTAATGCTTCATAACTGAACAGAATCAAATTCCTGTTGTTTAAATGACTTGGTGTTACACTGTGATATTAGATTTTAGCTACTTTTTGTGTGTATGTGTGTGCCTGTGTGTGTTACCTGTTGCATGGCTTTTTCGAAACTTAACAGCAGCAAGACTGAGCATGTTCATGCCGTAGAGGTTGTAATCAATAAAGAGCTGCAGCAAGAAGGGAATATGAGCTTCATGGGGCTGAAAACTCTTATTCATCACAGCTCCACCCTGCAGGAGTTCACTCACCCTACAAAAAGAAAGCACACATACAATCAGCAACACCCGTCACATCATGATATACCACTCCTCTGCCCACCACACACAAAACATTTGGCACCAAATCAAGGTTAGTAGTAGCAAATTTTCAGTAGTAGATACCAATACAAGTAAAATTTGATGAATTGCAATACCCATTTTAGTACAGCTCAACAAAACTTCTGATAATTAAAATGTGAAACAATGTTACATGAACACAATGTCATGTTACATGACAAAAAAAAAAAAAAAGAAGATTTTCCAGTGCACTGTAATGACTCTTTAATGATCCTGAACAAACTCTTGAGTTTCAGCTCAGCTAATGCTAGTCACTAATGCCACAACAAATGCGGATTGCTACTAATTCTACACAATCCAAAAAATAAATAAAATAAATAAATAAAATAAATACATACATAAATCTCAAATGCGCTCTTATTTTCTTGTGTTTGCACTTGCATCTTAAAATGCTTGTATGATGCAAAATTAATGTAAAGAGTATATTCAGAGGGGACCAAACATCTGATGTTAAAACAAAACTAAGCAGTCAACACAGTGTGAATGCAGTGTGTGCAGAATGTGAATGCAGAAACAACAAATAGTAGATTGTTAGGACTCACCTTTTGACCATCTGTGGGTTGTACAGGTAAATCTTCATAAAGGTTTTTTCTTTCATATGGAATCCATAGAAAGGCCTAGGGAAAGAAGAGATGGTCAGCTATGGTCATCTATATATACACATGTTTAAACTGGAGAGAGAAAACACTTGTCTAAAAATACAACTATAATAAACAAATTGGTGTCTTTGCACTTAGGGTTGCACAGACCTAGCTGATTAATTCTGGCACCTATCAACATTGTTTAACTAGCTGTGGATAACATGACTTCAGGTGAACTTGTTCTATACTACTACTATATGTGCTATCGTAATTGAAGGAGAAAAATTCCTGTCCACAATCTGTTCCCCAGTGTTGTTGAATAAGATTAATTTTGTACAGCATTATTTATATAATAGCCAAATAGTCAGAATCACACAAATGAAAAAAGTCATTTGTCATTGGTGCAATGAGTGAAAGGTTACTGGAGGTTGTTGTCCCAACCTCACAACAAGACACATCAAAGAGAGTAACTGCAGAGTTCTATAATTGAACTGTAGAACTCTGTAATTACTATGAATGCATTTGCAGAGCTCTTACACAAACAATCGTAAAGCTCTGTAACTCATACTAGTAAATAAAATAAAATAAAATAAAATAAAAATTTAGTCAATTAAAGAGCAGGGTTATGAAGCGTTAGTGATTGTGAATCAGCTTCACCTGCTTTGGTGTAAATAAATGTAACGGGTGCACTGGAGAGGCAACGGCGAGACAACCACAAAAAAAGGGAATGGTTTCGCGGGTGGTGGCCAGACAACAGCTCTCTCCTTTTCCTTCCTTTAGTTTTAGTTTTAATTTATTTAATTTTTTTTTGTTAGGGTCCTTCTCACACAAGGGGCAATGTCTGCAACACAATCAGGTTGCACAGGTTGTCCAGCTCCCTGAAGGATGGGATGTTAAAATCCAAAAAAAAAAAAAAAAAGGCACAAAATCAAATCTTAGCTCAATATGAAGTGCCTAAGTGCCTATACAGAACTATTTTATGGGGTGTGATAAGAACATGCAAGTGCCTTTGTTGAATGAGTTTGTTTGCTTGTTAACATAACTAAACCACGTATGAGCTCATGACATGTAAAAAAAAAAAAAAAAAATTAAATAAATAATATATTTGAACTTAAAATTACAGTATAAACACATTTGGAAGCTTAAGAAGGCTTCTGTATCTTAACTGACATTGAAAATTTTAATATTTTAACACTGGCAATGCCTGAATCAGATCCAGAGATGGATCAGCTATGCTTGCCTGAGAGGGTCATGCTCAAGTGGAAACCTCCAGAGTGTCCTCAACGTTGGATGACTGGTTTCTCTGGGTGGCCCACGCTGGTTCTCAGCGCCCCGCCCCAGTGGCATTCCTCCCGGAGGTGCATGAGGAGCTTACCTGGTCAGGGACAGCACCTTTCACTCACCACTCTCAAAGGAAGGGCTGCCAGGGGGCATATGGAGATCCCCCCAGTGGAGCGGTTGGTAGCGACACAATTGTGCTTGAAAACCACTTCCACTTGGCAGGGTAAACCATGCCTACCCTTCCAGGCCTGCAAGTACTCATCCAGTCTGACTGCCAGTACTTATGTGGCCCTGCCTGCGATGGCGTTACTGCAGCTCAACCAGGCTAAAGCATTGAAGGACCTACACAAGGATGGTCACAACCCAGCAGACCATGACTGACCTCCTAGTTTGTGCAACAAAGGTCACTGTGCGCTCACTGGGCAGTGCGATGTCCAGGAGCGCCATCTCTGGCTGTGTCCGACAAGATCCGGTTCCTAAACTCCCCCGTGTCCCAGAGCGGCCTTTTCGGCAACGCAAGTAGGGAGCTTTGCCCAGCAGTTCTTGGCTGCACAGAAGCAGACTGAGGTGATAAGACACATCATCACACAGTGGTAAGACACACACTGGTAAGCGGAAGAGCAAGAGACCCTGAGACGGGTGACCCAGAGTTGGATGGAGCTGCCCATCCATGGCACCAGATAAGTGTTGCACAGCACACTCAGGGCCTGAAGGCCTCCGAGCCGGGTCCCTGTGTTCCACCTCACTGCCCCACTGCAGGTACGTCTGTGGTTCCGCTTGCACGGGAGCCTGGTTTACGCTGTCCAGCCTGTTTTGTTGGCTCTTTCAGACCATCAAACTCGGCTATGTAAAAGCACATTAGTAAAAGCAGCTGATGCCCATGTCTTACATGTGGAAATCGCAGTCCTACTGGTGAAGGATGTGATAGATCCGGTCCCTCCAGCTGATATGAGGACGGGGTTTTACAGCACCGACTTCATTGTACCCAAGAAAGGTGGTGGGTTACAGCCAATCTTGGACCTTTGCGTCTTTACAGTTTACCATTCAAGATGACACAGAAAGGCATTTTCGGATGCATCTGTCCCCGAGATTGGATTGCAGCAATCAACCTGAAGGACGCGTACTTGCATATCTCAATCCTTCTGTGCCACTGACTATTTCTGCGTTTTGCATTCAAAGTGTGAGCATATCAGTACAAGGTCCTGCCCTTCAGGCTGTCCCCAGTCTCCCCACTTCGTTACAAAAATTTCTGAGACAGCTCTTGTTCCCTTGAGAGAGCAGAGTGTTCTCATCTCGATGACTGGTTCATACTGGCACAGTCTCCGGATCGGTTGAGCTTACACAGGACCTGGTGCTCAGGCACCTCAGCCAGTTGGGTCTTCAAGTCAACTGGGAAAAGAGCAAACTCTCCTCGCAGCAGAAGATCTCTTTTCTCGGCATGGAATTGGATTTGGTCAAAGAGACTGCATGCCTCAAGGCTGTGTGGTCTGCACTCCCGTCGCATGACGCAACTACTCATTTGGAGTCAGAAGCATCTGTGGTCGTTTCATGTCATTCGCATTCCGGGTGTGCTCAACTGTATGGCTGATGAGTTGTTACGAGCTGCACTCCCCAGAGAATGTAGACTCCATCCCCAGACAGTCCATCTTATTTGGAGACGGTAAGTTAACCTGTTTGCTTCTCCAGAAACCTCCCACTGCCAGCTATTTTACTCCCTTTAGGACCTAAGAGCAGCTCTTTGTCACGGAGGTCGTCGGAAGGAGAATGCCATCCAAACAGAGGATGGCCCACTGGATAGTTGATGCTATCGCCTTGGCTTATCACGCACAAGTAGAAATCTCTATCTTACTATTACTCTTTGTTGTTTAAAGTGATAAAATATAGCTTTATTGCCACCAGATTTCTGATATTATTCAAACTAATCTGATCGTTCATTTTTATTCTATAACCACAAGTGCAACACCTTGCTGTGCGTTAGCATTCCGTTTTGCCAGTTAGCCTCCGATTCGCGTTCCCACTCACATCTCTATTCATGTCTACTACCGCTTTCCTTTTTCCCCTCGATCTTGTTGATCACTCATTTTTATTCTACAACTGTGAGTGCAGCGTGCCTGCAGCACGTTAGCTTGCCATTCACATTTACTTTCTAGTTTCTACCTGCATCCACAACCGTTGTTGTTGTCTCCCCCTGCCTCTCTTCACGAGTTAATCAAATTCAACTCCTTATTACAAGTACTATTGACTCTCATTTCTAGCACTCCTTGCTCCTCTGCGCTTAAGGAAGATTAAGGAAAACAGCCCGACCCCGTGGTATAACGACCACACTTGCGCCGTAAAGAGAGCAGCCCAGAAAATGGAGTGCAGCTGGATGAAAACAAAACTTGAGGTTTTTCGTACCACCTGGCGTGAATGTACCATATCCTATAGAAAAGCATTAAAAACTGCAAGATCTGATTACTTTGACTCTTTTAGAAGAAAACAAACATAACCCTAGGTATTTATTCAATACAGTGGCTAAGTTAACGAAAAATAAAGAACCAACAGGTGTTGACTGCCCCTCAGCATATTAAGCCTCTCATTAAAAAAAAACACAACCTGACCCCAAAGAATTAATTAATTACAGACCAATCTCAAATCTCCCTTTTTTGTCAAAGATATTAGAAAAGCCAGTATCCTCACAATTATCTTCCTCCCCACAGAAAAATGGTATCTGTGAGGATTTCCAGTCAGGTTTTAGACCATACCATAGTACTGAGACTGCTCTTATTAGAGTTACAAATGATCTGCTCTTGTCATCCGATCGTGGTTGTATCTCTCTGTTAGTGCTACTGGATCTTATTGCTGCGTTTGATACTGTTGACCACAACATTCTCTTGAACAGACTTGAAAATTATGTTGGCATTAGTGGTAGTGCATTGGCATGATTCAAATCGTACTTATCTGACCACCATCAATTCGTGGCAGTGAAATGTATCTAAATTATGACCTATGCTCTCAATGTCAAATGCCAAAACGTTAATTCATGCGTTTATGACCTCAAGGTTAGATTATTGCAATGCTTTACTGGGTGATTGTTCTGCACGCTTGATAAGCTCCAGCTGGTCCAAAATGCAGCAGCTAGAGTTCTCACTAGAACCAGAGAGTATGACCATATTAGCCCGGTTTTGTCAACACTGCACTGGATCCCTATTAAAAATTGTATAGATTTTAAAATCTTGCTAATTACTAATAAAGCCCTAAATGGTTTAGCTCCTAAGTACCTGAGGGAGCTCTTATTACATTATAGTCCCTCATGTCCGCTGCGTTCTCAAAACTCTGGCAATTTGATAATACCTAGAATATCAAAATCAACCGCAGGCGGCAGATCATTTTGTTATTTAGTGCCCAAACTCTGGAACAATCTACCCAACACTGTTCGGGACGCAGACACACTCTGTCAGTTTAAATCTACATTAAAGACCCATCTCTTTAACCTGGCTTACACATAACACATCACCATATTTTTTATAGTTAAAACCCGTTAAAGGATGGTTAGGCTGCATTAAATAGGTCAACCGGAACCGGGAACACTTCCCATAACACCCGATGTACTCAGTGCATCGTAAGAAGAATGGCATCTATGCTAATATTAGTTCGTTTCTTTCTTATTCCAAGGTCACCATAACCACCAGATCCAGTCCGTATCCAGATCAGATGGGCACTGCAGTCCTCTGGATCCAGTTCGTACCCAGCCCAGACGGTGGATCAGCACCTAAAGATGTCCTCTACAGCCCTGAATGTTAGTGGAGACCACACCAACTAGATGATGAGAGACGGACCCCCAGTGAAGACCTTGTCACCTAGACAGCCATCAGCACAAGACCACGGGAACCGGATGAGTCCTCTGCGTCTGGCCAGAAGAGAACTGGCCACCCGACTGAGCTTGGTTTCTCCCAAGGTTTTTTTCTCCATTCTGTCATGGCGTTTTGGTTCCTTGCCGCTGTCGCCTCTGGCTTGCTTAGTTGGGGACACTTATTTTTCAAACGACATCGTATACTATTTGAACTGAACTGAGCTGGATGATGACATCATTGATTTCAATGATGAACTGCCTTTACCTGAAAATTGAGTGTTTACTGTTGCCCTTTTGCATTATTGATGCACTATTACCTATTTAATACTGTACAGCCGCTTTGTCACAATTCTGTATTGTTAAAAGCGGTATATAAATTAAGGTGATTTGACAAGTCTTGCCCTGCTCTCTCCGGCTGCTAGCTCAAACCTCAAACTGGGAGGTATCCTTTGGTAAGGATTCCCTATTCATCAGTCCCCAAAACCTTGCTATGTGTACTGCGTTAGGCTAACTGAGACTTGTCTTAGCACTTACATTTTATTGCTCTTTTGTTGGTTTTGATTGCTTCTATTGTCCTCATTCATAAATTGCTTTGAATAAAAGCATCTGCTAAGCAACTAAATGTAAATGCAAATAAACAGCCACTTTCCTAACATTAGAATCATTTAGAAGGTAAATGTTATTAGACCAGTGATCCTGTTCAGTATTTATTCTGCCTGAACACACTAATGCACCAGTGTCTGTGGGTCTGTGAGGCAGTGATAAAGTAGGTGTTGATCTGTGTTTGTGCAGGGAGGCTTGTGCAGATACATTATGCATCTCTGTTATGCAATAAAAACCTGAACCAAACTAGTAAAAATTAGTAGTGGTCCAAGCAAACCCTAGTGTGAACTTGTGTGCCTTTTACACATACATGCCAGACACCAGAACCACTTTAAAGATGTGCTGCACGTTAGACGAGGGGTTTCCCAAGCTGACGTTCACGGCTCTGTCAATACTGTAGGCCACCTGCCGAAGGTAACGATCTGCTTCCTGCCCAAACCCATCATATGGCACGTAGATATATGGGAACACACCATGTAGATGGAGACATGTCTTCTGGCCTAGAAACAAAAGAGAAAGAGAATCAGCATCACCTTAAATTAGTGATGAAAGGGAAACATTTTTTAAATAAAGCGTCACCGCTTCCGTATCCAAACGCTCGATCAAATGCCATGAGAAAACAACAAACAGTGCTAGTATACACTCACAATGTGATATAATAGTACCAAGAAAAAAAAAATTATAATCCTCCCCTTTAAATCCCAAATAGTCAGACAATGAAAATATATATATATATATATATATATATATATATATATATATATATATATATATATATATATATATATATATATATATATATATATATATATAAATATATATATATAAATAAATAAATAAATAAATAAATATTAAGTATTATTTTACCATCAGTGTCAGTAAAATGGTTTCATTCATTTTTGTACAATTTCTAATAATTTAAATGTAGTAAGAACAATCTGAGCCTTAGACCGTTTATATAAAAGCTTACCATGGTACAAGGGATGATGGTGTGAAATTTTACATTGGGTAAACTAGGAGTAAAACTTTTTAAATAGCAAGTCCTATATCAAAAGCCTAACGAATAGAATAGCCATACATAATGTGTAGTCGCTTTTAAATTAAAGTTCTACGTTACTGCAACATGAAAAAAAAAAATTAATGAGTAGTTATGATACTAATCTCATTTAGTTTATTTTGCTCATCTGTTGACATACTAACAAGACAAGCAAGACATCCTGAGCACCATTATTATTTTTTTTTTTTCGTTTTGTTTTTAAATTACTGTTTGTGAAGTGGCACTGCAGTTTAGACACCATGACCACCCTTATTAGGTAGATTTTTTTTACAATATGTGAATATTATCATAACAACATGAGCCGCTTAAAATGAATCAAGTTAACATATTCAACATAGTAAGCAAGTGCTGATTTGTTTCCGTTTCTCTGGGAACGTATATCTGCGTTTATGTTGTATACCCTTGTTTCAGTTTCTCCTTTTGATTGACGAATATGTACCCAATAAAAACTGCTGATATAGACAGCTGAATCTTCTCACGATGGCACAGAACGCACATGTTAGTTTGCAGTTGGCTGTAGTCTGTGCGGTGTGTTCAAGCACAGCTTTTTGTCCAGATGCTGCCGACGCGAGGCGACAACAGCATTGGCTTTCATCACCGCTAGTTCTCTGAAGTCAACTTGGTGTGTCCCGGCCGTTAAATTCTTAAACTTAACCTCTAGGAGGACGACCTGATAGGCCTGTAGCCTAGTAATACTGAAGATTCTGATTAGCTCGATCAGATGTGTTTGATCAGGGTTGGAACTAAACTGTGCAAAGCCACCGGCCCTCCAGGACCGAGTTTGCCCATGCCTGCTCCAGGGATTATGGGTGGGGTTAGGATTAGGCAAATCTGGTAGCGATTTAAGGGGGTAATAATTTGCCGGGGATCGAAAATGGGCACAACACCAGCAAAGCAATTTCCCTAAAGCATTACACAGTCGCGGTAAACCGTTTTGTAGTTCTTATAATAAATAAAATGTGAATGACAACAGACGACAAAAGAAACTGTGCTGTAGCTATCTCAGCGGAAGCAATTTAAAATTTCTTTAAACACACACGACTTGTTATGGACTTCTGTGGAATCAACCACAAGCAGTTAATGATGTCTGAAATAAGACGACCGCTGGACCTGAGTGAAATGAAGTAAGCAAAAGTGATTAGGCCTATGGTTTTATAAGGCTCGGTGGTATGATGATATTGAAGTGTCAAATCGAAAGAGATTTAGTTTAGAGACCTGCGCAATCATTTCATAGCTCATTACTGCATAACTGACATGCTGCGAGGATAAAAGATTAAGCTAGCTTACTTCTCATTGTAAATGTTTTTAAAAAAAAAGTCTTTCAAAACAGGTTTATTATACAATGAATTATAGGCCTGTAATTAAAATTATTAACACTGCAGTCATCAATGTAAAAGCTTATTTCAAGCACCAGCTTTATTTAAAAAAAAAACAAACAAAAACAAAACAAAAAAAACAATGTTTAAAAGGAAATACGTTCTTTATTTATTATTTCTTTATTTTTTTGCCCCATTATGTTCGGGCCAAAAGAGAAATATTAAGGGAGTAAATTAAAACATTTAGCTATATACGGTCATCAGCATATGAAGTAGATTCGTCTCTCATCGTCTGGAATATGCGCCGTTAATGCAGCGTCAGATGCCGAAAGCGCTGTCAGTTTTTACTTTCACTTTCTAGTGAATTGACTAAGATTAAGAGTTTCACCGGCATCACCCTTGCACAAAGTTTGCACTTTGCTTGTGTGATATAAGGCTCGCCTTCCTGGTTTAAATCAAATATTACAATATTGCGATATAACCAGCCAGCCCCCCTTGAGTTCGTGGTTGGGGGCCGCACAATCGCGCTGCGTCACTGGACTTGGCCCGTTAAGACCGATTTATACTTCCATATAGTTAGCCTAGTGCCCGCTCATATTTTCCCAGGCCTGCCCAAAAATAAAATTCTGGCTACGCCACTACTGGAGCCACGCATTACTATAAGCCTACTGAAGTTTCTTGCAGTTGTTTAATTCATTTATGTTTAATTCAGATGCTGCCAACGCGAGGCATAGACACCTGTCTATAATTATCAAGCAACCCTAAAGAAAGCCAAAGCCACTAGATGGCAAGCCTGCAACCATTAGCAAAAAAATTGTAACGGCAAAAGCTAACGCTTCCGGTCTGGCAGTATGTGAGAAAGGAGACCAGAGGCCATTTTTTTTTTTAAATGGATGTCAATGGAGGAGAGGCTTTACTATGCTGAATAACCAGCTTTTTAGAGGAAACGGCTTATTTAACGAATCAACAGCCTATCTGCTAATCTTCAACATGTTTTACATCAAACAATACTTTTGGATTGAACTATTTTTAGAGTTTACCACAAAATAAATACTGTCTTGGAGACCCTTGGCATACGGCATTAATATTATACACTATGTCCATGGCTGTCCCCATCTGAGGGTTGTCACCCTAAAGATAATGATTAAAAACCATGCTTAGTATTGTAAATGTTTTATACTTTAAATAATTGTTTATGTTGTAAAACAACAAAAACGCAAACGTGGCAAAAATGCATTTTAGGTTTTAAAAGTCCAGTAAGAGAGAACAAAGTCAATAGTTATGGAACTCCAGTAAGTAGTAAGGCTGTACTACCACGCTATACTAATAAACTTCCTATGCGTATACAAATCCTTACAAGTACAATTTTAGCTGTGTTATTTGTGTCCCCTGCAAAAATTGCTTGAGAAATTTTATGTTTATGTTATGTCAGCAATACGCATGTTATGTTAAAGAACTGCATGTTTAGCCTCCTGTCAGTCACTTTGCTGCTCATTTGAATGTCATGTTTTATGAATCAATTTCAGAAACGTATTGCAAAGAGTTTTTTTTTTTTTTTGGTCTTAAGAGTAAAAACGGAACACCTGAATGCAGTGGTGGACAGTCTGCAGAGGAGGTTTAAATGCATTAAATGAGAGAAAGTCCTCCAGGCAGCATGCTGCATCCTAGATCCAAGAGAGTGGCCAAAGGACGCAGAAGCATTAGCTAGCTATGGAACAGAAGAGCTCTTGCTGCTAACAAACCAATTTGCTGAAGTCCTGGATCATGTGGGCTGCCACACTGCTTGCCACATGGAATGGCCCAGTGCTAAGGTGCTCAAAATCGCTACTTCAAAGAGATTTCTTCTTGGATGACCACTGTAAAACGAATACAGAAACCTCTTGCTGATTATAGAAATACTACTAGTACTACCTCTAGTACGATCTCCCCACAATCTATCATTATCAACTTTTTTTTCAACCACCATAGAAAATGCTGGTTAATAACACTGTTTACCAACTGTTTATTTATCTTCCTTAGAACAATAGTTCCTTAATTTAATTGGGATCATCTGGGACCAAGGACCACGACAGACTGTTGTGCAGAAATTGTTTTTAAAATCCTAACCGATTATGAAATCTGGTTGCAGCACACACATAAGGTGAATCTTTGCAGATTATTTTCCCTGAAATCATAAACATGCACACACTACAAGATTTGAAAATTGTGGCGCATCACACACTACAAGATATTATTAAGATTATTATGACGGAGGGAGCGCCTCACGTGATCTTACGCAACAGATCGTCATTTCAGCAACTAATGTTTACAAATGTTAGTTAGCATGCTAGTGGCTTTATGCACACACTATGTTAAAGACTGAGACAAGCTCCATGCTTTCCTTGCTCCACACGTTTGTTGTACGTTTTCAACATATTATACAGACAGTGTTACTACAAAAACATAAGAAACAGTTTCCTCCATCTCCACTATCCAATGGACCGTACAGCAGCTGTTCTGCGGTCACGCATTGGCTGTGGTGAAAGTACTGACATTATCATAGCTGTGATCATCCCGATTTAAAATCCTGAATATCAAACATGTTTGATATGATAGGGGCGGCCCCGATTTGTGTAAGAGCAGATCGGGAGGTGCAAGATTCGATCTGTGAACATCTCACATTACCAGATAATCAGTGCCGAACATCGGGACCAATCGAGGTGCTCAACAAGATTTTTGCTCCGATTCTCAGGAGGGGAAAATCGGGCTAAAAATCCTCTAGTGCAAACCCGGCTTTATTAGTAGGATTTTTGTATTAGTATTAGGATATTAGTAGGTTTTTTGTTTTAAGAAGTGTAATGTATACTTTTTTAATTCAACAATTATATTTGGCTTATGACATTATTTAAAACGGGTGCCCAAACTCTGCAGACCTGTCCTGCAGACTTTAGCTCCAACCCCAATTAGACACACCTGAACCAGATAATCAAGCTCTTACTAGGCATACTAGAAACTTACCAGCAGGTATGTTGAGGCAAGTTGGAGCTAAACTCTGCTGGACACGCCCTCCAGGACAAAGTTTGTGCACCCCTAATTTAAAATATGGGACTAAGAAACAAATATTTTTCCTTTTGGTGGTGGAACCAGTGAAAAACAAATACAGGCAGGGCAAGTAAAAAGCAGAATCCCAGAAAAAATCCTTAGCAATGAGCCCTGTATTGTAATCGTATTGTGGAATTTTGTTGAGGGACAAGCAAATATTGTACCGCTGGGTTTAAGAATTGATATCTTATTGTATTGTGATGAACCGTCTGGTTTACAGCCCTAGACTGTATAACACAGGATTCAACTCATCAGCTCATTAACAGAGACTGCAATATCTGTTTTGAGAGGCAATGCTATAGAACAGGGGTTCGCAACACCAACCTTAAATCCTAAACCTAATCAAACACACCTCAAGTCATCACTCATCAGTTCATTAAATGGAACGTGTAAGACAAATGTGGCAGTGGGGTGCTCCTGGAACAGGGTAGAGAATCACTGCTATAGAAGACAACTATAAGTATATAGTAAGAGACTACTTCACTGACATTTTCATGAACAATACAGACAGGAATATACAAACAGATCAAAATCCACAGGGTAGAACATGCTCACTCAGACACATCCCAGCAACATGTGAGCAACCGTAGTTGCTAGGCAACCAGAGCAGCCGCAGCACTGTTTTGAAAGAGACTGTCCAAGTAATAAATCAGGTTGTCTTTTGTATCTTGCACTTGTTTTGCACCTTGCACTGGCTTTCAGTGCAAAGATGATGTGAAGCCACTTAGGCATTGTACTGACAACCCTGACAGAAATTCAGATTGAAGACATGTCTTTCATACTTTTCTGGGTCTTGACAGTGGTATTTACCCAGTGTTCGAATTGAGGGGGGGGGGGGGGGGGTTAAGGGATCCCCCATAACACCCCAATAAATAAATAAATAAATAAATAAATAAATAAATAAAATTATATATATATATATATATATATATATATATATATATATATATATATATATATATACACACTTTGGGTGGGGGGGGGGGGTTCAATAAAAATGTAATACTTAAAACAAAACTAGTGAAAATGAAAATGAAAATGAAATAAAGATTCAATTGCTGTATTAAATTTAGACCTGCTCATGTTAAATCTTATTTTATTTTTATGCGTTTTTACAGCGTTGCGCATTATAACCAATCACACAACACTCTGCTGAGTTTAGAATGCAGTGGCCAGTTAGAGGCGTTCAGAACAGTCATTGCTGAAACCTGGAGTTTTGTTCAGATTGAACTCGCGAATTTCCTCATCATAAGCAACAAAGTGCAGATGTACGAACTATACAAGTAAGAGCTTTATTTATCATACAGTGTATGGACAGCATTATTGATTATAAGTCTCTCTAGCTAGACCGACTGTGCTCATTTAGAGTGCGTTCTTTCACTGCTTGATTCAGTCTAATAAAAATTTTTCCCAAAATTCAGGATATGGGGGCAGAAAATGTATATTTATATTATTTCATATAGTTAATCAATATAACACGAAGAATGCCATTTTTTTTAAATAATAAATGTGATATTGATTTCATATAACAGTTTAATAAACATTTAAGTTAATATTACGTGACTTACGTTTTAGACACCATATTGCCTCTTTTTGCTCTATTTCGCCAACAGAAATCATTCCAAACACAGCCACTGCACTGTTTTGCGTCTCTAAACAACATGACGGTGTTTCGTTCCTGAATGAATCAACCGTTAAATGATTCGGTTCAATCGCAATGACTCACTTATTAATTGTGACTTACTGACACCTACTGGTGGTTGTAATCCCACATTTAAAGTACCTTTTCATTTTTTAAAAATAATTGTAAATATCAGCATTCAACGATTTAGGACTAAAATACATTAAACATTATACATTAAAAACATTTTTCATGCATTTGTAACTGCAGGTTAAATGCATTCATGTCCTGCATTAAACAGTGGGTAAATACATCTAAATGCCAATTCAGATGCAGTGTTTGCATTTCCTCTATATTGAAAAGATTAATTTTGATGATAATGATTTTATTTGTGTGATAACAGCCTAAAATGTCTTACTGTTCTAAGTGACTTTATTAACTAGATGAGTAAAGTTTGAGAACAAACTTTAAGTTGGCTTGAGAAAGCCTAGCCTGAAAGTTTGAAGCAGTTGTAAAAAGTATGAAAGTAGCTAGCACGATTTAACGCATTGTTTACATGATTTAACATGTTATTGACATGTTTTAGCATGATTAGCTTGTTGCTTGTATTTTTATAGGTTGATTACAATGTTGTTAGCATGATTAACATTATTTGCAAGTTACTAGAATGTTGTTAGCATGATTAGCAAGTTACTAACATGTTTCTAGCCTAATTAGCATGTTGATAGCATGTTTTACGCATGATTAGCATGTTACTAGCATGTTTCTAACATGTTACTAGCTTGTTGTTAACATTTCTAGCATGATTAGCATATGACTAACATGTTGATAACATGTTTGGCATGTTGCTAACATGATAACATGTTATTAGCGTGTTGCTAGCACGATTAACATTTTGCTAACATGTTTAGCATGTTACTAGCATGCTGCTAACATAAGAATGTTACTAACATGTTAGCATGTTTCTAACATGATTAGCAAGTTAATAGCATGTTGCTAGCATGATTAACATGTTACTAACATGTTGTTACCATGTTTCCAGTATGATTAGCATTTAACCAACATGTTGCCAACATAATTACCAAGTTACTAGCATGTTGTTAGCATGATTAACAAGTTACTAGCATGTTGCTAGCATGCTTCTAGCATGATTAACAGGTTAATAGCACATTACTAACATGATTAACATGCTACTAGCATGTTGTTAACATGTTTCCAGTATGATTAGCATGTAACTAGCACGTTGCTAGCATGATTACCAAGTTACTAGCATGTTGTTAGCATGATTAACATGTAACTAGCATGTTACTAGCATGATTACCAAGGTAATCATGTTACTAGCATGTTGCTAGAATGTTTCTAGCATGATTAACATGTTGTTAACATGATTAGCATGTTGTTAACATGATTAACAAGTTACTAGCATGTTACTAGCATGTTTCTGTCATGATTAGCAAGTTACTAGCATGTTGTTAACATGATTAGCATGTTACTAGCATGTTGTACAAGTTACTAGTATGTTATAGCATGATAAGCATGTTACTAGCATGTTACACAGGTTACTAGTATGTTTGCAGTATGATTAGCTTGTTACTAGCATATTGCTAGCACATTGCGCAAGTTACTAGTATGTTTGTAGCATGATAAGCATGTTACTAGCATGATTTAGATAGCATGATTAAGCTTACGCTTCCGGCTTTGCTACTGTTCGGACGCTTTTGCTTACTGCTCCGCGCTTTGCTCCCTGTTTATATACTTTTCTCAGACTTTTCTAAGATTTTAACCTCAGCAGATCAGCACAGTGCTCAAACAACACATTTTTTGCACAAACACTAAATTAAAAACTTTTCGTAACTGGAATAATACTACGAAAAAGGAGACTCTTTGCCTCCCACTGCCAGCAGTTTACATTCCGGAGATGGGAAAACACAGCTGCCTACTTTCAACAGACGAGAAAGAAAATGCCTCTTCAGCCTTTTCTGGAATCTACTTGCTGCACGAACTGCCACAGACTTCTACAAAGGATTGTGGTTCTTGAAACAAAGTTACTTGCTGGACTTCCAAAACAGGCAGAACACTCAGCAGACCGTCGTCACGGACCCCCTCAGCATACAGCCGGTGAGTCCCGTGAACCCAGTGAATCTCAACAGTTTATAAGTGTAGAGGAACAAGCCGAAACTGATCGACACACTAATCGATGGCACAAACAGGGAGCGAGACCCAAAGGCACTCGAGACATCAGATTGTCACGAGTATCTCGTATTGCTGCGGTAGCATCCTCTACCCCTGATATGGCTATGACAAAGCTTGCAAAAACTGGTGTTTTACCACCTCCTATACAGCTTGAGAACAGATTTGAAGCACTAATGAATGTGGGTGAAGAATCCCCAAATGTGATTGAACATGGAGCGAATGAGCCAGCAGCTAACATCGCTACTAACAGGCGCTCAAGGTCGAGCAGACATCGGCATTCAGCTCAGAGCGCAGCCGAGCCCAGGACTCTGATAGTGGGTGACTCCATTATCAGAAATATCAGTAGCAGGACTACAACTACATGCTGCTTTCCTCAAGCAACTGTCTCTGATGTGAACAGGGAACTTCGGAACATCCTAATGAAGCACAAGACTGCAAATCGAATCATCCATGTGGGGAAGAATGATATTTGGAAAGAGCAGTCAGAACTCCTAAAGGAGGACTTCAGTGAACTCATCGAAACACTCCGAAGACTTGAAGCTCAGCCGTTCATCAGCGGACCACTCCCAGCAAGGGGAACTAACATGTTTTCACGGTTGCTCGGGCTAAATACATGGCTACAAAGAACCTGCAGTCAAAAAGGAGTCAACTTCATTGACAACTTCAATCTTTTCTGGGGCCATAGACAACTGTTTAAACTGGATGGCCTCCACCCAAACAAACTTGGTGCAAGAGTGCTAAAGGACAACATCTATTTTTCACTCCGTCATCCTTCAGTGGAGTGTGCCAGTCCACCCAACATGAATGGCACTCACACACCTGGACAAAGTATGAGTGACCACAGGACTTCACATCAGCTTCAGAGTCGTCATGTGGTCGACGCATCCCACAAGGACACTGACAACGCCACACAGCCACAACAAGCACTGCTCATGGACACCATCCCGGCTGAGCCCTGCCCACTGAGCTCATCACAGACAGACTGTGACGTACTACAACAGCTCCAAGACTCAGCGCCGAAGGACGACTTTCTGGTAAACAGCCAGGAAAGCCAGGACAACATATTTCAGCCACCGGAAACACCAGAGCCACAGCCCCACTCACCAGACACATTATCCCTCTCTCCAGCATCTCCACTTCTAAGCTTCGCACAGAAAATGGAGGAACTGGTATATGCTGGAACCAGACTCTCCCACTCTTTTGCTGCAAGCCCCCAGATATCAACTAAAAAACGGCGGGCACCACAACCACCAACGCCTGTGGGCCCAGCTCACCCTCCTCCCTCTTCGAGAGCTCTCCGGCCACTGCCACAACAGCAAGGCCCAAACCCTCCTCCATCTGCTGTAGGTGAACCAAAAACAACTGATAACAGCTCTCAGTGATATGTGTCGGGTCTCCGCTACGATAGCAGCAACATTCAGAAATGTTTACATAAGCGGGAACCCAGTGTGCCTGTAGCTTTCTCAATCTCGGTTTTATCACGTGATAGAAAGTCTAAGGCCTTCTCAAGCCGTACGGCTGACCCATCTAATCTGCGGCCTATTAGGTATCAAACTAGAACGGCTCTAGAGACAAAAAGTAATGACATCAAGTTAGCATTTTTAAACATTCGTTCACTGAAAAATAAATCATTTCTGATCAATGACTTAACCACATACAACCTGGATTTTATGTTTCTAATTGAAACATAGCTTGAAGACAGCTGCAATGCAACAGTCCTCAATGAAACAGCCTCTCCTAACTTTACTTTCATGAGTGTCTGCAGAGCTGTTAGGAGAGGTGGCGGTGTAGCTGCTCTATTTAAAGATGTCTATCAATGCAAGCAAGTGTCATTTGGTCAGTACTTGTCTTTTGAATATCTAGGGATTGTGCTGAAAGGTGCTCCACGAACTCTATTTATCATTATTTACAGGCCTCCAAAATACTCTCCAGCCTTTGTTGAGTTCACAGAACTGTTATCAGTGATTTCCTCAGAGTTTGACTGTTTTGCTATTGCAGGTGATTTTAATTTTCACATAGAAAATGCAGAAATCAAAACTACAAAAGAAATGATGTTTTAAACACTTTTGACCTGATTCAGCATGTGCATGGACCCACACACAATCGTGGACACACTCTTGATTTACTCATTAGTAAGGGTCTAAACATTTCATCCATTGTCGTTAAGGACGTAGCACTATCTGATCACTTCTGTATTTTCTTTGATATATTGATCTCTGCTACCACTGAATCTAGATCTGTCTCTGTCAGAAAGAGATGTATTAACGAAAACACTAGCGTGCTGTTTATGAAGGCTATATCTTCAATGCCAAGCATTTCTGCAGACTCTGTTGATCTTCTCCTGGAGTCCTTTAACTCAAAAGTTAAGTATGTCATTGATGACATTGCACCAGTGAAAGTCAGTAAGACGACTGGCAGACAAAAATCATCTTGGAGAAAATCAACAGCAGTACAGAGTATGAAAAGACAATGGAGAAAAGCTGAGCGGATGTGGCGGAAGACAAAACCTGAAATTCACTATAGCATCTATAAAGACAGCCTTCATGCTTTCAATGTGGAACTAGCCACAGCAAGACAGAAGTTTTTCTCAAACCTTATAAACAGTAACCTAAACAACACTAGCACTCTTTTTGCTACTGTTGAGAGACTAACAAACCCCCCTGGTCAGATTCCCAGTGAAATGCTCTCTGACAGCAAATGCAATGACTTCGCCTCCTTTTCCGAGAAGATCATTAATATCAGAAAGGTGATTAGCACATCCTCAAGTTATGCAGAGGTCAGACAGATACGACCGCAATTTCAAAAAGTCGTCACTTTGTCTGTTTTTGAAGCAACTGATAGCAAAACTTTGGAAGATAGTACAGCACCTTAAATCCTCAACCTGCGACCTTGACACACTTCCCACATCTTTTTTCAAAAGTGTGTTTAATTGTTTAGAAGCAGATCTCTTAGAAGTGGTGAACACCTCACTTCTTTCTGGGACTTTTCCAAACTCCCTGAAAACTGCAGTTGTTAAGCCCCTTCTGAAAAAGAGCAATCTTGATAGCACCATATTGAGCAACTATAGACCAATATCTAATCTTCCTTTTATAGGCAAGATTATTGAAAAGGTAGTTTTCAATCAGTTGAACAACTACTTAAACTCAAATGGATACCTGGACAATTTTCAATCTGGTTTCTGACCGCATCACAGCACAAAGACAGCGCTCGTTAAGATAATAAATGATATTCGCCTAAATTCTGATTCTGGCAAAATATCAGTGCTGGTACTACTAGATCTTAGTGCTGCGTTTGACACTGTCGATCATAACATTCTTCTAGAGAGACTGGAAAACTGGGTAGGGCTTTCTGGGATGTCTCTCAATTGGTTCAGGTCATACTTAGAAGGGAGAGGTTATTATGTGAGCATAGGAGTCTAAGTGGACGTCCATGACATGTGGAGTCCCTCAAGGCTCAATTCTTGCGCCGCTCTTGTTTAGCCTGTATATGCTCCCACTAAGTCAAATAATGAGAAAGAACCAAATTGCCTATCACAGCTATGCTGATGATACCCAGATTTACCTATCCTTATCACCAAATGACTACAGCCCCATTGATTCCCTCTGCCAATGCATTGATGAAATTAACAGTTGGATGTGCCAGAACTTCCTTCAGTTAAACAAGGAGAAAACTGAGGTCATTGCATTCGGAAGCAAAGAGGAAGTTCTTAAGGTGAATGCATACCTTGATGCTAGGGGTCATACAACCAAAAATCAAGTCAGGAATCTTGGTGTGATTCTGGAGTCAGACCTTAGTTTCAGTAGTCATGTCAAAGCAGTAACTAAATCAGCATACTATCATCTCAAAAACATTGCAAGAATTAGATGTTTTGTTTCCAGTCAAGACTTGGAGAAACTTGTTCATGCCTTTATCACAAGCAGGGTGGATTATTGTAATGGTCTCCTCACTGGCCTTCCCAAGAAGACCATTAGACAGCTGCAGCTCATCCAGAACGCTGCTGCCAGGATTCTGACCAGAACCAGAAAATCTGAGCATAATCACACCAGTCCTCAGGTCCCTACACTGGCTTCCAGTTATATTTAGAATTGATTTTAAAGTACTTTTACTCATTTATAAATCACTCAATGGCCTAGGACCTAAATACATTGCAGATATGCTCACTGAATATAAACCTAACAGACCACTCAGATGATTAGGATCGAGCCAGTTAGAAATACCAAGGGTTCACACAAAAAAAGGGGAATCCGCTTTTAGCTATTATGCTGCCCGCAGTTGGAACCAGCTTCCAGAAGAGATCAAATGTGCTAAAACATTAGCTACATTTAAATCTAGACTTAAAGCTCATGTATTTAGCTGTGCATTTACTGAATGAGCACTGTGCTTCGTCCGAACTGATTGCATTATGTATAATCATTTTCTGTTTTTAACTGTCTTAAATGTATTGTAAATCAATTTTTAAATAATTTTTAAATTATTAAATCAATCAGTTTTTTACATTTTACATTTTTTGTTTTATTGTTGTGATCAATGTTTTTATGATTGTTCTATTTCCTTTTTTGTGATTATTGTTTTTATTATTGCTTTTATGATTATTCTACTTCCTTTTATGTAAAGCACTTTGAATTACCTTTGTGTATGAAATGTGCTATATAAATAAACTTGCCTTGCCTAGCCTAGATAGCTAGATAGATTAGAAATATTAGAGTAGAAGCTTAAATGAGTCTAAATTGATTAGAAATAGTGCATAGAAGGGAAGCTTGACTGAGCCTCAAGGGATTCTGGGAAGTGTTGAAAAGTGCTGGCATTTGAACATTCCATCAATGCAAGTCTATGGGATTTTTGGTGGTTTTGATAGTCTGGTTTACGAAAACTGTAAGCCGGATCAGTCTGAAAAGATGTAGCACACCGAGTCAGACCAGTCTGAAGGTCTGGGCCGAGTTTGGTGGTTCTAGCTTGAAAGCTCTAGGACGAGATAGATACCGAAATTTGGCTCAGAAGAAGAATAATAAAAGCGATCGGTTATTTTAATAAAAAAAAAACAATCTATATACTTTTTAAATGTCAAACGCTTGTCTTGTCTTACACTGTAAAAACAAATAAGTTGATTCAACTTAAAATAATTTGTAACCTGGCTGCCTTAAAAGTGTGTTAAATAAGCTAAAAAAAATTATGTTGTTTAAACATATGTTGGAGTTCCTTAAACCGTCCCGAGTTACGTATGTAACCCTAGTTCCTCGAGGGAACGAGACGCTGCGTCGAGAAACGCTTTGGGAACGATATGCCCACGCCGCCAGATTTTCAAAGCCCTGCTGTGTGTAGGCAGGTCAAGAAGAGAGGGCAGAGGAGCCCGGAGTGGCAGGGAGGTCTAACCCGTAGAACCTCACAAAGGTAAGAGGCGTGGACCAGCCCGCAGTGTTGCAGATGTCCTGCAAGGGCACACCTGACAGAAAGGCCTTGGAGGCTGCCATACTGCGGGTCGAGTGAGCCTTGACTCCCAAAGGAGAGGGGAGATCAGAGGACTCATAGGCGACAGAGATGGCATCCGTGATCCACCGACTTAGGGTCTGCTTAGAGGCAGGTTGACCCTTGTTAGAGGGACCAAAACACACAAACAATTGGTCCATCTTCCTCCACAGGGTAGCTCTGTGGACGTATGCATCCAGTGCTCGCACTGGACACATACAGTTAAGCTTCTGTTGTTCTGGCTCTCTGAAAGGGGGAGGACAGAATGCCTCCAGCACGACAGGCCGTGGCACTGAGGAGGGCACCTTGGGGATGTACCCCGGTTTAGGGTGCAAGAACGCTTTGGCCATACCAGGCGCAAAGTCTAAATAAGAAGGGGCCACGGAAAGGGCCTGCAAGTCACCGACTCTCGAGAGATGAGATAGCAAGAAGAAATGCTGCTTTTAGGGACAGAAACCTGTCAGAAATCTCCTCAAGAGGCTCAAAAGGAGGTTTACAGAGAACCTCTAAGACCACGGCCAGGTCCCATGTGGGAACACGGGAACGTGCCGGTGGCCTCAGCACACCGTGGAGGAAACGTGACACTAGGGGGTGTCTACCCAACGAGGGGCTACCGAGAGGGACGTGGAAAGCAGAAATGGCCGCCACGTAGACCTTTAAGGTGGAGTAAGTTAAGCCCGAGGCAAATCTAGCCTGCAGAAAGTCCAGCACTGAACCTATTGGGCAGTGAACTGGGTCAAGTTGGCGTTCGCCACACCAAGAGCCAAACAGATTCCACCTCCAAGCATATAGTTTCCTTGTTGAGGGAGCTCTGGACTGGAGGATGGTCTCAACAACCTCAGTTGAGAGAACGGAGGCCGAGTTGTGCCCCCTCAGGGGCCACACCCACAGCTTCCATAACTCCGGACGAGGGTGAAGAATCGTGCCCCCCGCCTGTGAGAGGAGATCCCTCCTGACTGGAATTTCCCAAGGAGGGCCGTCGAGGAGAGAAATCAGGTCCGAGAACCATACTCGGCCCGGTCAGAACGGGGCTACTAGCAATAGCGAAATGCCGTCCCGGCGCACTCTCTCCAGAACTCCCGGGAGCAGAGCGATCGGGGGAAAAGCGTACAGACGAAGCCTCTGTCACGTCTGCACCATGGCATCCAGTCCCAAGGGAGCTGGATGACTCAGAGAGAACCAAAGGGGACATTGCGAAGTCTCCTGAGTCACAAATAGACCCACTTGGGCTTGACCAAACTGGGTCCAAATGAGTTCCACCACCTCGGGGTGGAGGCTCCATTCCCCGGGCCTCGGCCCCTGTCTCGACAGGATGTCTGCTCCCTGATTGAGATGCCCAGGGATATGAACTGCTCTGAGTGAAAGGAGTTTCCCCTGGGCCCACAAGAGGATCTGATGCGCCAGCCTGTGCAGGGGGCATGACCGCAGACCTCCTTGGTGATTGATATAAGAGACCACCGCTGTGTTGTCGGTGTGCACCAGCGCATGATGGCCTCTCAGGTCTGGGAGAAAGTGTTTTAATGCTTGAAACACAGCCAGCATCTCCAGGCAGTTGATGTTCCACGTGAGATGGCGACCACTCTACAGACAATGGGCTCGGCGACCATCCATGATCGCTCCCCAACCGGTGAGGGATGCATCCGTCGTTAGCATTTTGCGACGACAAGGATCTCCCAGCACCAGGCCCTGATTCAGGAACCAAGGTTTCCTCCACATGTCTAAAGCACGAAAGCAACGCCACGTGACCTTGATCATGCGAAGCGGGTTTCCCCTCGGAGAGAACCCCTTGGTCCTGAGCCACCACTGCAGGGGTCTCATGTACAGCAGGCCGAAAGGTATTACGTTGGACGCAGCTGCCATCAGACCCAACAGTATCTGAAACTGTTTGACAGTGAGTGACCGGCTTATTTTGACTCTCTTGACTGAGGTGAGGCACCACATGCTCCGCTCCCAAGCAAACAACGCAAAGGCTGTGTGTATCCCCACCCGTGATGTAACGGGGACAGGGAGGAACACACAACCTAAAGCACTGTTTGCTAACGCCCTTGGACTTAGTGTCTTTCTCCGAGACAGACATGGCCACACTCAAAATAAAGTTGCGCAAACTGGCACAGAAAAACAGTGTGACCAACAAAACACACACAGAGCGTGACTGAAAGACAGAAGCTGCTGGCTGCACTCACCCCACGTGCTTTTATAGCTTCCTGGTTCTCAACGTCACCCGCCCGTGACTCCTCTCTCTCTCTCTTTTTGGACCGATTACACATATGTTCAGAGCACGGTCACACTGAAAGGCGTTCCCAAAGCGTTTCTCGACGCAGCTCGAGTTCCCGAAGGGGAATTAGAATTAAAAGTTGGGATAACAAAGATGAAGCTGAGTCAACTTTTAGGTTTTTAGTTAGCCCAGCAAGATGAGAAAGTTGTGCTAACCTAAATGTAAGTTAAAAGAACATAAAATTAGTGAGACCAACATGA
Organism: Cirrhinus mrigala; assembly: GCA_036247105.1. Lineage (NCBI taxonomy): Eukaryota > Metazoa > Chordata > Actinopteri > Cypriniformes > Cyprinidae > Cirrhinus > Cirrhinus mrigala. Next base: position 4,426,524 of record CM070026.1, read on the forward strand.
CAAGAAAGTTGTGCTAATCTAAATCCAAGTTGAAACAACAAACTTAGTGAGACCAACAAACGTTTAGTTGTTTAAACTAACCATTTTGTTGAATAAATTTATAATTATAAGTTGTGGAGACTGAATAAAAATTGGCTAAACGAAGCATCTTGTTGAATCAACTTATATTTTTAAGGTAGCCAGTTTACTTTTTCAAGAATAGTTCATCTTAATTGTAATGTTAAGTTCATTCAACTGGTTGAACTATGCAATTTGCCCACACAACTCAAGTATAAAATTTATAATTATAAGTTGCGCAAACTGAATAAAAATCAGCTCAACTAAGCATTTTGTTGAATCAACTTATATTTTTAAGGCAGCCAGGTTACTTTTTCTAGAAGAGTTAATCTTACTTGTAATGTTAAGTTCATTCAACTGATTTACAGCTAACTGAACTATGTAATTTGCCCACATAACTCAAGTTTCTATTTTCTAACAGTACTGCAGAAAATAGCCTCATGGACACTGAAAAACATGCAGAAGGCTATTTTATTTGAATTCAAAATAGACAACCCCCTACTTAGTATTACTGTGTTTAGTATTAAAACACCCTAACTTTAAAAATACATAGATAAACATTGACATTTCATTTCTGTGTAACAATTGCAGTACATATTTACATTCCTTTCACTAATACAATTTTAATCAAAAGAACAGATTAGGGATTCTAAATTTCTTGCGGAGTAGCATGTTGCATAGCCTGTAAACACACTAAGAACAGCTGCTCCCACCAATGTTCATGAAAAGTTTTTGGAGAACATCGGAAGTGTGCTTCATGTGTTTTGGGTAATCAGTGTTAACGATGTAAAGAAGACCTATCCAAAGCACAAATAGTTTCAGGACGTCACAGGTGAGGTCAAGACGCTCTTCCAAAATGATGGCAACAGCAATGGTTTCTTTTGGAAGCATTTCCCATTGCTCCTCCTCAGTCACAATCAAGATGTCCATTTCCATGCCCTTCACTAATTCTTCAATTTCATGAGATGCCTGAAAAAAAAAAAAACAACAACAAAAAAAATTATTAATTATTTACATGCAAATATAATAATTGAATCAACATAGAATACTACTGTACATTACTTTAACTATAGTAATACATTGTTAAAAATATTTAAAAATAACAACAACAACAACAACAACAACAACCTCAACAAACAGCAATTAAGAGGCAAAGTTTAAAAAAAAAAAAAAAAAGCCGTAAGTTACATGAGCATGGCTGGGAGTATCAGACCAACTGCAACAAGTACTTTAATTTCCAGAATATAAGGGTGTTTCAACACTAGCACTTTTGGTGTGCACCAGGTTCGGTTGATGTTAGAGTTTGGTTCATTTGGATGGTGTGCACTCTTAGTTCTATCATTGTTTATCTGAAATTGTAGCCATTAGGGATTTATGAAACTAGTTTATGAAACAACAATAAAAAGACATTTATGCCATTAAAACAGCGACATCTGCTGACGGACACCATGCTGCATTGTCACGGAAACATGCCAGGAGAAGGTAATGAGAAAATTACATAGCTCCCTTTGCCAAGTGCATTGCAAATATCTACAAAATGGCATGCATGTGCCCTGCTCACTCCAGTCTAAACTCCACCACTCTCAAAAAAAAGGTACAGTTTTGTTGCTGAGGCTGGAACTATCCCTTTTTCACAATTTTTTTGGCTTTTTTAGTATTGTGAATGTACCATGTATCATGACATACAGTAAGTACTGTGTACCATATCGAAAACTTATGTGTTACAGCCGCGGATACGCTAATGAGTATTCTTCTTCTATTACCAGGAACACATCACTGCAGATGGTGCTCAATTTGGTTAGCCACAACTATAATGCCAAAAGTCATGTCCTGGATGAATACCTCGAGAACCTGTGTGCTTTAATAAAAACAAAGGGAAGCCCTAAACTATGCCTTATAATATTAATTCACAAACTCCAGTAAATATGTGCACTAAATAAATACATTTACTTACAACTTAGTCCAAGCTGTACAATGTGATAGTCATCCCATACAACTGCAAAAGGACTTGCTGAGGTCCAACCACAAGATCGTTGAATTCTATGCTGATCTTCAGTCATTCCAGAATATCAAACATGAAAAATACAGAAACATGTTAAAACAACAGTAAAAATAAAAATAAATAAATCTTGACAGAGAAAGCCAAATGTCATTGCAAGTTTACGTTTTAATTACCAAAACCCCATTTTATAATACAGAAAAGGCTTTTAAACTACATAACACAGGAAATTAGAACAACCAAAAAAAAGCTAATTTTACACATTTGAGACAATTCTTTATCACAGGGCTGTTTATACAAGATATATGCCTTTATTGTTATTCAAAAACTCATAGTTTTATAATGTATGTGTCCGGTGAGGCACTTCGAGAGAAGAGTTTGTACCGGTTTGTGTCAGCGATATCAAATATACGCGTTTCAAACGAACTCTGACGGAGCTGCTCATTCGTTTCTTTTATAACATGCATAAAAATGACAGTTCGAGTAGTAATCTTGTTTTTCATTTTAATCATTCATAAGTTCTTTTTTTTTTTTTTTTTTTAATTCTTCGTTCTAAATCCATACATCTGTTAGTCCCTGTCCACCTCCCACTCTGCATGAACGGTCTCGCTCTAATAATACATACCAAACTGTGTATTGATCATTCTCCACATAAATCCAGCTCAGTACCGCATGGGAGTATACTTGGTATAACATTTATGTTGAAAATACTGTGCAGAGTATGTAAGTGGAGCGGAGTGGGAGGCGAGGAGCGGATTTTTTAAAAGCCGGAGCGTCCTGGTTTTCATTTGCTCCAAGAGCGCTCCACTACCACTCCGTCACAAGTACAGTTCATGCCAATGGCCCGTATTATAACTGCATATTTAGCAAGAACTCACATGTTAAACATAGTCAGCTAGCTTGATATAGATGGATCACTGAGCTCAGAAAGAATGTGAAGATTATAATGACAGCAATATACATGAGCGGAAGGTTTAGGAGGATAGTTTAAGGAATTTGTTTGCTCCTTCTTAGATTCCCTCTATTTTTGGATGAAAGCATGATTTAAACAGGTACAACACTTAGTTACACACGCAGTTATTTTTTTTTTTTTTATCTCAATAATGGATTCAATCAAATTTAATCTATAGCGCTGCTTCATCTGTATCCGATGTCGAACGAGCAGAAATCTGTAGGAAATGCAGCGATCTGTAAAATAACTGACAAAAATGAACTATTATTTTCATCCTTTACAAACGAAATTTGCACTGAAAAAAAGCAGATGATACTTTTTAATGCTGGCAACCACGTAATAAGCTTGATAGGAATGTGGTAGAAAAAAAAAATAGTTTGCACTAGTGGCCCAATAAGCCACAAAACTTCTCTCCTAGTATTTTATTTTGTTTTATTTTATTTTATTGTAATATATGTTATGCGATATTTAAAAACATACTGAAATACTTTAGCCGTAAAGGCGGAGCGGTGTTACTGAACAGCTGAGCGAGGAGTGGGAAATGGAGCGGAGCTGGAGCGGAGTGATTATTGAATGCTTGGAGCGCAGAGGGGAAATTGTCGCCGCTCCACTTCGCTCACATACTCTGATACTGTGGAACCCCGTGTATTTTGATGCTTCAGAGTGCAGCGAAAATAATACATATTACTAACGAGAAAATACGACGCGTTAAACCATACTTGTACTCTTCTTAGACAACATACGTAAATGTACATATACAGTAAACCAATAAATACAAATATTTACAAGCCTGACCGTACATTAATGCAGCTTTGCTGTGGGTTCCGGTGAGGCATGTTAACTGAGAGAGTTACCGGTTTGTGTTAGAAATATCAGATATACACGCTTCAAACTAACTCTGAGGGAGCTGCTCATTTGTTTCTCTTATAACATGCATTAAAATGATACTTCGAGTAGTAATATTGTTTTTCTCCCCTTAATTTTAATCGCTCATAAGTTTTTTTTACAATTCCCGCCGTTCTAAATCCACACAGTTGTACGTTCCACTCCGTCTCGCGCTCTGTTTGAACGGTTCTCTCTCTAATGCAGCACTGGCCTCAAATAATACATACCAAACTGTATATTTATCATTCTCCATATAGGTTCAGCTCAGTACCGCAGCAGAGAATGTAATATTTATATCGAAAATACTGTGGAACCGTGTGTATTTTGAGGCTTAGAGTGTCGTAAAACTAGTACATATAACCAACTAGAAAATACGACGCTTTAAACCATACTTGTACTCTTCTTAGACAACATACATAAATGTGCATATATTAAACGAATAAATACAAATATTTACTTACCAAATTTGCTGATTGAGAACATTTTCCAACTCCGTGGAGAAGCTCACCATGAACATCTTTCTGCAACGAGAAATCTTCACGAGATCTCGCGATATGTGACGTTAAGAACGTGATTTTCTTATTAAAATGATTCAACACATTTTAAGTAGAAGGGGGCAAATAAAACCATTTTGTCAACTTATGAATTAGTTGAGACAGTAAAACTTAAGATATTAAGTTAAATGAGCAAACTCAGTAGCTGCAAGTTGCGTCAACTTAAAAAAAAAAATTAATTGACAACTAAATGGTGAAATTATTTTTTACAGTGTACTTGTCCTGGACTGTTTTTTTTTCCCGGTTCATGACAGTTAGGGTATGTCGAAAAACTCCCATCTCATGTTCTCCCTCAACTTCAAAATCCTCCTATATTGCTGTTTTACCTTTTTTGTTATGGGTGTTTGATCTTCTTTGCTCACTTTCTTTGTTCACTTTGCAAAAACTGGGTCGGTACTTCTGCAGCAATGTAGGATGATTTTGAAATGACATTTGAGGGAGAAAATATGATTGGAGTTTTTCAACATACCGATCGTTTCGCTAGAAACTTGCCTGGGATCGTTTGAAGCCGCATTTAAACTGCCTTTTGGAAGTTCAAAATCGGGGCACCATAGTCTATTATATAGAGAAAATGCAGAAAAGTTTTCCTCAAAAAAACAATTTCTTTACAACTGAAGAAAGAAAGACATGAACATCTTCGATGACAAGGGGGTAAGTACGTTATATGTGAATCTTTGTTTTGGAAGTGGACTTTTCCTTTAATGGGTACAATTACCCTAAAGACCCCAATATGCTTTAAAAGAAAGAGGGCAAAAAGAAGTTCGAAAAGGCTGTTGTTTTGGTTCTCTTGGATCTAAGTGCAGCCTTCGACACCATCAATCATTCTATTTTGCTGAAACGCCTTGTGCAACATTTCCGCATTAGGGAAACAACACAATCCCGATACATACATATACTGTATTTACATACACATACTGTACTGCATAAGTAGGCTATTCACGCAAACATAATCTTATGTCTTAAGTGAACATTTGGGGAATTGTTGGGGAAAAACATCTGTGTAGCATTACATTAGATCTGTGCAGTACAGTAGGTCTTAAAGGGTTACTCCACCCCAAAATTAACATTTTGTCATTAATCTCTTACCCCCATGTCGTTCCAAACCCGGAAAAGCTTTGTACGTCTTTGCAACACAAATTAAGATATTTTTGATGCATTCTGACAGCTCTCTGACCCTCCCATACACAGTGTTTCCCCAGCCATTATGTTATGTTGAGATTTTGACATTTTTTCACTGAAATAAATGTTTTTGTTATTACACAGAGAGTAATGTATCGAAAAAAAAAAAAAAAAAAGTACCGTACCGTTGGCATCTCCTTTATTTAACACACCTGACTGAGATCACCAGCTCATTAGGAGAGAGATCTATGAACTAACGAGCTGATGATCTCAATCAGGTGTGTTAAATAAGGGAGACATGCTAAATGTGCAGAGCAGGGGGCCCCCAGGACTGGAATTGAGAACCACTGTTGTAGCACCATTTTGGAGTGCATTCCCTGAACACAAATGCAGTATGCCGTTTTGTTTCAGCCACAACACATGGATACATTGTTTTCGTTCAAAGCAAAGTGTAAATAAATGTTGAAAATGTATCTGTGTGGCGAGGCTGACACCAAACAGCACACGCTGTTTGCGTTCAGGGGATATTCTCCAAAATGGCGCTATGGTGATGGGGTGGAGATGAATTGTTGAATAAAGCCATTATTTTTGTTTACTTTGCGTACAAAAAGTATTCTCGTAGCTTCGTGAAATTACGAACGCATCTCCAAAATCAATTCTTCATTCATACCAAGAGGATATAAAGATGTCAAATCAAAGATCCATTTGCACTCTCGTTGTTAAAGATGGCGTTCCATGTCACCACCCCTTCAAAACTGTGGTAGATGTTCCATTACCGTAAAACCCAAGTCTGATATAGAATGTGACGCATCGTTAAAAGTGATGGGCTACCGGAGACTTTACATCCTTTCTCCTAATGGAGCTCATATGTTCGATAATACGCGTTCTGACCGATCTACTAGTTTTTCCCCCACATACTGTTTGTTACACCCACAAGTTACAAGTTTGTGTTACACCCAAATAAATTGCATTAGTGGATGAACAAATGGTAAACTGTCTAATGTGGTACTCACGATCTGTCACGCAGCTCTTAAAAGATGACCGTTTTCTTAGTACACGTTTACAAGCTGTACATTTGTGACCGGAGTAAAAACCTACTTCATTGCCAATACAATCTCTTCTTTTATTTTTCGCAAACGTGTCTGATCTTAAAAGATAATCTCGTGTTTTGCGCTCTATAATGGAAAAGGCGTGCACACACCAGATCGCTGGTCAAAATGTGCCAATGTTTTTTAATCACATCCTTAATCTCACGACTATGTTTCGAATATGTTGTGGTACAAACGACCGAAAAAGATTTAGATTTTGCTTTTCCTCCAATGCGTGCACCAATAATAGATGAAATTTCATGTTGAACCTTCATGTCTCCTGATACTCGAACCCTCTCCAGAGCATCCCATGTCCCAGTATGTATATTGAATTCTGAGACCAATGGTTGAGAATCTTCCATCATATTTAAAGGATACTGGTGATTTCTTGAAGCTGTCGAATAATATACATTTTGAGCAGAATGTGTCTGAATTATATCTTCATCATTAACAATGGACGTCATTTCGCTATATATTAGTATTCCCTATACTAAAGGCTTGAAGACAATGAATTTTTTTCTTGGACCAAAGGAGTGAGAAATCTCAGTATTGCCTATATGGACAGCGATTTAAAAAAAAAAAAAAAAAAAAAAATTGAACTTGTAAAACTGTGGTGTTAAATGCGATGCGGTCAAAATTTTGGGTGCACCCAACTTTTGTGCTGGTGCACCTAAGAAAAAAAAAGTTAGGCACACCAGTGCAAAATGTTAGTCTAGAGCCCTGAATTTCATTATGCACACAAGGCCCTGGCCCTTTATACAGATCTCATTTGCTAAGGTGCCAAACTGACCTCTTCAATACAACACTGAGCAGTCAGTCCAAATGGCCACTGGCTATAACCCTCCAGTTGGGATCATGTTTACTTGTTTGATTGCTTTGAGTTAAAGTTCCTTAAAACTTCAATCATTTAAAAACAAAAATAAATAAATACATAAAAAATAAATAAATAAATAAATAAATGAAAAGGAATTGAGGACAGTTGCATGAACTGCTTAGACTAGTTTTAAAAAGTTAGTCATCTTATTTGTTTCTTCAAGACTGGTCATTAACTTCTTATATACAGTTACAAAATGGTAGGTTGGTCTAATTTAAATTTGAAAGCAAGACTGGCTGCCTCTTGGTTAACTGCTAGTTGGTCAAACCAGTTCTTAAAGGGGTCATCGGATGTGACTGATATGATATGATATATCATATGATACATGATATGATAGATATGATTCTTTAGGGTCTTAAAGAAAAGTCTATAATATACTTTGGTTAAAAATTCTCAATGGTAGTGTAAATAACACCCTTTCTACCTTGCCAAAATCAGCTCTATAAAAATCATCCTGTTCTGGTTGAGGTTGCTTTAAAAGGGGTCAGCGGATGCAAAGTTCACTTTTACATGTTGCGTGAACATTAATGTGTGTTGGCAGTGTATGTACACATCTACCCAATAATAATAAAAATCTATGCAGTGGTTTTTAAAATTAATCTGTAAAAATAATATCCCCTTTTTCAAATCGAGCCATTCTCAGATGCCTGTCGGTGTGAGGCCACTCCCATGATAGTTGATTGACATGAGCATCTTACCTTAGCCTTAAGTCAGCTGTAAGAGTCCGACCTCCATCGTTTCGATGCCGGAGCAGGGACGTAAGTGGACCTTTATCGCACCAGAATTGAACACGGGAAGCGCTTGTCGAAGCAATGTATCGATTCTTCCAGTTATGTATATTTTTCAATATGCTGTAATCACCTAGTTGAATAAAAGCCTGTTAAAATGAGCATCTGCAGGATGATTTCAAAATCCGGACATTTTCAGAGACAGGTGAAGAAATATTCTTAATGGAACTTGTCGTTTTAATCCTACCGAGCTAAGAAACCCATGGCTCGTAAACGTGTGATTTCACCACAATGCGTCAATGCCGCAGTGTGTGAGACCTGATGAATAAGATCAGAACCAACATATTTATTCATTTGTATTAAATTTTAGTCTTTATTATGTCATTTTTCATTCACAGCCATTTCACTGCACGTAATTCACATATTTATGCCAAAATTCTTAATTAATACTCAGTCACGCTGTCAACGCGTTATACTGTTTAAGATTAATTAGCTAAAATGTTCAACATTTTTTTTTTTTTAAGGCAACGCCCATGCGTTCATTCATCTGTTTTAACACCACTCTTAACCATGGCATGTGTAGTAAAACTGGCAATACAAATGGAAAAGTCAGCGGAAAAAATAAAAATAACATGGTGACTACATATTTACTATAGTAAATCCATGGTTAATTTTGTAAGGGTGTTTATCAGTCAAATTTATTTTAGTGTAAACAGGTTTAAAATATACTGAGAAAAACATTGTTAATGAGAAGACGAAATTGACTGCAGCAGGTTCAATTTATTTATTATTCAGAATGCACATTTGGAAGAGAAATATATTAATAGGAACATTTCAGCAGGTGATATGAGATGTAGGCCTAAACATCCACAGTTTCGAAATGCATACTCCACACGAACGTAATATTTTACTCCCGCGTAATATTTTAGAAGGACCTTAATTCATCCCACTCATCTCATCCGTGTTGTGTCAGGAAATCATGGAAACTGAGGCAGTGTGTCATTGTTTAGAATAAAAGCAGCCAGGTACACTGCAGTAACACCGGCGAAAGAAAGGAAAGAGAGGATTCTCCTATTAGTTTTCATTGCGTTATAATGGGACCGGAAGTGGGGATACACTGCTTTGCTTACCGGATACAGGAAGTGAGATAAAGGTCCATTAGACAAGAATATCTCTGATTGAGCAATTGAGGTGTTGTGTTGCTGGATGTAATAATGAACATAGTGGTCGTCATTTACTCCCGACATCAGAGCCGCTGAAGATGCAGTGGAATACATTTGTTTGTAAAGGTAATGCACCTCCCGATCTACATATATCCGTCCATGTTCGCGCAAATCATTCGTGACCCAGCTTCACTTACAGCAGAAGTGAGTATAAGGTTTTTTTTTTTTTTTTTTTTAAAATCAATCTTTGCGATCGCCTTTCCTAATAACGTGCTAGTTAGCAAGTTTAGTGGCTAAACACAGATAAATACGGCTAAAGTAAACAGGCTCATCACTCCACAAAGAGAAGAGACTGGCAGGGCGAGCAGAGCTCATTAACATTTGCAGCAACCTCGACCAGAACAGGATGATTTTTGCAGAGCTGATTTTGCCAAGGTAAAAAAGGGTGTTATTTACACTACCATTGAGAAATTAACCTAACCATGTTATAGACTTTTCATTAAGACCCTAAAGAATCGTATCAACTTGTGGAAAATGGGCATCCGATGACCCCTTTAAATGTTAATGAGCTCTGCTTGCCCCGCCCCTCTCTTCTCTCTGTGGAGTGACGAGCCTGTTTACTTTAGCCGCTAAACTTGCTAAGTAGCATGTTATTAGGAAAGGCGCATTCCATTCACAAACAAATGTAATCCACTGCATCTTCAGCGGCTCAGACGTTGGGAGTAAATGATGACCACTATGTTCATTATTACATCCAGCAACACAACATCTCAATAGCTCAATCAGAACTTACATCCCTGCTCCAGCATCAAAACAATGGAGGTCAGACTCTTACAGCTGATATAAGGCAGGTCTGAGGTAAGACACTCATGTCAATCAACTATCGTGGGAGCGGGAATCTGAGAATGACTCGATTTGAAAAAGGGGATATTATTTTTACAGATTAATTAAAAACCAGTGCATGGATTTTTATCATTATAGGGTAGATGTGTACATACACTGCCAACACACATTAATGTTCAAACAACATGTAAAAGTGAACTTTGCATCCGATGACCCCTTTAAGACACAGTCTTAACATAGTGGCTATGTTTATGCAACTGGTCCTAGATGCATAATAATAATATATTTCCTAACAACAAGAGTGGTAAGCAACACATTAAATTAAGAGCTCAATAGCATCTGGCTGGCTGGACAGAACACCTAGGCAGTAACCCCACAGCCTGGATCACAGTCTGTTATAATAGCAATAAAACTCCTTAAAACTTTGATCATGTAAAAAAAAAAAAAAAAAAAAAAAAAAAAAAGAAGAAGAAGTTATATGGAAAGATGCACAATAATAAATGGTATGCAACTGATACAGCACAAGGGGTAGGGGATGCATTAAACTGAGCTTAACCAGCTAAAAACTGAACCGCCACTCATTGCTTATCAGACGAAGGTGGTTGTTAGGGAGTGAAATATTTGATTGCAGAATGAGACTAATAACTATCCATTTTAATCAATTATCCATTTTATTGGAAAAAGACTGTACATTTCATGTCTTGTAAAACTATAAGTAAATTTAAATTATTTTCATGAGTACACCAACACTTCGATACTTATTAGTATTAGCACTGGTTTCAAACCAGCTTTACAGAAGTTATACTGTTACGCCTAAAGCGATGCTGTAAAGGCATTTTAGAGTGATGCGCAACGACAATACAAATGATCCCCTGGGTTTAGATCTTGGTATATTGTAAGGTAGAGCGGGGGAAAACACAAGACACAGCTTTAAGACACTTTTTTTCTTACTGCTGAAAATTAGATAATTTGCTGTGAAATCCATTTTCTCTCCAGTGCATTACAATGTAAGCTTGATGGTGAAAACTTCTACATCACTATTGTCAACATTGTCCATAGTTACAATAAAAATGTATCTTGATTTCATATTGTGGTTATTTTGGAAAATAACCACAACATAACCACACACACACACACTCTACACTAAATATTATTTTGTCTAGCATTTATCAGTGCTACAGTGCAGAGTGTTCGAATATAATTAAGAGATTTAAATATTTGTAAACTTTGTTTCATGCAAGAATATGTAGTTCTCAAAAAGTAAGAAATGTAAAGGGTTGTCAAAGTCTGATGCCAGTTCAACATTTTTCAAATTGAATTAAATTATTTAAACAACGTTTACACAGAGAGAGAGAGAGAGCGAGAGAGAGAATTTAACTTAACTTTATAATTTTAGTTCAATTTCAGTAATATCACTAAACCAGAACAATGACCCCCTCCCCCTTATTGTCTTTTTCCCTGCAACCTTAAGCCACAGCGAAACCAGCCAGTATTACGATCACATGATTAGGAATTAAGACACATGTAGATTTGAACAGATGCGACTTGTTGCTTTCGTTAGATGTGGTTGTGGTTTTGGTTTTGTGCTAATACAACATAGGAATGGTCAAGCGGAAATGGCTTAGAATTTAGGGTAGGCTATTCGGTAGGAGTAAACACGTCCACATGGCGGTCGGACGTGTTGACAACATGGCGCATAGAGCAAAACAACCAGAACACCGAAAAATAAAAATTAAATTAAATTAAATAAGATAAAATAAACGTTCCTTCATCACTGTCACGTGCACAAAAACAACAGACCCAGAAACTGCAAAAAGACAAAGTCAGTACTGTGGACCCGAATAAATTCAACGGTTAGGTAATGTTTCCCGCTTTATGAACACAAATGAATGCATGCATACCTGCTGGTGTGGCCCCAAAGATCCGAACCACGGGCACTTTCTTGACATCGCTTTCTCTGAACTCAGAGTAACAGACGTCCAACTCCCTGATCGGACTGCTCATGTAATAATCCGCCGTGACGATCCGCACTGAAAACATGTTCCGTTCTGTTGTGCAGGGCAAGCATGAGACGATTTATAATTACAAATAATAATAAAAGCAGACGCAACAGTCGACCACAGCCTTCCCTTTAAGGTACGCTGATGTTTTGTGTTTCTGCAGAGAACTGCTTGGACCGTGGCGGCTTTAAAATGAGCGTGATTTGTGGAAATATTGCTCGCGATAATCATTCGATAATCCTATGCTGCAAGTGATTCCTAAAGATCACATCCTTAATTCCTACCTAAATTGTTCAAATACATCTATTTCATTTTAAAAGGAAAATCTAATGTACACTCTCGCTACAGCAATACGATCACGACACTGTTGGGCAATCCTAATCTTTCCCATCCCTCCCATTTCCACGTAGAGTGCACTGCAGCATTCCTTGCACCCAGTCGCTGGGTCAGCTAGTTCACTGCACTTCTGCTGAGAAAGGAAGCTCCACGCTGTCTCTGCTCTTATTGGTCCGCACCAAAGACAAGACTCCTTCAGATTGGTTTACAAGAAGATAAACGTGCTGATTGGCACATGTTAGGCGGAAATAACACGAAGATTACAATACAATAAAAGCCTCAGAATACGGTATACATGTATTCATACGATGGTTGAACAGATAGATACGACAAAAAATTATGATTGCAATAAACGAGGGATCAAGCCAGCTTTTATTTAACTTCACTAGGTATTCAATCGGTATGATAGGTGATAGTAGATATGATAGTAGACTACTTCTACTGCTACTACCTGCTGGTTTGGAAGAATTTTATTTTATTTTATTTTATTTTAACAAAAATCCCCGTTCCCGTCGTTTCAGAAAATAGTACAAGGGTGAGCGCGTCGACTATATTCTCTATCTGATCATTAAAAAAATAAAATTGGTTGACATGTTCTCTTAATTTATATGTTAAATGCACAAATATGAAGTAAGTATTCAATAAAGAGATAAAAGGTAAGTGTTAGTCAGTCAGCCAGTAAAACGAAATGACCGTTACTTTTACTTAAAACGCTGTATTACTCTAATTTCCGTCCTGTGATTCTGTAAAATAGTAATGGTTCTAAAAAAGGTAGATTAAGATAAAAAAATAACATCCAAAAAATACTGCTCTTTTTTTTTTTTTTTTGCAGCCTTTAAAAACGTAGCTCTGTTTTTTTTTTTTTTTTTTAGCTTGTTTACCGACAGCTTGTCACATAGCAGCTTTTAGGAATTGTTCTGTATTTGCTTGTCAGTCAGAAATGACAATGTATTTTTTTTAAATGTGTATAATTGTAGCTTTAACCGTACTTTGACTGTGTTTATTGAAGTTTATTGTTAAAAAATAAATAAATACAAAGTCAATGGAGAGCGTTGAATCGTTTTCCCCTCCGGTGTGGGCGTGGCCAAAATGCATTCCGTCTCTATGCCCTAAGTACTGCTCACTGCAGAGCCGAATGGCCTCCAGCTCCTCTCTGGATGTCTAGCTCCGCCTATGTGTGAACTAATGGGTGGAGTTATGTTTAGGAAAGGGTAAGAGGTAGGGTTAGGGTGTGGTTAGGTGTCTATCTCCACCCATTGCCTCCAGCGAGGGGGAGCTAGAGCTCTAGCTCCTCCCATTTGGCTCTGCAGCGTGGACTTTCCCTAATTTGCATAATACAGAAAGTTTCCTGAACAAACCGAAAGCAGGTGTGCCGCTTTACAGGAAGAGACAGGCTCAGAACAGGTAAGGAACATTAAAAACCTGTACTTAATGGTTATGTTTAAACATAAAACATTTAATCTATTTAAACTTTTTGTTGTTGTTGTTGCATGGAATTTAAGATTATGCTGCTATTTGTTTGCTTGCTTTAATGATTGGGAAAGTTTTGTAAAGAAAGGTGAACGGGTTAAACTATTGCGTTACACGAGGCCTCATGAACTCGGCTAAGTTCTTTGCCTTCTCCTTCTTCTTCGTCAAACTCCTTATTGCTTCCTCTTTAATTTCCTATGTTAATTTGTGTTTTTTTTTTTTTTTTTTCCATCAGATATCGCATTCTGAATATAGGAATACAGGAAAAGCAATGGAATCATTTCCAGGTAAAGAAAAGTTTCCACATTTTGGAAAAGAATGGCAATTCTTAATTGTATTATTTAAAAACATTCATTTTGGTTTTTAGGTTGAAATAAGACCGGAATGTAGTGTTTCTCAACGGATTTTGCATTAGCACATACAAGCGGCGTTTCATTGCGGAGGCTGTGTCCTCTGGAGGTCGCATCTGAAGGCTGCAGACGTCATTGGGGCAGCTCATTTAGGAAAAGTAACCATTAAATTGCAGTCAAAAAAAAAAAACAAAAAAAAAAAAAATACAGTATTTTCACCTCGCAGGGAATAACAGTCAATTTTATTATGGTTACTTTTCTTAAATAAGTCATCCTTGACTTATCCGGATGACACAGCCTTGCATCAGGCAAAATAGATGGTGGCTTAGAGATGCTAGATTTTTTTTTTTTTTTTTTTGACATTAAACTTAAAGACTGGTTAAGAAATTGTCTAAAAAAGATAATTCTATCTGGTTCTTTATGCCACAATGTATCTTTCAAAAACTTGGAGGGCTATCTTTTCTTCTGAGATGTAATTTTCTTCCAGGAAAGTTACCTATTAAATTATCTACTTTTCACCAGCAAGTATTACTGGCTTCGAAAATATGTTTTCATCACAACTTTTCTCCACATAAAATGCTTTTATGGAACAATTGTCTCATTACTTGTAGAAATAAATCGCTATTTTTGCATATGTGGTTTGAAAGGAATATATATTTTGTTATGGATCTGTTCTATGATAGTAGAGACATTCTGTCTTATGAAGATTTCATGTGTTTTTACAACTTTCCCATTCCCTTTAAAGAATTTCAACAAGTGGTTAAAGCTATTCCAAATGGATTGGTACAACTATAAATAAGTGGTTCTCAACTCCAGTCCTCGGTGTCCACTGCTCTGCACATTTTGTATGTTTCTGAATCTGACACACTCAGTTCAGTTCATGGTTCTTTCTCCTAACAAGCTGATGATTTGAATCAGGTGCGTTAAACGAGGGAGACATACAAAATGTGTAGAGCAGTGAGCCCCGGGAAGACTGGATGAATAATTTATGACTAGATTAATAATAGTTTATAATATTATGAATAATTTTATAAAGATTAACTTAAAGTGGCAACCATCAGTTAGTTTCCTATGAAATCAAAATTGATGTCTTTTTCTTGATGTTCTTCTTTTTTTGGCTTTTATAGCCTTTAGGCTATCTAGGAAGGGCATCCGGCGTAAAACACGTGCCAAATCGGCTTTGCGGATCACTCCACTGTGGTGACCGAGAAAGAGAGAGAGAGAGATAGCCTTAAGGTTATCTATAAGCTAGTGTGCTCCATAACAATGACAAAATTCGCATTTACAAGATATAAGCATTCAAAGTTAACAGTCTTTAACTTCTGCCAATATGGATTAATGATTTTGATGACATCACCCTGCACTTCAGCTTCTCATCGAAGTTTTTGTATAATCAAATACTCTCTAGAAACCGGAACATCCTACCCTGTACACTATAAATGTGACTCTGAACCACAAAACCAGTCTTAAGTAGCATGAGCTTATTTGAAGCAATAGCTAAAAATACACTGAATGGGTCAAAATTACTGATTTTTTTTTTTTATGCCAAAAATCAGGATATTAAGTAAAGATCATGTTCCATGAAGATATTTAGTAAATTTCCTACCATAAATATATCAAAACTTAATTTTTAATTAGTAATATTCATTGCTAAAAACTTCATTTGGACAAATTTATAGGCGATTTTCTCAATATTTTTATTTATTTATTTTTTTTGTACCCTCAGATTCCATATTTTCAAATAGCTGTGTCTCGGAAACATATTGTCCTATCTTAACAAACCATACATCAATGGAAATCTTATTCATTTAGCTTTCAGATGATGTATAAATCTCAATTTCAAAAAATTAAACACTTATGACTGGTTTTGTGGTCCAGGGTCTCAAATAGACACTAAAGCTGCGGCTAAAATGGCTGAATGGAACATAGTTCACTATATAGGGGTTAGGGAGTGATTCAGACACTGTAAATGACAGTGTAAATTCAGAAAGTGCATGTTTATATTAGATTTGTGTATTAGGTGCTGGCAGCGTAATATACATTACCTATACTGCTGTTTGGGTCTATGCTAATAACATGACCGAAACAATAAAATAAAAGCACAAGTGGGTCTTGTAAAGTGTCACTTTACGGATTCTGTGCTTGATAAGCTCTAAAACAAGGTTTTTGATTTATAGGGATTTGAAAAAGAGGAGCAGGTGGATTTTTATTATTATAGGGTGGTTGTGAACACAAACTGCCAACACACATTTATGTTCAACCAACATGTAAATGTGAATTGTGCATAATAGGTGCCCTTTAAAGTCTGTTTATGAAGTATTTACAGACATTTAAAGTGGATGAGCTTAAAGGGAGCAGCAACAATTTTAATGAATAAATATTACATTAAATTTAAAGGACAAGAAAAATACAAAATAAATAATCTAGGTTATGTATTAAGTTTATACGTATTTTAATGTGAACAACTACTGACAATATCTGTGAAATTATACTTTTTCTGTGTGATTTTCATAGTTGTGCACCTTTTAATTTTAATTTTTTTCAAAATTACAGCAGTGTAAAACCACAGACCAGCAATAAACTGTACATGTATAAAATTACAGATTTAAAAATACAAGCCAGTAATGCTTAAATGATTTGCGACTTCTATCGTACCTCTATTTCAATATAAAGCTAATGCTTTGCACTGGAATTCACGCTCTGCCTTTGTGAACAGTAAACCTTGCCTAGTTTGTTTTGATTGGCGCAAACATGGTTGCGGCCCTGTGTTGAAATATATTCAATTACACAGTGGCTGTCATAACTTTACATAACAGATTAATTTAAACATACATTAAATGATAAAGACATCATTAACAGGTAAAGTAAAATATAATGAGTATATAGTCTAATATTTCATGAAATGCTCTTCTCTAGACTTCATTTCTCTTGCGAACTAACGAGCTGTGGGCACTGATGATTTACCTGAGGTAAATGAAACACTGATTGAGTGATTATATGAGGCATGAGATGTTCTTTCATGTTTATTTCGCATTAAAGGTATTAGTAAGGAGGAAGGAAAGATCGCTAGCGTGAGTGAACGCAGCCACTCTAGTTAATGCTTGTGTTTATACCAGCCATGCCACGCCACATTTCTGAAATGTCCCAAAAGCGGCTCTCCAATGGATCTGTTATGTCACAGCAATCTGTCATGCCACATATAAAGGCTATTTGTTTGAATTTCCTGGAAAAAAACTGTATTTGTTCGGTACACAAAACTGAAACACCTGAAAATTTTTGGTACCAATATATGTACCATTACACCCCTATTAATGCTTGTGAAGTAATACATTAGTGTAACACACAATCTTAAACAGCTAATCAGCTAACTATGTTATATAGCATATTCGCTATGTCACTAAAACTATCTTTTGGATCTAACTGTAATTATTTCTCACATCCAAGTTCCAGGTTCTAATATGCAAAAGTCTAAACATTAATCTCTTAATTTTGCAGTGAGTAGTAAAACTTACCCAAAAATAAAGGCTTAAACATTTAAAAAAAAAATTTAAGGGGCTTGTCTTCTGGTGAAAGTTTTCAGACAGCTTTCAAAATATCTCAGTGTGCAATTGAAATAACAGGAGGTATGTAGTAACAACCACATCAACTGGTTAAGACATCAAGTAGAATAATACATTATTTTTTCTTTTTATAATCTGTGCTCAAAAATGGTAGTGTGCTTAATGGGTACTTGAGCTTAATAGGTACATTTACCCTAGTCATATAAACCCCAGCCCCAAATGTATCGTGATTTGTTTAACATCTCAACTGACCTGAACTGTCACATATTTTTATAAATTTTCTAACAGCTCGGGGTACATCGTTACATCCCTACATGTGACCTACTTTTAGGCAAGAATACCACAGAGTTGAGAACCACTATATAGCAGCATTACTTCTGTTAAGTCAATACCTCTAAAAGGTACTTATCTGAATCAATGCAAGGGTATAGATATTATTGATTATGTCCATAATGCACTAACCACAGACCTCTCTCTATTTGTCCACATGTTTTGTTTTCTCAGACTGTTGTCCACATCTGAGTATGCCTGTAGAGACTGATGAGTCTATGACCTTGTCCTCTCTCAATCTGGTCTGGCCTGCATGCCAGCAGTGCCCATCACACACCCTTAAAGATGAAGGAAAAAGTGGTAGCCCAAAAATGTGTGTTCGTGATGTAAGTAGATTGGATTACCTAGATGGTTGCTGTGGGCTTCCTCCTAAAGATTTAAGGGCCAGTCCCGTCACCAAACTTTCCATAAGTGATTCACAACACACAGAGAGCCCTGCAGGCTTGCCCAGTCTCTACTTGCCTCAAAGTTCAGGAAGATACCTTCAGAGAGACTGTAGAGCCCACATAGAAGATCTGAGTGAAGAATTCTTGGGCATCAGTCTTCAAAATCGCTGCAGTTCCCCTGTCCTATATTCACACACCCAAAACCCTGTGAGTGAGGATGAGGAGAGTCTAGAAAAGCCTAGTCCCCTTCGCTCTGACCTGGGAGAGAATTCTTGCAGATATTCTCCAGCAAAACAGCCAGGATTTCACGGTATGTCTGTTACTATTTTGATTGATCTGCAGTTTTTTTTCCAAATATGATATGATAAAATGTTTAAAACTGAGCTGAAGTACTACTCTCT
This sequence comes from Cirrhinus mrigala, assembly GCA_036247105.1. NCBI lineage: Eukaryota > Metazoa > Chordata > Actinopteri > Cypriniformes > Cyprinidae > Cirrhinus > Cirrhinus mrigala. The sequence goes on from CM070026.1 coordinate 4,445,619, forward strand.
TAATGGTATCTGAAAGTGTAATACATGCAAGGGTGGAAATGGGGCTGGGACATGGAGGAGTCCAGGAAGTGAATTTCTGTGGGGGCGGTGCTCTGATTCAAACTGACTGCATTATTATTAGCCTGTAAAAGGTATGCAGCACATAAATGTAGTGGGATATTCTGCATCTGCAGTTGTACAATATTGACTTTGATCAGTGTTTGGGATACATGCAGCCAGTAATGGACCAAAACTTTGGCAGAAGTCATTACAGACATCTGATAACATAAACTTTGATATGGATGAAGTTGCATGTACTACTATATATGCACTGGAAATAAATCAGGCTTAATCTGATTTAATGATGTTGTGGAGCTTGTGTTGATGAGTTAAGACCACACTGAGTTAGAACCACACGAACAAAAGTAATAAATTCTGAGCTGTATTCTTCCTCAGTAATTTCTTTTTTGGAGTCTTGACTTATGACTATGACACACCAAGCCATCAGTGAGCATGTGTCAGCCCAGTTTGTGCAGTGTTTTTTACACCATCAGCACTAGTCGAAACCCCATCAGTTGGCCGATTAAACATGTTTAATCAGTGTTTGGCAGTCAATGAGAGAGGTTACCTTTACTGGCTGTTCAGAATTCTCATTTTAATCAGATTTTATCCAGCAAATAGTTATTCACAGACATTTAAAAAATATATCAATATTAACTGTACTTCCTGTATTAACTGTTCTGAAACTTAACCCTGCATTATGACATAGATATTGCTGATGGAGGACAGGTTATTAAGCAGACAAGTGTCAATCATTCAGATGAGAATTCCAAATGAGAGCCGATGTCACCACCACTGCAATTTGGATCTGTAAGACTCCACAGACAGTTAAAACATGTTTAAACTTTTTGGAGATCGGGCCAATAATTTTTATTTCCAGTAACAGAGAGCAGAAATTTCAGTAAAGAATGGTACGTGATTTACTTTATGGATGCTGTTTAGCCCTTCACTAAAGCCAGGCATACACTGTGTGATTTCAGCAGAATTTTTTTTTAAATAACTCTCACTGTGTGAGTAAATTGCATGCAATATCAAGCAAATTCTCAGAATTTATGTGCTCACACTATACGGTCCAGTCATTGAGCTGCGACTTGACTGCTCACTATATAAAAAGTGAAAAAATGTGGCTAAGTATGTTGTCCCATACTTGTAATTTGTGTTCTGCATTTATCCCATCCAAGTGCACACACACACAGCAGTAAGTAGTGAACACACACATACCGGAGCAGTGGGCAGTCATTTTTGCTATAGTATCTTTGGGCTACAAGTGTGACCATGACTGCCCCACATATGTGTGAAATAAACACATGGGATCCCCCGAACCCGAAACTGTGTTGCCTCCATTGCTTCCATTCAAACCACATGCCATGTCAAGTTTAGCACAGTCAGTTCGTAGCTCTGTTTCAACTGTGTGATATCCTCTTGAGGGGCGACCAAAATTTCTGACATATCAGAAATTCATCCAACTATCCAATTACGGGTCAAAAGAGGCTAATTGCCTCTCCACCCTGTACACTGCACATCAAAACATGCAGGACAAAGCTGAAATTCGGCCTGAAAAAAATAAAAAAGTAAAAAAAAATAAAATAAAAAAAATAAAACAAAATAAAAGTCATGCGATTAGGAAATTGGCTCAAAAGTGGACGAAATTTGCAGTGTTTGCCTGACTTAAAGTGGGGCAATGTTCTGATACCTATATTTGAAAAACTTTTTATTTTTATGCAGATTTTTTTCTTGCCCCCTGACTCATGAGTTAAATGTCACCCATGATGATGGGGGTTCCAATTCTGCAGAAATCTGCAGAATTCTGTGCACACAGACTCCATGTAGGCCTGAATGATTAGCCTCTGCAGATAATGCAGTCTTAACACACAAATTTAATTCTGTGTTTATCATCGTATGTTAATATGTATCTTTATAGATAAGTACCCACCAGAGGTTTTATATCACTGGCAAAAGGAGCCTGCAAATTATCCACAGCCCAACTATCCGCTGTATCATCCACGACCTGAGCATGCAAGGTATTATGTTTATAACACATAACTTTATAAACCTTTTTTTCCCCAATACATAATTTGCCAACTACCAATCTTCAATTTCATTTTTAAAAAGTTTATATTAATTTTATTAGGATGGTAGAAGGTAGAAAGTCTCAAGCTACAGTGTGTAGTACTTCGTAGGGCAGTGGTTCTCAAACTTTTTACAGTGGCATACCCCCTGGGGCATTTAACATTCTTTTGAGTACTTATACCACAGTCACATATTTTCCATTAAGGCATATTTTGCCCCCTTAAACCCTTAAATTGATTTATAGCTGCATTTTTTTACCTGTATAGAGGCAAAGTTTTTTCTAAGCTTATTAATTGTATGTCAACTTTTATAAGATGTTCTTAACATTCTATTAAGTGTATTATTAATATACTAAAGAAAGCAATAAATTATGACAAAATTAAATGATACTTGTAGATTTAAACTAAAACCGACAGGTGGCGGCAAGTCACTGTCTTAATGAGCGAGGCGTCACGTCTTTCAATCATTCATTCATTCAGTAGGGAAGAGGCTATAGTTATGAATGGGTTATTAACTGACTCTCCGAATCATTAAAGCTACAGATTTCTTCACTAACGAAACACCACTGTTGCTTAGAGATGTACACCAGTTCTGTCGCAGATTTCGTTGGAACTATTATTTTGTTGTAAAATATAACAAACAATAATGGCAATATTGTGTTTAAAATGTGGGATACATTTAAAATGTTCACTTAATATTACCTTTTTGTTGAACTGTTATATAAAATCAACATTTGCAATCGTTTGGATATTTAGAGAAAATTGTGTTCTTGCTTGTATTTTAAACATGAAAAACAATAACTCGCACAGGGCATGTTTCTGAATCAAAGAGTTTCTTAAGTCGATACAGTCTGTGTCAATATTTTTTCTTCATGCTGTTAAGTGCTACAAATCTACTTTAAAGATACAATGAACAGCAGAGCGATTTACTAAAGCAGCATACTTTGCGGGCATTCTATCATACGCATGCTGCTGGTGTGGATGCAGTCAGTTTTGACCACAAAAGATGAGGTAATTTGATATCATTTGACCGTTTACGACACTCAAATTTTCCTGTTGTATACTAAAAGTGGTATTTTGCTTGTCTAAAATACATGCTCTGTTTTAATATTACTTTAAACTGGGGTAAGAATTAAATGAATGCCAAAGCTCAGGATTTTGTTCGTGTACCCCCTCCCTCACCTCACGTACCCCCAGGGGTACGCGTACCCCAGTTTGAGAACCACTTTGGGCATTAAGCTCTTTTAGAAAAATTTGTTTTGTCAAGATAAAGTATGACTGCTTTTATTTTTTTTTGTTTAAACTAAGCTGATTTTCTTCAAGTGTCTTCTGTTTCATGATTCACATAAATTATTTTTAATTCTGTGATTGCAATACACAAGGCATTAAACTAACACCATAGCCCTGCCCCAAAACTGTGTTAAATGAAATCAAATTGTATGAGTTAGTTATTCATACAAGCTTACTTTTGCAGGTTTAGTCGGACTAGTTCCTCAAATGTCCCATACTTTGCTGGTCTTGTGATCATCATCACAATAAAATCAAAGAAATTTTAAATTCGTATATGACAAGTATATGAAACTCAAAGCAGAATAATAACAATATTTTAAAAAATATAGTTATTCACAGTTGTACAATTCTTAGATATGTTTTTTATTTTAAATGTGCTTAATCATACTTTTTATTTTTTACTGATTATCATATCCATTATTGGATAGTGTTGGCATACTTAAGTGCGGTTGTAATGACACACACTGAACTGAATTGCCCTTAATATATAAATGCTTTGCTTTCCCTTTGGAGGCCAATCTCTAGACAAGTGGCAGTTGTGAGGCCCCCTCAAATCACATCCCATCAGAGTACAGCCCCTGTGAGAGAGCTTATATCAGAAGTGTGTGTCCAGCCTTCCCAACCAGTTGCCGTTGGTCACCCTCAAATGCTGAGGCGCAACATCAGTCTTCCCGATGACTGCAGTGAGTGATGCTTCAAAAACAGATTTTCAGATCACCATGAACTCTGACAGTGTACATAATTTTCTTGATTTTCAGGAGACATTTTCATAACATATTCTGTGGACACTGCAGCAGAGTTGATGCCATTTGTCAATTTTTTGATTAATCAGGGATTCAGACCAGCTGTAAGAATGCCTACTATTTGCTTATTTACACTGTCAATTCATAAAAGATTTTTTTTAGTCTTGTGTAGATATATTAAACAAAGAAATCCTTTTTTTTTTTTTTCAGATTGATATATTTGAAGACAGAGTTAGACAAATGGACATCAACAAATGGATGGACAGTTTTTTAAAAAATGTAAGCCAGTTTATGTATTATTGTTTAAAAAGGGACAAAAAAAGAGTTCTTTAAAAGGTGATGTGTGTAATATGTAAATATTTTAAGCATTCACAGGTAGAACAGGAAGTTTAAATACTGTGAATTTTGGATACTTTCAGTACACAGGGCTGGCACCAGGGACCTCTACGCCATTTAAAGGGGTCATCGGATGCAAAGTTCATTTTTACATGTTGTTTGAACATTAATGTGTGTTGCTAGGTCCTAGGTCACTCATTGGTTAATTGATTATGCACACCTGCTCTTCCTTGTTTGTTCCCTTGAATATACAGCTCTCAGTTCCCTTTCTGTCGTACACTTCGCGTTATGTCAAGTGTACGACACCAGGGTTCGCTCTTGGGAGCCCAAACACCTCTGAAAACTTTGAGAAAAGGCCAATGAAATTGGGTATGCAGATTTGCATAGCTGGCCACGGCCCAGATATCCGGGTATAAATAGGGCAGCGTAGGATCGGCTCACTTGTTCTTTTTCTTCGGAGCCGAATACAGCGTCTCTCTGTGAGAAGCTGCACCATTCACCTCTTTGTCGTTGGATTTCTCCTTTCTCAGACACAGATAAGTGTTGTAAGAGTTCCCCTGGGTGCTTCAACGGTGATCTTGAAGAGCAATCTTCCTCCTAAAAGAGTAATTTCTCTAAAAGAGCTGGTGCGGTTGGGATTGTGTGTTAAACATGCCTTTCCCTCCGTGTCCTTCTGGTTGCGGCTTACCTCCCCAAACGATCGACACGATCGTTGTGTTCAGTGTATCTTATATCACACAAGAAGTTGATGAAATCGCAGAAGGCTCGGTTTTCAGTCAGAACGCGATATACCAACTCCTCCTCATTCACCACCCTCGATGGGGGTCCAGCGGGGGGCTTACGGAGGTCCCCCAAGCGGAAAGGGTGATTGCGGTGCACTCCGCACAAAACGCCACCGTTTGACAGGATCCCCCCAAGGCTCCCGTCCAGGGCCTGTAAGTTCCTTCCGGGCAAAGGCTTACACGGCTTCTGGACAAGCTGCTTCTGCCCTGCATGCCATGGCCATCCTGTGGGTGTTCAGGCCAAGGCGTTATGAGATCTGTACAAGGGTGGTTCCAACCTAGAGCTACAGGAACTGCGACTGATTACGCCCTCTGAGCTATGAAAGTTGTGGCGCAGGCTTTGGGAAGGGCAATGTCCACATTGTTGGTCCAGGAGCGCCACCTGTGGCTTAACCTGGCAGAAATGCGGGAAGTTAGAAGTCCGCTTTTTGAACCCCCATTTCCCAGGTCGGTCCTTTCAGCGACACCATGATAGAATTTGCACGCCAGTTCTTCACGGTAATATAAAGAAAAAAAGCAGACAGAGGCCATCATGTATCCGGCCTCAGGCGTGGGTCGGGCTTCGGCCCCGTACTCCCAACAGCCTGTCTGCTTGTCGCCACGGATGGTCCCCTGCAAAACTGCTGAGGCCCCACAACAGCCGGGCCTCCAGCCAGACCTGCCCAATGGTCAAAGTTCTTGTGGAAGGGGGCAACGTCAGCTCGTCAGTAGGTTTCCTAGAACCCTCGTTAGGTTTCTAGTTTTTCCTCAGACGAGCAACCCAGAGGAGGTGGGTTAACTGACCTACCCAGATCCACTCACGACCTGGGGATGAGAGATGGATTAGGCCCCATTCCGACCGCCTGTCATCCGGCAGACAGTCACTGCGTGGTCAGTAAGAGCGTCCCTCCTCTCGGTTATCTTACAGCACTATGGCTCTCCATGAGACGGCCTGATGCTGAGTCTGCAGACCTGGTATCTCTGCATGTTGGCAAAGGCACCCCGTGTTCCTTGGGGCTTCCATCTCCAAGCATGGCGCCCTTTGCTCTATTCAGCCACAACATCCCCACTCCAGGTACGAGGGGTGTAGTTCCTCTGAGACTGCTAGCAGAGTTCTGAGATGATTCGGGCCCAATCCCTCCCGTTGGCTTCTTAGGACTACCTGACTCAGCTACGCGACTCAGGTTGCGAGGCGTCCGCCAAGTTCTATGGCATTCTCTTAAAAAATCGGCTCGGGGAGAATGCTGTGGTCCTTCAAGCAGAAATTGCAACCCTCCTGGGAAAGGGTGTGATGGAGCCTATCCCCTCAACCGAAATGAAGAGGGGGTTTGTTAGCCCCTATTTCATTGTACCCAGGAAGGGTGGTGGACTCACACCAATCTTAAATCTGAGGTTTTTTGAATCTGACCCTTTACAAGCTCCCGTTCAAAATATTAACCCCTTAAACACACATTCTTCATGTGTCAGGGTTCAAGATTGGTTTGTGGCGTTAGACCTGAAGGACGCGTAATGTCATGTCTTGATCCTTCCAAGACTCCGTCTTCGAGGTCAGGCTCATCAGTACAAGGTGCTCCCTGTGGCCTATCCCTCTCGCCCCGCACATTCACAAAGGTTACAGAGGCTGCCCTTGCCCCTTCAGGGAACTGGGCATATGCATTCTCAGTTATCTCAGTGACTGGCTGGTCCTAGCATGCTCACGAGGTTTGGTTTGCACTCTCAGGGATGTGGTTCTCAACCACTTGGCTCGATGGGACTTCAGGTCATCTGGGAAAAGAGTAAACTCTCCTCAGTACAGGGTTTCTCTTTTCTCTGTGTGGACTAGGTCACTGTGACTTCACATCTTTCTTAAGACTGTGCACAGTCAGTGCTGAAGTGCGTGAGAGCACTCAGATTCAGTACAGCGGCCCCCCCTTATATGTACCAAGGCTCCTGGGGCATATGGCATCCTCAGCCGCGGTCACGCTGCTGGTCCCGATGCATATGAAACCTCTGTAGCACTGACTTCATACCGAGTCCCAAGATGGGCATGGTGCACAGGCACACATTTTGTGTACATCACACTTTTGTATTGCAAACCTTCAGCCCTTGGGGACACATTTTTGTTTCTACGGGCAAAGGTGCTCTTGGAACAAGTGTCTAGATGCACTGTTGTCACAAACAGTTGCTTCCAAGTCAAGCTGGGGTGCCGTGTGCAGGGGGCATTCAGCCTCAGGGGTCCGGTTTGGCCCTTGGCTGCTTTTGCATTCAATTGCCTGGAGTTGTTGACAATGCTTCGGGCCCTGAAGAGGTTTCGGCCTTAGTTCAGGGCAAGCATGTGTTGGTCTGCACAGACAACACAGCGCCTGTGGCGTACATCGACCACCAAGATGGTGTGCGCTCCTTTTGCATGTCACAACTGGCCCGCTATCTCCTGCTTTGGAGCCAGCACAGACTCAAGCTTCTGCGTGCCACTCACATTCCAAGTGACAAGTTTGCTCCGAGGTGAGTGGAGGCTCCGCCCTCAGACGGTCCAGCTGATTGGAGTCGGTTCAGCCAGGCACAGGTAGTTCTCTTCGCCTCACCAGAATCCACTCATTGCCAGATACGGCCTGACCGAGGCTCCCCCTCAGTACAGATGCATTGGCACTCAGCTGACCGAGTGGCTTACGCAAGCATGCTTATCCCCCAGTGAGCCTCATTGAACAGACACTGTGCAATGTCAGAAAGGATACAGAACAGATTTTTCTGGTAGCCCTGTTCGGCCTAACAAAACCTGGTTCTCGAAGCTTGTACTCCTAACATCAATCCTTTTCTTGCACATCCCTCTGTGAAAGAACCTCCTTTCTCAGGGGAAGGGCACAATCTGGCACCCGTGCACAGATCTCCGGAACTTCCTTCTATGGTCCCTGGACGTGACCAGGAGGTCCCTAGAAAACTTCCACCCAGAGTGGTAAGCACCTCATGCAGGACAGAGCCCCCTCCACTAGGCGGTGGTACGTCCTGGAAATGGCGCAGGTGTTCTTCCCAAGAGAAGAACCCACGGAGATGCGGCATCAAATCTGTGCTATCTCTCCTCCCAGGAGTGTGGCAGCTACCATGACTTGGTGGAAGGCAGATCGGTGAAGCACAATTTGTTATCAGATTCCTTAAGGGGTGCCTGGAAGTTGAACCCTCCCTGGCTGCACCACATGCCCTCTTGAACTGTCTGTGGTCCTTTAGCACTACAGTAAGATCTGCTGAGCCCCTTCAGTCGTTTGGTTATGTGCTTTCTCCATGGAGACAGCTTCCCTGACTGCGCTCACCTCTGTTAAAGAACGGGAAATCTTCAAGCCCTCTCCGTCAACATTCGTGCCTGGAATTTGGGCTGGTAAACTCTCACGTTGTTCTGAGAACCCGGCCTAAATACGTGCCTGAGGTAACCACCACCATATAGAGCAGGTGGTGACCTTGCAAGCTACCCCTTCCCGAGAAGGGGACCCCAACCTGTTTGTTTTGCCCAGTCCGTACCCTACATATGATACTGAACGCACCCGGAGGTAAGACATTCTAAACAGCTCTTGTCTAACAGACAACTCTAACAGACAACTGTAGAGCTGCAGGTTGGGCTACACCTAACACATTCGACAGATTCTCTAATGTGCGAATGGAGCCAGTATCTTCCGGAGTCCTAATTGCAAGCGTCTGGACTCAGGAGACTGGTATGGTGTAGAGCTTGCTATAGCGCTTCCCCCTTTGGGTGAACTGTGTACTGAGAAATGGGAAACAGAGGTAGTGCATCCCACCCACAAAACTCCTTCACCACTGTTGTGTCTTCTTTGTTGCCACTGGTCCCACCTAGCTCAGTGTTTTCTTCATCATTACATCACCATCAGTCCTGCCACACAGCCCTGATCATCTGAGTCCATTGCTTCACCTTGTCATGTCAACCAGTTGGCTCCACCTTAGCTCCTCGCTCCCTCAGCTCTACCATGGGTCTTTGTCCCTCTGGCTCCACCATGCTTCCTTATCCATGTCTCTGCATTGGTTGGTTGTTGCTCTGTGTGCGGCACGGACTTGTGGGTGCTTGTCTGTGACTTGTCCCTTTACCCCTTTGGCTGCGGCAGGCTAGTTTGTTTGGCCTAGTTTTTGTCTTCATTTTTCTGTAACTGGTTAATTTCCTCGTGATGAATGATGGACTCACGCCAAGGTTTTGAATGATGTTAACACTTTACTGAAGAACTGTGTAGTTGTCACATGTAATTGCAGACGACCTGCTTCTGTACACATCCAGGGCCTATACTGACATCCTGATTACAAATACATGTCAAGCACAAATGTGATTAACATATAACTAAAAAATTTTAATTAATGTTTTAAACCTAGGTTACTAGTTGTTTGTTACTTTGTATATAAAGCTCTCAGTGTGTTGTTCACTCTCTGTTCTCGTCATTCTGTTTAGTTAGCTCCTTGTCATTTTTGTCTTTTTGGAATTATCTTTTGAGTTTTAATAAAACTGCTGCAACTAGAACAAGCTACATTCTCCTTCACTGCAACTGACTGTGACAATATTATTTGAAATTGATTTCTGGAGCAGAAATTAATTTAATTATCACAGTCATGAGCTGTAGTTAAACTGAGCAATATTACATGTAGGAGTGCTGTTATGGAAATTATCATGGCTGTAGTTTGTCTGTAGATATCCATTCTATAAATGGGTACTTTTTAGGCAAAAATTGACCAGTTCATTTGTGTGTTTATATTCTGTGCTTTTTACTGGAATCTGATCAATTTGTTTTGCAGAAGTCAGTGTTAATAATTGTAGTGATCAGTCCAAAGTATAAGACAGATGTTGAGGGAGATGGATCTGATCAACATGGACTACACACCAAGTACATACACACTCAGGTGAGAGCTGTCTGATAGCTGTCTCTTCTCATCCTTCTATAGATCTGTGTGAAAGCTTCTTTAAATGTTTTGATAAGGTTGATCTTCTAAGATGTAGCATTTTACCATCAGGGAATGCCGTTGAAGTTATAACTACAATTTAAAAAAAAGTGGCAATTTTAACAGCGATTTACTTCTCCTTTGGGTTAGCTGTGCATGTTTATGATTGTTTTCATTTTCAGATACAAAATGAATTCATTCTGCAGAGATGTCTAAACTTTAGATTGGTACCAGTGCTGTTTCCCAGTGCTAACCAAGTAAGTCATCAAAAAAAATAAAATAAATAAAAGTGCTTTGGGTATGAGATGGGAGACATGTTTACACTGTAAAAAACAACTTGTTGAGTCAACTTAAAATAATTTGTTACCCAGCTGCCTTAAAATTTTAAATTCAGTCAACTAAAAAAGTTCAGTCAATTTGAAATGTTGAGTTGTACTAAGTGACAACTTAGATATTTCATAGAAGTTCAACCAATTTTTTTGTTTAGTCAACTTAAATATCTAATTTGTCACTTAACATTTCAAGTTGACTAAACTTATCTGAGTTGACTTAAAATTGTAAAGGGGTCATCGGATGCTAAGTTCACTTTTACATGTTGTTTGAACATTAATGTGTGTTGGCAGCGTATGTACAAATCTACCCTATAATGATAAAAATCCATGAAGTGGTTTTTAATTAATCTGTAAAAATAATATTCCATTTTTTAAATCGAGCCATTCTCAGATGCCTGTCATTGTGGAGTCACACCGACAGAGGCCGCTCCCACAATAGTTGATTGACCTGAGCGTTTTACCACAGACCAGCGGTCACAGTCCGCCCTCTTTGTTTCAATGCTGGAGCAGGGATGTAAATTAGACAAGAATATCTCAGATTGAGCGATTGAGGTGTTGTTTTGCTGGATGTAATAATGAACGTAGTGATGTAAATGACGTAGTCATTACATAGTTTTAATTTAAACAAATCAATTAAACTTAATGTGATTCAAATGCATCAGTCTTACATGAATGAAACAGGTAAAGTTTATGTAATATTTCCCAGTGTTAAACAAACCCTGCTCAGTGTTCATGTGTTTCCACACTACAGAGTGTTCAAGTAGCATTGACACAGTGTTGGAGTTAAGGAGAGAATTATGTCATGATTGACCAATAATGATGAACACCTGTTGTTTACAAGCAGAATCACTGAAGGAAAGAGAAACACAAGAATCAGCCACAGTCAAAGACAAAATGAACTTAAATAAATGAAGTCATTAAATCTCTGATTAAACAACTCATCAAACAACATTACAGTTTGACTTGATTTCTGTCATATATCTACAAATATTATTTGAGAACATCTAAACAGAAGTTTAGATGTTTTATTAAAAAAACGTTTCATTTGATCTCACCATCATGGCGAACAGGGTTTACTTTAGCTGGGCTCTTGACCCTTGGCTTTCTTAATATAGTTTTTTTTTTTCTTTGGTTGCTGTATTTGTGTTTGTAGAGCACATTTGTTATAGCGAAAAAAAAAAAAAGAAGTCTTATTAAATGTTTTTGGTTAATTATTATTGATGGTGTAATCATCATCCAGTGGCCTGATTTACTAATCTCGTTCAGTGGTTTATCTGTTAGTTTCATGATATTTACAGTAGTTGTATGAACTGTTACTATTACTACTTTAGAATCTCCAGTATTACTTAGACACACACAGACATCAAGAATCAGCATATGAATCTCAACAATGGAGATATTCAACAGCTGCTGGGAGTCATGGGTGAGTTTTGTACTCTGCTGCTACCCAGCATGCAGCTGTTGAATGTCACCATTGTTGAGATTCATATGCTGATTCTTGATGTCTGTGTGTGTCCAAGGGATACTGTAGATTTCAAGGTTTTGTGTATAAGATAAACATCCATAATAGTTCATACGCCTTTTGTAAACATTATGAAAATAATAGACTAACCACTGCATGAGGTCAGTGTATCAGGCCACTGGATGATAGTGATTTCACTGCCAATAAAAATTAACCAAAAACACCTAATCAGACTTCTTTTCATGGCTTTTTTATTTTGGTATAATAGATATGCCTCATACACACAATTACAGCAGCCAAAAAAAAAATCAAAGGTCAAGAATCCAACTAAAGTAAACCCTGATCGCCATGATGGTGAGGTCAATTGAAACTTTTTTTTAATAAAACATCTAAACCTCTGAGCAGGGTTTGTTTAACACTGGGAAATATTACATAAACTTTACCTGTTTCATTCACATAAGACTGATGCATTTGAATCACATTAAGTTTAATTGATTTGTTTAAATTAAAACTATGTAATCTAAATGCATGGAAATTTTATATGTAATTGAATTACATAAAGTTTAAGTTTAGGCTGAAACGTTTTTTTGAGTAAAATAATGTGCCAGTTAGCAAGTTTAGCGGCTAAACACGGTAAATGCGGCTAAAGTAAACAAGCTAATCGCAGGGCGAGCAGAGCTCATTTGCATTTAAAGCAGCCTCAACCAGAATGAGATGATTTTTGCAGAGCTGATTTTGGTAAGGTAAAAAGGGTGTTGTTTTATACTACCATTGAGTATTTTCAATTGAAGTATATTATAGACTTTTCATTAAGACCCTAAAGAATCATATCAACTTGTTGACCCCTTTAAGACAGCAGGGTAACAAATTATGTTAAGTTGACTCAAATTGTGTGTTTTTGTTTTTTTACAGTGTAGTAAGGAAATAACTAAATAATTAAATACATACATAGGCTATATATGTATTTTAAAGAATGCAGTGAGTTTAAAATCTGTTGCTTTCTCTGGCAGAGTCATGTTCCACTGTGGCTACAGAGCACACGTCTGTACCGGTGGCCTGAGGATGCTAAGGACCTGTTACTGCGTTTACTCAGAGAAGAGAAATACATCGTTCCTCCTCTGAGCAAAGAGCTGATGCTCACTATCAAACCCCTCTAAAAGTGAATTTTGTCACATCATGTCTAGATCACTTTTCACCTCAAAATCAAAAGAAAGGAATAAGAAAGTTATATTTTGTTGAAAGAAAATAGTATATTTTAGGACCATCAATTTTTATTTTTTAGGAGAAGGATTAACATTGTCCTCCCAAAAATGTACTAAATAAATAAATATAAATATTATTCTCAGCAGTAATTCTCATAACCGCATGAGGGGTTATTTTTAGTTATTTTTATTAATTATTATTATTATTATTATTATTATTATTATTATTATTATTTTTAATAATTTTACATTTTCTTTCTATTTCTTTCATTTGATTCTGGTATGAAAGGTAACCCAGCATGATTTGTTAGGCACTACAAGTAATACTTGTAAACTGTTTTGAAGCTGCAATAAACTGTCTTTAAATAAATCTCAATACCAACTCAGATGCAGCTTCTGAAAAAAAGAATATACATTTTGTAATGTATATTTGATATGCTTTTCTCATTTAACACAATAATGACTTTAAATTTTTTAAAGGGTGGGGGGTAATTTCTCAGCCAAATTTGATGTCATTTGCGATTATTAGATTATGAATGAATGTGATTAAGCCAGATTCTGTAATTAATTAACTAGATTAAAAATGTTAATCACTTGACAGCTCAAAAGTACATCTTATTTTCTGCCTGGACATTATCCATTCATTTTAGATATAGTATATAGATATAAATAATGGGATTAATGCAGATATTTGTGTGTATTCTGCATTGCAAAAGCACACTGATTAATGTTACACCATGATTATTTTTCTTGTAAATAAAGCATGTTCATTTTTAACCAAGCAACAAATATTATCCAACAGTGTGATTGAATTTACATTTGTATAATTCTAGTCAGAGGGGATTAGGGATTGGGGCAGTACGGTGAGCTTTATTGTTGGGGTGAAAATACCAGTGGCATCGCCATGGTGTCACAGCCCTGTGGACTGTTCATGGTGGTTTCTCCCTTCTGTGCCCATATATGGTCTTTCCTGTTCCATTCCTTGTTAATTAATTATTGGCTAATCACCCACACCTGTCCTTGTATTGTTAGCACCCCTTTATAAATTGGATTCAGTTCAGTGTTTGTCGTTGGATCTTAAAGTTATGTTGGTGTGTGTTTCCCCTGCTGTTCCTGTCTGGAATTACCATTTATTATATTTTGTCTTTGTTTGTCTTGTTTTACACACAACTGTGACATGTGGAGGGGGGGGCTTGGGGGGGCTTGGGGGGGCTTGGGGGGCTTGGGGGGCTTGGGGGGGCTTGGGGGGGCTTGGGGGGGCTTTGGGGGCTTTGGGGGCTTAAGCCTCTGATGTTTTGTCAAAAGCCCTTGATCTTTTAGAAGATGGAACATGTTTCACTTCCCAAATAAAATGTTTAATAACTTTTAATTTGTTTTTTAAGTATTAGAAAGTAGTAGATTACCGCTTACCTTACAGGGTCTGTACAGCAAGGCATGACAGTGCGAATGAAATTGGTCTATTGTGGCGGGACGAGCAAACAACAGACACAACGGGCATGACGTCAGGCCTCGGAGAGGCTTTTGTTAAACATAAATTAAACAAAAGTGTCCAAAAAGAGGGAAAATAAAGTGTCCAAAATAAACAACGGATCTGGTGTCCTCGTTGTGCTGGGGGTTCCGTGAAGGAGGGGCAGTGTTCAGAAGGGAAGTGTCCAGGTAAGGGGCGGAGTCCGGCAGCCGCATGCGCTCCTCTCTGAGGTCCGCGGCGCGAGGGGCGGCAGTTTCATCTAGCGGCTTCGTCCAGCTTGGCCTACGGCACTTCCTGGAGATTGAACGGCCACCAGACCTGGCTGTGTCGGCGCCCATCCTCTCTCACACGCCCACTCCCGTAGGGCGCCTGGAGAAGGGCGGTGATGAAGGGACAGGATGGTGATGATAACTGGGGGGGGGGGAGCGGACTCGTCACACTATGCAAAGAATAAATTTACCACAGTAGCACATACCCAGCCAACATGTCCAATGGGCCGCACATGGGAATTATCTGGGCTATATGGGTGTCAACTGGGCATGGGCTCAGAGTAGGCACTTTGATGGGCTGAACATGGGCCCCACCTTGGATAAAGTTGTGGGTTGCAGTTAGGTTGCCCATTATTGTTTATTTGTGGGTCCCATATGGGCCACATTTGGGCTATATTAGGCTATATTTATAGATACATACATTTTTTTTTTTTTTTTTTTTTTTTTGGCAGTTGATTTAGTTTTATACAATTATGGGTAACTATATAACCCTAACAATTGAAATATTTTATTCCATTTATAAGTATCTCAAAGGATATTTTTTTCTTATAATCTACAAGCACTTTTGTTATGCAGTCATTGCGGCATGCAATGATTTGCGTGCATGTCTTCCCGTCCCAACCAACGGTTGCCACTCGCCACTTCAACACGGGCACCTGCGTGTCAATGGATAAACTCTTTAATCCAGAGGTGGCGAACTCCGGTCCTGGAGAGGTACAGCCCTGCAGAGATCGGCTCCAACCCTAATAAAAGCTCACCTGCCTATAGCTTGCTAATAACCCTTCAGCCCTTGATTAGCTTGTTTAGGTGTGTTAGATTGGGGTTGAAGCAAAACTCTGCAGGGCTGCGGCTCCCCAGGACCAACGTTCGCCACCCCTTCTCTAATCTTTCAAGGTAAGATATGTATATTTCATTTTATATTAGCCGAATTACTGCTGCTTTTATATAGTTGGATTTTCTTTTTTTAATATTTCAAAATTTAATAATGGCAGAGTTGGCACTAATGAAACTTAACGAAGCCAGCCATGATTGTACTACGTTATTGTAGCTAAACAGTTATATAAAACATGAAAATGTTGGCAGTTTTAACTAGCAAACTTACAGTACAATGTTTTATTTATACAACTCACAGGGCAGAAGCTGAAAACAAGTTTCAGTGCTATTGAATGTTTCTGCGTGTAACGCAATCGCCCATGTACAGGTGCATCTGAAAAAATTTGAATATCATGAAAAAGTAACTTTTATTGTAACTTATTTTAAAAAATGAAACTTTCTTATATTCTCGATTCATTACATGTAAAGTAAAACATTTCAAAAGTTTTTTGTTTTAATTTTGATGATTAGAGCATATAGCTCATGAAAGTCAAAAATCCAGTATCTCAAAATATTAGAATATTAAAATTTGAGTTTCATTAAATGACCATCCCTATAGTATAAATTCTGGGTATCTCTTGTTCTTTGAAACCACACTATGGGGAAGATTACCTGGGCTAAGGAGAAAAAGAACTGGACTGTTGCTCCGTGGTTCAAAGTCCTCTTTTCAGATAAAAGTAAATTTTGCATTTCATGTTGAGATCATGGTACCAGAATCTGAAGGAAGACAGGAGAGGCACAGAATCCAAGCTGCTTGAAGTCCAGTGTGAAGTTTCTGAAGTCAGTAATGATTTGGGGTGTCATGACATCTGCTGGTGTTGGTCCATTGTGTTTTATCAAGTGCAAAGTCAATGCAGCCATCTACCAGGAGATTTTGGTGCACTTTATGCTTCCATCTTTATGGAGATGCTGATTTCCTTTTCCAGCAAGACTTTAGCACCTGCCCACAGTGCAAAAACCACTTCCAAGTGGTTTGCTGACCATGATATTACTGTGATATTGCTGTGCAGTATACCCACACTTTCAAATGTGGGCATAAACCTGTGAATGGCCATTGTGGCCTTAACAAATATCACAATTAGTTTGCTTTTACTTTGTACCTGCAAAATGCCACAATATTAGTATTAATGCATATGCACACTGAAAGTAGAAGTTATAAATTAAGTCATAAATTTCAAGTACTTTCATTTATTCACAGCCACGTAAAAAATGCAGAAAACACTACTGTTCAGAAGTTTAGGGTCGGTAAGATTTGTCAGTGTTTTTGAAAGAACTCTCTTATGTTTATCAAAACTACGTTTATTTTTACAGAAAATTATGAAAAATTACTGTTTTCTGTTTAATCATATTCTAAAATGTATCTTATTTTTATGTTAAAGCTGAAATTTCAGCAGCTATTACTCCAGTCTTCAGTGTATTAAAGTATGCTAATTTGGTGCTCAAGAAACATTTCTCATCATCAGCGGTCTTCCTCACTGTTTTAGAGCATTTCTACCTCAAGAAGTCTCCCAGCGCACCAATAATCTTTTGTGGAACTTTTATTAATGTTAAAAACAAATGTATGCTTTGTTGATGGCAGATATATAGAAAGATAGAAAGAGTATGAATAAACAGCATGACTAAATGAGACATGAGAGAGTTATGCTTGATTGAGAGAGTGAGATTAAGGGAGAAGAGTGTGTGAAAGAGTAAATTAATTCATATACAACATTGTCTTTTTGTCAGTGCTACAAAAGTCAATGGCATCCATCGTTGTTTTCATTGTACAGATAAAAACAGTTAAAATGTTCTTCTAAATCTCTCTCTTTTTTTTGCATTCTACAATAGAAAAGTAAGCAATACTGGTTTTAAACAATAGAGTGAGTAAATGATGACAGAACTTTTATTTTTGGAAGAAGGGGCACTTTAAGAATTTACTAATGACTTTGAACTTGATGCATGAATGTGCAGCTTTAAATAAACTTAAATGCACTTACATTACAAATGATGCAGCGACCTGGTGGCTCTTTGTTTAACTGCAATTGACAAGCCAAAGGGAGAAAAAGAGGAAAAATCAATGAATGTTAGTGAAATATTGTATATAACAATACAAATTAAAAAGTGTTTTTTGACTCATCACCTTTGAGAAGAGATGCAGGATGACTGCTAGAGTGATCATAACAGTGGTGTCCTGAAGGACCAACATCCAGCAGAGTTCAGCTCCAACCTGTCCACACGCCTGCCTGGAAGTTTGTGGTAATCCTGTAGACCTAGATCAGCTGGTTCAGCTGTACGTGATTGGGGCTGGGGCTAAACTTTGCAATCAAGACTAGATAGAAATCAATACTCAAAAGAGAAGGAAGACAAACATTATGCTAATGGTATAAAACCAATAAATAAATAATACTATGTACAATAATATCTGAGAACGTAAAACGAAGGAAAAAAGAAAGAAAAAAAAAATCAGTCAAACATTACACAGGTTACAGTTATACAGTCAAGAGAAATCATAAATACATGAATATGCTACCTTAATATTATTTCCTGGGATATATCATTTTTTACCTTCATTATATGTTTCCATAATTGTTAAATTACTATTCCAGATGGCTGATTACATATGACAGTGTTAATATATATGGGTATATACCGATTCATGAGCTTTGTTTGAGACGCACCCATACTGTACTCTAACAAGAGTCTCTCTCTCTCTCTCTCTCTCTCTCTCTCTCGGTGGCACGCCACAGCTTGTTTAAGACGCACAACTCCTACAAAACTATTATTAATATAATCGTATGAATTATCATTTTTAAGTAACAATAACGTGACAGTAGTATGACTGTATCTTTGTAATAATCTTTATAATAAGTATAATAAGTAATTTGTAATAATATATTGTTTGAAAAACTGTCCTAATGTTACCCGTCAGTGTATGGAATTGGATTTGTGCCGAATGCACAATTTCAAGAAACTTATGAAGATATAAATTGAATCTGAATAAAATGTCTTTGAAACTGGAAAAAAAAAAAAAAATTGCAGACATAATCTTTGACTTCGTTTTTAACACACTGCAAGTTTTGCAAATGTTTTCTCCTCTTTTATTTGCTGATCTGTACTTACAAATGTGATTCCAGAGTTTTCGTTTACGCTTCTAAAATTTTCGTTTACACTTCTGAAATTTTCGTTCGCCATTCTGGCACAAATCTCTCATGGGGCCGGGCTAGCAGCAGTGTTTTCTCATTGACTACTGAGTTTTTGATTGACACATTCTTGACCCAGAAGTGAAGGCGTTACTTGCGGTGTGGATGTGAGTGTCTGTTAACGGCTTCCTATTTAATTTTAATGATATAAAGTTAGGAGTTTTGTTTTTTAATTTAATCCGTATTTATCTGTTGCTACTACTCTGTCAACATAAGCTTTAAGGAGCGTGGGAGATCAAATGTGAGAGAAAAAAAAAGTCATATTGTGGTTTAATTATTAAAGTACTGTGTATAATACTGGAATACTGAATATATTGTTCCTTACAAAAATTAACCATGGTTCCCTATCTGTTGTTCACTCCACCGGTGTGTCGAGTGTATGACACTAGGGGTCACTCTTGGGAGCCCAAACACCTCTGACAACATTGAGAAAAGGCCAGTGAAATTGGGTGTGCAGATTTTGCATAGCTGGCCACACCCCAGACATCCGGGTATAAATAGGGCAGCGCGGGATCTGCTCACTCGTTCTGTTTTTCGGGGCAGAATGCAGCGTCTCTGTGTGAGAAGCGGGATTATTCACCTCTTCGTCGTTGGATCTACGGCACAGGCAGCGGTCTCTTCCTTGTCTAACACGGCTAAGTGTTGTAAGAGTTCCCCTGGGTGCTTTGACGGCGATCAACAAGAGAAGATTCTCCTCTGAAAGAGCAAATTTTCTCTAAAAGAGCTACACGTTATGGATTGTGTGTTTACATCAGGGGTGCCCAACCCTGTTCCTGGAGATCGACTTTCCTGCAGAGTTTAGTTCCAACCCTAATCAAACACACCTGTCTGTAATTATCAATGCTCCTTGAGATCCTAATTAGCTCATTCAGGTGTGTTAGGCCAGGGTTGGAGCTGAACTCTGGAGGAAAGTCAATCTCCAGGACCTGGGTTGAGCACCCCTGGTTTACATCATACCTTTCCGTCCGTGTCCTTCTGGTTGCGGTTTCTACCTTTCCCCTAACTATCAGCACGATTGCTGTGTTCACTGCATTCGCTGAGGGTAATTGTCAGGTTTGCGAGGACATGCCCTTAAGCACGCTCCGCTCGAGAGCCGTGCTCTTCTTCCCGCAGTTGATGCTGAAATGGCCGCCGCGCTTTAACAGGCAGCCAAAGAGATCGGGTTGGAGCCTTGCCCTGAGCCTTCTAGGCTGGATGATTGGTTTCTGGGTAACAACCATGACTTCAGGCCACGCTCTTTCCAGTACCATTCTTCCCTGAAGTGCATGAGGAGTTGACGAAATTGTGGAAGGCCTCTTTCTCGACCATAACACGATATACCAACACCTCCTCCCTCACCACCCTCGAAGGCAGTCCGGCGAGGGGGTATATGGAGGTCCCCCAGGTGGAGAGAGCGGTTGCGATGCATCTTTGCCCGCAAAACGTCGCCACCTGGAGGGGCCGCCTGAGATGGCTTCTGGACAAGCTGCGTCTACCCTGCATGCCATGGCTATCCTGCAGGTCTACCAAGCCAAGGTGTTAAAAGATCTGTACGAGGGTGTTCCTGACCCAGAGCTACTGCAGGAGCTGCATTCTGCAATGAACTATGCTCTCCCTGCTAGAACAGCTCAGGACCCGCAGCAAGCCGGTCCTGCAGCCAGACCCACCCAACAGTCCAGTTCTCGCAGGAAGGTGGCACCGTCAGCCCATCCACAGACCACAAGGAACCCTCGTCAGGCTTCAAAGCATTCCTGAGACGGGCAGCCCAGAGGAGAGGGACCAACTGACCTGCTGGATCCACACTCAACAAGAGGACGAGCGTTGGATTTGGCTCCATCCCAGCTGTCTGCCACCAGGCAGATGGCCACCACATGGTCAATAAAAGAGCAATTTCCTTCTTCTCTGGGCGTTTTTCACAGCTTTTCCGACCCTCCATGCGATGACCGGACGCTGTTTCCTTCAGCCAGAACATGTGTCAGCACACCCCTTGTGTTCCCTCATGTTCTGAAACAGCGAGTTCATTCAGACGATCTCCCTTGCCAGGGAGATCCTCTGGTTAGTCCTCATCTAATGAATTCGCAGAGCAAAACAGTCAGTGGTCCTCGGGGCTTCTTACCTCCAGCCACAGGCCGTTTTGCTCCATCCAGCCCCAGTTCTCCCATTCCAGGTACGTTGGGTGTAACTCCTTTAAGACCTCTAGCGGAAAGTTTTCTAGATTGGCTGAACCTCCCCAATCCCTCTCGCTGGCTTCTCAGGACCATTCGACTTGGCTCTGGCAAAGAAACTGTGCCCTCAGCTGAAATGAATAAAGGGTTTTACAGCCCCTACTTCAGGGTGGTGGGTTCAGGCCAATCCTAGACTTGAGTTTTGAATCAGGCCCTTCACAAGCTCCCATTCAAAATGTTAGCCCTCAAACACATTCTCTCGTGTGTCAGAGTTCAAGATTGGTTTGTGGCTGTAGCAATGCCACATAAGGGGTGGTTTATTTTATACCGTTGCGGATTAACACTTATGTATTGTTGATTGTTTCGTCTAATTATCACCCCTGTCGCTGTATTATTGCCTCTCAATGTGTGTGTTGTACCCCGGATGTTACTTGTCTCGCGAGATTGAACGCGTTACCTGCGCGGTTCGAGTTTCCACGTGATGACAACAAGGAAGTTATTTTGCTATATGGACAACCGGCTTACCGGCGTTTGGGAGCGTTGTTGCTCAATCGGTTTCCACTGCGTTTTGCCCGGGTTTTTCAAGATTTGTGGATTACACTCCGAACTGTTGTTGGTTGTATGCCGCCTCTCCTGTGGAGTTATCCTCATATGAACATTGGATTGCTTTCCGAGGAGGACTTAAACAGTTCGTTCATTCATTTCACTGGATCTGCTCTCGGACGTTCA